>LT598471.1:1172337-1718511 GCA_900074735.1 Lachancea sp. 'fantastica'
TTTTTTNTTTTTTTTTTTTTTTCCCCTTAGCTATAGGGTTTGTGCCACAAAAACACAATAAGACCCGAACCTTTCGAACTAATTCAGTCGCAGCTACTAAATAAACCCCGTGCGATGCAGACTTGATATGTCAAAACTGGCCAAATAATGAGCGATAAAGCAGCTCTGAACAATTACACTAACAAAAACAACACTTAACTGTGTGCGCGCGAAATTCAGCCCAAAACCAAAAAAAATTGAATACACCCTAAACAAATTTCTCGTTCGGTCTTTACTCAGTCTTACTCACAGAACTTACTTTACACAAGTCTTTTCACCACAATTTCTGTAGCACACGTCTGAAACAACACGTCTAAAACACACGATTCTGAAGTCCAAATCGTATTAGAGAAGGGAAGAACAATTGCAAAGACCACAAAGGCTTTGGAGTGCCCATATATATAGTCTTTTTTTTCCGCTCCCTGTTTTGTTACGTGTTTGTTTTACCCTTAATCGCTTGATCCACCTCAATTGCCGCCTCGATCGCGGTCCGCAACGTGTGTTTCTGAGGACATCGTGTCTGCACCGCCCCTCAAAAAAGCGGTGTGTCTGATCTTTTAGAAACGGCCGCACGGATCTGCAACATACTTGTTTTGTTTCAAGTTCGTGTGCGGAAAGCTCTGTGCAAGGATTATCGGAGTATATTATCTACTCCATGTCGCATGCATGTTGTCATGGTTATATGCGCACTTATGCATGTTTGTTTTGAGAGCTTCTCAGATGACCTCGTAGCGTATATGTATAATTCACCGGTCCCTGTAGGTGCTGTACAATGGTGGCATTTATCTCCGAGGAAGTGGCGATAGTTACGCAGAGGCCGATGCTAAGGCTTGTCTTTGTTCGAGCCAGACGTATCGGAAAATTGACTGTGTGCGGTGTATGACATGTCTTGGCCGTTGAAACAAGCGACTAATGCGGGGAACAGACACATTGTGGTTACCAGAGGGCGTTTGTAGTGGTGTGTGTTTGTGAAATAGTGTGTGGTGTGGTGTGATGTGATGTTATGGGTCTCTGTTTCCACTGTGTGGTTCACGCGGTTTTTCTCATACACTGCTTTCTTTCGGTATGCTTGCTTGGGCTATTTAGTACATGACGGAGACAGAGGGAAGAAGTACAAGGCCATTTATATGATTGTAATTGGATCATGCACACGTAAGGGTGTGCGCGTGTGGGTATAAGTGTCAAACGCCGTTGGTATCGCTATGTACGGCGCGGTTTCGGCAATAAGTTCTTTTCTTGAATGACGAAAGAGAGTGAAGCGGGGTGGAACAAAGTCAATGTGATTTCACTAGTACCCAGTGTGATGAAAAGAAAGAAAACGGTTCGAGTAGTTTTTTGGGTTATTCACGGTCATCTCTTTGTACGATAGTACGTGGAGCACGACAAGTTTGTATTTCCCGAGATAAAAAAAAGAATTGGTATCATTATGTACGTATGCCACTTTTATGTCTTACTCACGGAATTCAATTACGTAAGCAGAAATCACCAAGCCATTGGATAAATCCAGTAGGAGTCTTTCTCTCTAATAAGCTCATGTTGCAATGCCTTTACATCGGCCTGAGAAACGGTTTTCCCTTTCTACTTTCGAAGGTTTTTTTTCTCCACGAGAAGTTAACGAAATACTTCTACCATGTGTTATAACACAGTAATTGTTGCTTTAGCCGCCGAGGTAGAAGCTCACGTGATTCAGTGGGTGATCCGTACACAGTTACTATTTAGTCGTTGGGTTTCTTTTTTATGACTCCTAGAGGGGGTTCGCCTTTTTCGTCTTGTGTGATCTCATCCCATCTCATCTCATCTCATCACGACGCGGTCAAACAGAAACAGCACAACTTCTCTATCTTCTCACTTCATACATTCGTCACATTCAGCTCATACAAATAGTTTACACATGTATTTGAAGTGCATTACAGGCTCCTTCAATTGTCCACGTTTTCGCCCTCTCGGCCCCCTAGAGAGGCAAAATGACCGGATCGGGTCCCAAAGGAGTGATACCCAATGGGTTGATCCGCGGATGGCTTCTCGTGTAGTGCAGCTTGATGTGGTCGAAATTGGTTGTCTGCTGGAACGCGTCGAAGTTCCAGTACAGGTTTCTTAGCCACAGGTCCAGGTGTTTGAACCCGGTTCTCACTGTAGAAAGGTTACACTTGAAGTGCTGCACATAGACCGGGTCAAAACGCACAATCGTGGGATACAAACGCACGTCCGCCTCAGTCAATTGCTCCTTCAGCAAAAATAGCTTGGAAACCGCATCTTTTTCGCCATACTTGCGCACGGCACTCTCGTAGTTCACTTTCAAGATGTCCTCGAGCTTTTGAAGGTGCTGGAAAACGCTGGTAACCTCTTTCTCGTACGTCTGCTGGGACTCTGCAAATCCGCTCTTGTAGACCCCGTTGTTGACGTTGTCGTAAACCCACCCGTTGATCTCGTCGATCTGGGACTCCAGCTCCGATGGCACAAGGTCCACGGGCTCCACGTTTGGATCTGCAAACTCGTCAAATACACCGCTGTTAAGGATACGGATGATCTCTGAGCTTTCGTTGTTGACGATCGTCTGCGTTTCCAAGTCCCATAGCACTGGCACGGTAAATCTAGCGCTGTATTCCGGGTCCGCCTTGTAGTACAATTCGCTGATTCTCTTGTAGTGGTAATTATGGTCGATGGTACCGTCCACTCCGGGTCTTGCGGAATCGTTGGCGATCCCACCGGTAGCGTTTGACTGCGCTTTGCTGGGAACACCACTGTAGCTGTAGGGACTTTTGTATTCGCCCTTGGTGCTCTCGTCGTACGGTAAGAACCGCCAGCCCTTGGTGTCCATGTGCCAATGAACGATTGAAACACCTATCACAGAAGTAAGGCCCTTGAGCGCTCTGGTGATGAGCGTCCGGTGGGCCCAGGGACACGCCAATGATACATATAGCCAGTACCGACCCTTGGCAGGCTTGAAAACGGAGTGAGAAGGTGATATGGTGTCTCTGAAAGAGGAGACTTGTCTCTTAAAAGAGCCATCTTCGGCATTTGCCCATTTAGTAGCGTCGGTCATATTGCTGATGGTGATGGTGATGGTGATGAAAGTAAACTATATAGAATATTGTAGTGATGAAGGCAAAAGACGATGGGGAAGGTTCGTAATTACACCGTTGTTGCGTGCTGCCCTTATATATGCGATTATGGACCTTGGTGGGCGCGGTTATTGATGTCTTACTAAAAACTTACAAAAAAATCTTGGCGTGCAAGTGAGTGTGGTGAGCAAGTAGTCTTAGTCTCTGTCTCTATCTCTGACTCTCCCCTTGCTCATTGCGATGTGTGTGGTGTTTATAATCAACACCTAATTATTAAAGCACACAAAACATCAGATTACGTAAGACGTTGCTGTAAAATTGAGTTTTTTCCTCATTTTTAAAGCACACGTGATACTCATGTGATGTGTATTTTCAGGTTTTGGTCATGTGACTTTGACTTTTAACGTCGTATGTGATATAGGTAAAAATAAAGAACTACGCTTAAAGCTTGACAAGAAACGACGATAAAGAAAAACCAACAACTTGAAAATATCTTGGCCTGACCTCCTCTATGCTGATAACTACTACCAAGAGTCTATCTTTAATGGCGAAGCTGTGCAAGACCCCAGAAAACGACTTCAACATCGTCGAAACAGTCGAAAATCGTATAAAAAAATTCCAGGAAAATTGAACGTCAATTTCACTCCGCTGTCCGCACTTCCAGCGCCATGGCTTTATGGGCAAAGGAAGTTCTATCTAAAAGTCGGAGGGTATTTTGAGATTGGTTTTTCTATCAAGAAAAGTTATAGAGAAGTGTCATGGAGCTGCTAGCTCGTCGCCTTTTATAGTCCCACAATGTGAGGGTAAAAAAATTAGCATTCCAGGTAGATCCGGAGTATGGTACTCTTATACGAAAAATGGTCTAAACTCTTAGGGCAAACAGTCTGACGGGTACTGCAAGATGTAAACTGGTGTGGCTATACTCGCGGATCTTTTAGTTCAGATGTGATCATTATAGTTATTTTCAGTTCATTAGAAATTACCTACTTATTCTCTATGTAGAATGGCCTCCGTTTGTAATATCCTTAGTCCAGTGGTGTGCCGTCCGCGAACCCTTCGTCTAGTTCGTCCCAGTCGTCATCCACGTCCATGTCGATATCGCTACTTTCGTGGTTGGGCAGAACATCAAGCTCGTCGGGCTCTTCTCCGTGACCGGCTTTGAAGACAACCCTGACGGTCTCCTTGTCTTTAATTTGTTTCTTCAGGATTCTGATCGCCATTCTATTGAGAATCTCATTTTGAATCAAACGGTTAAGCGGTCTGGCTCCCATGTCTTCAGAATAACCGTTCTTGGCCAAGAAATCTTTCGCCTCCTTGGATACGTCAAGCTTGTAATGCTTATCATTTTCCTCAAATCTATCCTCAATTTCCTTGAGCCGTATGTCCACGATCTTGTGAATAGCCTTAGGAGATAGCTTGTTAAACACCACAATGCTGGAAATCCTGTTCAAGAATTCGGGTCTGAAGTGCTGTCTCACAGCGCCCATGACCAATGACTTGGTGGAGTCGTCAACACGAGAACCGGACTGGGAACTCAAGAAAGTTGCACCCAGGTTCGAGGTCATGATGATGATCGAGTTGGAACAGTCAATGGTCTTGCCTTGTCCCGAGGTCAATCTACCGTCGTCCAGCATTTGCAGCATGACTGTGAGGACATCGGGGTGAGCCTTCTCGACCTCATCGAACAACAAAACAGAGTATGGTTTTCTTTGCAATTGGTTTGTTAAAAAGCCACCTTCATCATAACCAACATAGCCCGCGGTGGTTCCCAAAAGTTTTGAGACCGAGTACTTTTCGCTCAATTCGGAACAGTCGACTCTGATCATGGCATCCGCATCGTTAAACAAGAAAGCGGCAATTTTCTTGGCTAATTCGGTTTTACCTGAACCAGACAATCCCAAAAACAAGAACGATGCAGGTTGTCTAGGATTGGATAGACCGGATCTCGATAGTCGGACTGCGTTGGAAACTGCTTTGATGGCCTCAAGCTGGCCCACAACTTCGGAAGCAAGATGTCTTTCCATGTGGATCAGTTTCTCGTTTTCAGACTCGGTCAGCTTGTTGACTGGAATACCAGTTAGTCTGGCGGCGGTCTCGGCAATGGTGTCACTGTCAACAACATTCTGAACCATTGTACCGGAACCTGCACGTCTTTCTTCTTCGGCAACCTGATTTTCTAGAGTCTCGATTTGCTTTTTCAAGTCGGGAATTGCAAAGTATCTCAAGTCTGCAGCGGTTGCTGTATCGTAACGACGCTCGGCATCCGCTGCTTTGTTTTCAAGTTCTTCCAACTTCTTCTTGGCTCTTGTCAATTCTTCGTGACCCTTTCTCTCCTCTTCGTAACGTTGCCTCAATGGCTTCAAATTTTCCTGTAAAGAAGCTTCCTTTTGTCTAGCCTGTGTTAGGCGGTCTTTGGTAGTTGGGTCTGCTTCTTCATCTCTCTCCAAAGCTTTGATTTCCACCTGGATTAGCTGCAACTCACGCTCTTTGGAGTCTAGCTCCTCAGGTTTAGAGTCTCTGGCCACTGCGACACCAGCGCACGATATATCGACCAGATCGAGAGCGGAGTCGGGAAGTCTTCTGTAAGGAAGGTATCTTTTACCCAACTGAGCTGCCGTTACAAGAGCACTGTCTAAAATTCTCACACCGTGATGAATTTCATACTTCTGTTGTAACCCTCTCAAAATAGCAACTGTTTGCCTCACGGTGGGTTCTTGTACATCAATTTTTTGGAATCTTCTCTCGAAAGCTCCGTCTTTTTCAACAATGGCACGGTACTCGTTGTTGGTAGTAGCACCGATGACCTTCAACTGGCCTCTCGAAAGGGCTGGTTTCAAAATGTTGGCTGCATCGTCTTTTCCGTTCCCCATCAGCATGTGGATTTCGTCGATAAACAGAACAATGAGGGTCTTAGACTGTTCGATTTCTTTTAACACACCCTTAAGCCTTTCTTCGTAGTCACCTTTGTATTTTGCACCAGCAGTCAACGCGGCCAAATCCAAACTGAAGAGTTTAGAGCCGAATAAAATGCTGGGTACGTCATCATCGATGATTCTTTGTGCAACACCCTCGATGATCGCAGTTTTACCGATACCGGGCTCACCGATTAGACAAGGGTTGGACTTGATTCTACGGGCTAGGACACGGATGGTTCCTCTAATCTCCTCTTCTCTACCGATGACAGGGTCCAGTTTACCCTGACGGGCCTGTTCTGTCATATCGATAGCGTATTTTGAGAGGTATTCTAGGGCCTCGTTGGTGTCTGCGCCGCGGGAGTCTATTTTTTGGTTACCACGAAGCTCAAGGGCTTGCTGTTTCACTGATTCAATTTGCACTGCTGCTTCTTTGAAGATTTCTTGTATGCTGGAATTCTCGAATAGTGCAAACAGAATGTGGTCCTGAGCAATGAATGAATCTTTTTGTTGTTTCTGGATCTTGGCGGCCTCTTGCAGAACCTGACCCAAACTGTAACTTGGGGAAATCTGAGAAGGTGCTGGAGTCTGCTGTGGGATCCTCACCAGATGCTTATTAACGCATCTGCGGAACACGTCGTAGTCGTAGCGAGCCTTCTCGATCAGATTTTGCAGATATGGCTTCGATCCATCTTCTGGTGTTTCCACAAAAGCTGCCAACAGATGCACGGGTTGTAGCTGTGCATGTTGGTGATCTTGTGCTAGTTTTTGGGCAATGGTCAAAATACTCAATGCCTTCTCTGTAAATTGGGTTTGATCGTCCATCTTGGTATCTTAAAGATAATCTGGTGTATAGATGATTTTTGTTAGCTTTCTGAATAAACTTACTTCAAGATAGTAAGACTGAACAAGAAAGGTACACTCTTAAAACTCACTCCTTTATATACCTGCCGGTCAGGGAAACCTGGGAGCTTTGAGCAGTTTATTCCGGCTTGCTCTGGATAAGTCCAGTACGATCCTTAAATCTCTCGAAATTTCTCGTATGTGCTAGAAATTCGGTTAATTTGGATCATCATTGTGTACGTGTATGTCGTCGGAAACCAGGGCCAGGTAAGGCGACGTGGTTTGAATTGAGACTCTCACTGTATGAATGTGCAGCATAGAGAGAATTCTCGGACTTTGTGAATGGATAGATATGGAAAATGTTGATGGTTACGGGATTTGCGCAATTGCTGTTTATGAAAATATGTTCCCCACTTTCGCGATGAGTTTTTTGCGTGAGCATCTTTGTTTGAGCTTTAGTTAAACTTAGATTATGCCGAGGGCACTATTTTTTAAACTTTGAGTAGTTCGATTGCGATGAGAACTGGAAGTGACTGTGTGAAAATTACGATATTTGATGATGAATTCTGACCAGTCGTTTTGCAACTTCTTGACTGGAATCTAGCCTAAGTTGTAACAGCAATTTGAGCTGCGGGTTTTGAGGCTACGGCAGCTGATTGCCGATCTTATTAGTGCCTAATTCAATACGCTTTCTTTTGTTTTCCTACAAGGTTGTTAACTTGAATATAAAATTAAATTAAATTACTGAATGTCATAGAAAATGTCTCAAACTTTAAACAGAGAATTTCCACCATTTGGTTTAAGCCAAGAGAAAGCAAACACCCCCTTCTCAATGGTCTGCTCGTTGCATGGGTTGTCGATTTGAGCTGGTCTCAACAATTCACAAACCTTCCCCGGTGTCTGAATAAAGAATAGATAATATCATAAATAAATAAATAAATAAATAGTTAATACTCGCGCTCATATTCAGCGCTCCAAATCTGCGCGCTTGAAATGCCCCGTCAGTACTTCTCCAAGTACGAACCACTAGACCATAAAACTTTCGCCACATCCGCATGTTCCCTTCGAATTAGGGTTCTTAAACACAAACCTGGACGACAATCTATCGTCGATCCAGTCCATCTCACTCCCCACTATGCTGAATAATGCTTTAGAATCTATCACAACCTTTACGCCATCTTGTTCCACTACCTCGTCAAATTTCCCAGGCTCCGTGATAAACTCCAAGTCGTAGGTCAGACCCGAGCAACCGCGGTTTTTCACGCCTACCCTGATCAATTTCGGCTGCGGCTGGTTCAGCAGCAGTTTCAAATGCAGTAGAGCGTTGGGGGTGAGAGATATGAGCGCTTTGCGTGGTCTCAATCTTCTCTTTGGTTTTTTGTTTTGTTCTGTACGTTGTGGCTCGTTTTGGGAAGAAACTTTCGCAGCAACGTCTTTGATCTGCCGGTCGGGTTGCTCTGGTTGCTTCAAAAGTGTCTCTTTGGAGGGCATAGAGTATGTGGACCACTTTGGAGAGCCAGTTTTTAGCTCTTGTGAGACATTCTGATCTCTCTGGCCCCTAGTTTGCTTAGTATTGTCGGTTTTTGCAGGATTAGCCTTAAATTTGAAACTCCATCTCTCTGGTCCTGAGTTATCTAACACCCTGTGCGAATGGTTGGTCTGCATAAAGCGCCTGGTTCTCTCATTGGTACAACCCCGAAGCTTGAAACTGTAAGATTGAGCTAAAGATGTGTCGAGTTGCACTTTACGATAGGCGAAATATCTTGCTGCTGGCAATCGGCCAAGAACGGCCGTAGTCGAACCACTCCTCATATTGCTTGACAGTGCAGCAGCGCTTAGCGTGGCAAACTTGACTTTCTCAAGTATAAATAGATCGTGCCGTCCTGAACGTTGCTTCCTTGTGGGATGGTATGGTATGAGAAACTGCCTACTGCTCTTGTTAATTCCTTCACTTTACATATCTCAATTTAGATGTGACCCCGTAGTAACGATATACGAAGAGAGTCATGCTTCTAGTCATCTTACTACAAGAGACGAGTACTGATCTACGGCGGTGTAGAGATGCTAACGCTTACTAGAGGGTGTGCACCCAAGAGACAACACCTAATTGTCCTCCTTCTGGCTAAACAATTACTCTTGACATCCTTGATCGACGATTTACAATTAAAGTGCAAATTGTAGTTTTCTAGAGTCTCCCCCGAACTTAATTAACTTAGTTTACTATTTCATTAATCATTCTCACAAGAACCAAGCGATGAGCTAGCGTGCAGCTGAATACAGTGGTCCGAGCACACTGTACTACAGCCAGATAATAATATAAATACTCTCCACTTATTAAACCTAAATATTTCTCGCTATGTTGCCATATCTTAACGCTCCCTAGCCAGGAAATTACAACTGTGCGGTTTCGCGCTTCAGCCATTTGTATGTTATGCTCTGGGGCTGAATGAATGGAACGACACTGTGCCAGATTAGTTTGTGATATGCGTTGATCTGCGCTTTTTCCTCCGGTGTCAGCATCTTTTCGTTGATAAGCTTTCTGCAGTAGGGCACCAGTGTAATGTTCTTGAATTTCAAAAATTGACGCTCTCCGAATTTGAGGCCTTCTGCTTTTTCCACCAACATGTCATTTTCTATGCGAATACCATACTCGCCATCTTTGTAGAAGCCAGGTTCATTGGTAATGATGTTGCCGGATTCAAGTGGGAAGCTTTGCAGATGTGGTCTGAAACCGATGCCAATAGGGCCTTCGTGGACATTCAGGAAAGATCCAACACCATGTCCAGTTCCATGTCTGTAATCTAGACCCTGCTGCCACAGATATTGTCTTGCAATGACATCGATGTTAAACCCAGACGTGCCTTCTGGGAAAACAAGTCTTTCTAGCGCTAGGTTACCCTTGAGTACCAGCGTGTAATTTTCTATTTCCTCTGCAGAGGGTTTGGTAAAGTGAACAGTTCTGGTAATGTCAGTGGTACCTTCCATAAATTGGGACCCACTGTCACACAAGTAGATGCGGCTTGGGTTGATCATGGCCGAGTTTTCTTCTGGTGGGGCGTAATGTATTATGGCGGCATTGGCGCCTGTCGAAGATATAGTCTCGAACGAATTGCCCATGAAATTTCTCTGAGTCTTCCTGATCTCTAAAAGCTTGGTGGCAGCCTTGTACTCGTCGATCAAGGCCTCCTTAGCAACCAATTGATCTTCCAACCATGCAAAGTATTGAACCAGACACACTGCATCTTTCACTTGAGCAGCATGCGCGTTGGAGATTTCCACGTCGTTCTTGACAGACTTGAAAAGCTCCAAAGGAGACTGAATCTCTCGGTGATGAGTGTCACCTAGGGTGCGCACAATTTCCCAAGACGATCCCGAAGCTATGGCAATCGCTTCTTTAGTCTTAGAGTATGCGGCTGCGACCGATGCCAATTGAGACCATATCTCAGCATAAGGTTGGACCATGATGTGGTTAGTCTCGAAATATTGCTTTATTTTATCGTCGTATTCGTCGTCCGTGAAAAGGATGGTTTCATCACCCCGAAGCAGCAGGTACGAGTAAAAAACGGGGTTGTACTGAATATCAGATCCTCTCAAATTTAAAAGCCAACAGATCTCATCCAACGTGGCGACGCAAAACGTCTTGCAGTTTGGAGTTTTTTCATGCAGGTAGTCCAATACTCGCTGTCTTTTGCTCTTGAAAGTTTCGTTTGTGTAATGTGCGTTCAACAGCAATAGGTCGTTGGAGTCCCTAACAGGGACGGGCTCAAAATATCCCCAAATCTCGTCCACAAGGTTTTTCTGAACTGGTACCAAGCTTACTACAGCATTGGTGTCCTGTGTTTTATCGCGTATGAGTTTTTTGAATTTCACCACTGCATCGTAACTGATCACTTTTGGGTCGATACCGATCTTGGCCTCCTTTCCTCCCAGCGCTTCAGACATCTCTACTGCCGACCGAACACACCATTCCGACCACGTCAGCGTGTCCTCGCCTTGTCTGAGGAGAGACCAGTTAAAATCCAATTCTTGCGAGGCTTGATTGAAATACCGGCCATCAGTGCTGAGAATGGATTGTCCCTCTGGGTCATTGTTGTTGAAGTTGAGGAGGTCACGAGAGATGCAAGCTACCCCAGCGGAGCCAGTGAATCCCGAAATAAAAGCCCTTCTCTGGTCGGCAAGCGACACATATTCGCTTTGGTGCTCGTCCTCACTTGGAACGATGTAGCAACACAAATCATTGTCAACCATCTTCCTTCTTAAATGCAGCAAACGTTCCGAAGTGTTGATATTTTTGGACTGGCATATTGTGTCTGACGAATACACCGAGTCTCTGCTCGAGCCTGTGGTAGTAGAGGATCTTAAAGAAGGTCTTTTGCGGGACCCTGCAAGCTGTCTTAATAGTAACGAAGACTTCCTGTTTTGACGCGACATTAGACCCGGCGAACACGTACAGTCAGCGCATGGTCTGCCAGGTCTTCCCTGTGGCATGGCTGGACTCCCACCATTGCGAACACCGTTCATAGTTGACAAAGAGCTTTTTAAATTTAGAGTAGAGTTCTGAGTCATCATTTTGGACCGTTTTTAACTGAGAATAAAGGCCACACGGATGGCTAAGATAGTGCTGTTTTGCGGTTGATCAGAAGATGTATATCGAATGCTATTGGAGCTGTTGTTTTAATGAAAGAGCAACGGTGAAACCCCCTTGTAATGATTGTATTTAGTTTTGTATGCTGATGTGCTTAGTAGTAGGTAGGTGAGATAGAGAATTAGAGCATTCCTATTTTTTCCAGGGTGCAGTTCTTGTACGTCGAACGAGAATTAGAACCGCTCATCGTATAAAGCGACGAAATTGCTCTAACAGCTTACTCACTCTCATGATATGACAACTGCTCGGTCCGATGAGCTTATTCAGCGAATAAATGTATCCCACTAGAGGTAAAAAACCGACAACAAGGTAAACTGATCAACACGGCTTGCAATTGGTAGCAGTAAAGTATGTATTTGGACCTTTTTTGCCGTTAAATTGAGATAAATGTCGAAATACTGCTCTTAGGTGCCACGAAAGAACATAGTAATTGACCGTTGATTTCGTGAAACGTTTTACAGTGGTTTTGGCAGCAACAGCTGCTCTAGACTTCTCCTACGAGTGATTTTGTTTTTTGGAATTTGACTGACACCTGTCATGTGACAGTATGCCAAGAGTTTGGCACTAGCAGTGGGAGAATTGACAATAATATTTACGTTTTAGCATTTGAAGGTACTTTTTCTCGCCTTTTGAGGCTGGATTGCCAAACGGAGCAGCAGAATCTCGCGGGTGACTGGGTCGGGTCGTTTTCAAAGCTTTGATTTCTGATATCATATTTTCTCTCACTAGGTGCTTCAAAACTATAGCATTGAGAACTGTCGTGCAATTGGTCAGGGTCCGAATATCCTTCGTCTTCGATGATCTAATTGTCAACCGTTCCTTTAGTCAACCTCTCGCTTTTACGGAGATTCGAAGAGGCGATAGAGGCTGTACTGTACGTCTTAAGATTCCCGGAACTTCATGCTCGAGAAGGACAGCGATTGAAGGATTTTAACTGAGCGGAGAAAATGTATATGGCCTGGCTCTCTCATTTGAAATTTTCAGCTTCAAACTGAGCAGTCTTTGAATAGTCTGGTACCGACAACGTTTAGAAGGAAAAAGCTTTGAAAAAAGTGCTTTCTATACCTTCGCTGACGCTATCTACCAAAAATGATGAGAATACTTACACACGCTCGTACACAGTGATACGAATTTGTATGTCGCCGCTTATGCGAGTACTTCAAAGAGTACAGTTACCAATAGCCCACTGACATCGTATTACACTGATGTCTCTATACCGTAGTGTCACGAAAAAGACAAACCCAAGTTTTTCAGCGCTTTTGATGCTTCTGGATAGTCGAATCGCATAGCTCTTCATCACGCCCTCACGCCCTCTCAAGCTCCACAAGATCGTATTTTAATCTCGATTGTCAAATTGTGCTGCGAACACCTATCTATGGGGGGGTATTTATTGAATTAAAGTAGCTTGGATATCCAGAACTACTGTAGACGTTTGGTGGCAGCTTCGCTGCAGCTTCACAGCACAAACGCAAACTTGGACCTCTGCCTCAACTGTTTGCCGTATTTCATCAGTAGCAGCGGCACGGGCACCATGCACAGCGCAAATAGGCCCAGCAGCAGCCCGGCCCAGTTCACGCCCATGTTTTCAAACATGAATCCGGCAAATAGCGGGAACGACGCACCGAATGAAGACCGCATAAACGTGTTGCCTGCAATAGCCGACGCCGCCAAGAACAGATACGAGTCAATGATGTAGTTGAAGCACGGCAGGAAGATACCAATCAGCCCGAATCCGATGAAGGACCCGGCTACTGTGGGCACCATGAAGTGGACCTTGTCCGGGTAATTACCGGTCCAGCAGAACCACAGAATTCCGATTGGGAACACGATTCCGGCGATCACCATTGTGCGGAGCCGGGCTTCCGGCAGCGGTTTCCCGTCGTTGGCACGTACTTTGGCCACGTAATTCTTCTCTTCGTACCAGTTGTACATGGCGTTGACGCCCATTCCCACCAGCAAAGCAATGTACGGCAGTTCTCCGTTCTTACGGTACCCGTACTTGCCCTCGAAAACGATTGGGTACGCTTCCAGCAGCAGATACAGGATTCCGTACACGAAGGAGTGATATAGCGTGATGCAGAACAAAATGGGCTCTGTGAGCAGCATGTAGATGGGTCTACTGATGGTTTTCTGCACGATGTCGCGCAGCGATAGCTGCGCGTCTTCGTGCGCCGCACGAATACCCCAGTTTCCGGTGGCTTGTCTTAGACGACGAGCCTTAGCGACTAGGATCATTGGATGGTGGGTTTCTTCGTACATGAACACCAGGATCAGCGTGATCACTCCGGAGTAGATGCCCACTACATACTGGGTCCATCTCCAGGTAGTGTACTGCGTGATGTACGATCCGTAAACGGGTGCCAGAATGGGACCCATGAAAACGCCCATCGCAAAGACAGTCACTGCTTTTCCTCGGGTTTCCGTGTTGAACATGTCGAACATACAAGCGGGCACAATGGCCAACGGAGCAGCGCCCACGAAGCCGCTGAAGAAACGTGTGATGAGAATAGACTGCAAGTCTTTGGACACGGCCGTGGCAAACGTGAAACATACAAATCCAAAAGACGACAGAATCAGCGGGATTTGACGGCCGTACAACTCCGAGAGCGGAGCATAAACAACGGGCGAGGCGGCAAACCCAAACACGTACAGGGTGATACCGAGAATGGCTACCACAGGCGCCACGCGGTATTCTTCACAGATTTGCGAGACAGAAGACGCGTAAATGGAAGAGCCCATGATAACGCCTAAACAGTTGAGTCCCAGCAGCCCGCACAGAAGCACACGCTTACGGATGGGCCAGTTGTAGGGGTGGAGAGGATCGTCGGGCCCGTCGAAGGCGACCTCGAACTGTTCCCGATCTGGAAGCATCGGCGGGAAGGGACGGCCGCCGCCCATGGGGGGACAATTAGAGTAATCGACGCCGAGCTTCTCGGCTTGGTTCTGGGAGCCGCTCAGGATGCGTGAGACTCGGCGGTTAATGCGGGCCTCGGTTTCGGAAGTGGCGTTAGTGCCCGTACGCGAGAGTTCTAGCTCCAAGTCCGGGTCGGCGCCGTTACTGGCCACGTCGTTGGGTTTACCCTCGAATTCGAGCTCGCGCACGGGATCCGCGTAGTCGCTGGACTCACGAGACGACATTTGTGTGGGGTGTGTGGGTGTAGGGTGAATGGAAGGGTGAATGGAAGGTTGGTGTTGATATAGTATTTAGCGAACCTGACTTCTTCTTGTAGTGCGGTGACTGGGTGTTCTGAAGATAGTGTTCTGAAGATAGCGTTCCGTGTAAGATCTACTTCTTCTTGTTCTGTCCGGTTGTTTTGTCTTCTTCTTGTTCTTCAAAAATGTCCTTGGCTCTACTTCCTAGCTCTAATCCTGTTCTTGTCTACTGAACCACTCAAAGGTGACTCAAGTGCGATCGGTGATCCATCTAAGTTCAACAATTGTCAAGTGTCTGCTTTTTATGTATCTACACGCATCTGATGTTAAGACCAGCGAGGAAGGACGGAAGCGCGCCAGGCTAGACAAAGCAGCCAGTGGAAAGAAGAGCTGTAAGGAAAGAGCTGAAAGAAACAGATTTTAAACAGATCACGGACATGTTAGGGTGTTGCAGCTAGATAGGCCCGCAGCGGAACGCGCGGAGTCGCGGAACGCATGCCCTTGGCACAGGCCAAAGCAAAACGTAGGGCGCTGTTATGATGCATGGGTGACAAATATCACAGTAGAAGTCGTAGCGAGCGTAGTGTGCACATGACCGGTCTTTCTTTTCTCTATTTTGATTCTTTTGTCTCTTCGCAGTTTTCTGGGGGTCCTTCCCCTTCTGGCACAACATAAACAAACATAATAGGGGAGCGCCCATCAGTCGGGAATTTGCCAATGAAAAAAACCGGAAAAAAGAAACAATGGAGAGAGAGAGAGAGAGAGAGCGAGCACGTGACCCAGACAAAGCTCTTGCCGTGCCGTGCCGTGTATAGCCGTTCCGCAGCTGCTGATTGCATTGTGTTGTTGCGTGTATGGTAATGACTATGGCATGCCATAACACCGGAATCAAGCCGTTACGTTTCTTGGCGGCGTCTTGACGAAAACAAAGTTTTGTATAGGAACAATGCCAATAGGTATATAGTGTGACAAGATGTATTGTTGTGATTTTAGGAATCCGAGGTTCACATTCCTGCAAGCGCCAGACACATTGTCTATGTGTATGTAGTGGAGAGAGAGTAATGGAGAAAACTTGAAGGATGAGAGGTCATTGTAGACGAGACCGCTAAGATAAGAGAAAAAGAGAGAGAGAGAGAGAGGAGGGAGAGAGAGGAGGGAGAGGAGGGAGGAGNGAGNGAGAGAGNGAGAGAGAGAGAGGGAGAGAGGGAGAAGGGGATATGCAAACGTAGTTTTTGTATTGCAGCTGAAACCTCATCGTGATTGGATTCTCCAGATCGCGGAGTCTTGCGCATAATTTTTTGGTCACGTGCTCTGTCGGAGAACACAAGTCCGGGGAAAGAAGATAATACGAGTGATATAATAAACTCTCCCAACGACACAGTTGCGATATTTCTAGACCTTGTACCACCATCATAAACAAGCCCCACAATCTTTTCGACAAACAAGCACACCCAAACAGCTTTTTTTCCAAGCCCTCATGATAACCGAGAAGAATCACGTGATCAAACATTCTCCTCGGCGTACGTACTGTGAACATAATACACTAGCTGCTGATATCTTCTAGCCTTTGACACAAGCTGCCCGGACTCATCAATCACCATGTACGCAGGTCAACCGATTTCTCGTATCACATAACAATAATATATAGATAACTATACACGGGACATGTACTCGGGCAGCCTCCGCCCGAGCAGCAACGAGTACTCACACGGTACGAGTGTACACCTACACGATAAAAACAATTGACCGCCTAAGGCCCAATAAGCCTGTTCAACGCCTACAACTTGCACCACGGCAGTGCAAAGGATTCCCCTACGGGCCCTAAATGTCCTCAATCGACGCGAGTGACGAACGCAAGGTCAAGAAACGGATCTTCAACTCCTCGATCGAAGACAAACGGCTGCATTGGTCCCGACTGCACCGTTTTAAGACCACACATCGGCTGTATATATATCTCATCAGTTCGCTGGCCGTTCTTCAATTCATCGCCATAGCATTTTTTGCCAGAGGTTTCCTACTCACTCGTAATGTCCTCGACAACGTGGCCTCCCACAGCCCGGTGGAACCCAAGTTCGACAAATGCGTCATTTTGGTCATCGATGCCCTGAGATTCGATTTCACGATCCCAGTCGATTTGAATGACCCCGGCTACAACGCCAACCACCACAACAATCTGGACGTGTTCAACAACCACACAACCGACCATTCGTCGCTGTTGTTGAAATTCATCGCAGACCCTCCTACCACTACTTTGCAGCGACTAAAGGGCCTCACCACCGGATCGCTACCGACATTTATAGATGCTGGCTCAAATTTCGATGGCTCCGTAATAGACGAGGACAATTTCATCAAACAACTGTTTTTGAACAACAAGACCGTCAATTTCGCGGGTGACGACACCTGGGATGCTCTGTTCAGACCTTTTTTGTCTCCTCAAAGCGAGCCCTTCGAGTCTCTCAACGTGTGGGATCTGGACACGGTCGACAACGGCGTTATAAACTATTTTGAAAATCATTTATTGAACGATACCGCTGCCTCTGAAAACTGGGATGTTTTAATCGGACACATGCTGGGCATCGATCACGTCGGCCACAAATACGGTCCCAACCATTTCACCATGAGGGAAAAGCAATTGCAGGCTAACAGGTTTATCAAGCGGATTTGCGATCGCATTGACGACAAAACGCTCTTGGTTGTCATGGGAGATCACGGAATGGATCATACTGGAAATCATGGGGGCGACTCCAAATCAGAGCTTGAAGCCGCACTCTGGCTTTACTCTAAGCAGCCAGATATGTGGAGCCATCTATCACCGGACCATTATGACACCACGTCTTTGGGCGAAAATTACCGTCATGTTAACCAGATTGACCTGGTCTCAACCCTTTCTTTACTCCTAGGACTTCCCATCTCTTTCAATAACTTAGGCTGGCCCATTCACGAAATTGCATCTACAGCAGAAGAATTGAAGCTGTACCATGAGATTACACTGAACCAAATAAAAAACTATAGCGACGTGAGCGGTGTGATCACAAATTTTGACAAAGCGAAGCATTTACAAGACCTGTGGGAGAAATTCATAACTGATACATCGACCGCTTCCGAGTACCAAAGATACTTTCTAGAGTCTTGTAAGGATCTATGGGCCAGATTCGATTATTGGAGCATTGCAGTGGGCATTATATTTCTTGCCACATCCTTAATACTGTTGATCATTATCACCAAACTTGTACCTTCAATTGTCATTGGACAGATGGTCTCAGAGTTCGTCCCAACAATCGCAATTATGACGTTGGTGTCAAACGTATGTTTTAACGGAATTTTCCACGTCCTACATCAGCCTGTGTTTTTCCAAAATTGGATTTGGTGTACTCTATTTGCGACAGCCGTGGGGATCAGCGTGGGGTGCTTTCTCACCATATTTGATCGCTACACTACAGCGTGGATCGGAAGAAAGTTTTTGGAGGATCTTTCCGATTACTGGTCTCGAATCGCAGCTCTTTTCATCACATTACATGCTATTCTTTTTACTTCGAATTCGTTTACCATTTGGGAAGATAGAATCGTGAGCTTTTTGCTTGCCACCTTGGGCATGTTGACATTATATGAATTTGTGTTTCTGCCCAAAAGACGTTTGACAACTGCTCTTCTAGCAGCTGCGATGGGGGAAGAAAAGACCTCTTCACAAAAAAAACAGCCGCTCGATTCTGAATCATCACCGCTTGGCAGATTCGCTCGTCTTGTTGGAGGCTATCACTCGATAGTATTGATAACTTGCACGAGGCTGTCTTCCATGATTACTATTTGTCGAGAGGAACAGGGTGAATTTTGCAAGCCAACATTCACAACAGCAAACAACTACTCCTATTGGTGTCTACTGCTATGCTTGACCGCTGTCGCGTTTCTGCCTTCATGCTTGAAAGGTTACTACAATATTTGCTCGTCGTACCAAGCGGCGGCTCCGATCTGGATCGGTCAATTTCTACGCTGGGTGCTGTTGACCAATTTTGTTTACTGGTCAATATGCGCAATGGAGAATAATATTCCAGAATTAGCCTGGGATTTCAAAATATTCAAGCTCACAATATCCAGAATTGTCGCGGGGTTCTCTCTTATAGCTGCCAATGTCGGCTGGATGATGGGGCCATTATGTGTGAAACTGAACATTCACAACAACGACGTTAAATCTCAACAAGCCACAATTCTAGGATATGCTAACGTTTATGGCTCACAGTTCTTCTTATTGGTCATCAATTTCTTCATGTGCATCATGTTGTTTAACAAGCCTCTCGCTCAGATTTCTCTCTTTCTGATGTGCAATCAACTGTTGTCAATTATCGAGATCGTCGATCTTTTGAAACTGAAGGAAAACCTTATTGGCTCTGTGTCCCTTGGGCTACTTGCATATCAGCAGTTTTTCTCCACGGGCCATCAGGCAACAATACCAGCTGTGCAATGGGACGTTGGGTTCGTACTTACGGAGCGCATAACCTTCCCGCTCACGCACCTGGGCATTGTTATGAATACTTTTGGACCTCACATCATTGTTGCTCTGTCAGTTGCACTTCTGACGCTTTGGAAACAGCCACCAACAGTTTTGAAGCCCCAGACTCTTCTTGCCCGAGTAGTTTCAAACTGTGGTATGCTTTTGATCTACAACACTGTTCTGTGTTTAAGCTCGTTTGTGTGGGTGACACATTTTAGACGACACCTGATGGTGTGGAAGATTTTTTGCCCAAGGTTTATGTTCGCGAGCTTAAGCTTGATAGTATTCCAAGTAACAATTACTCTCGTTACTATAGCATTCGCAAGCGGCAGACTGATCAGACAGATCAACAACTTATTCTGGGCGTGAACCTTAAAATAAAAAAAACGTGAAACGTCAAACCTGTACATTCTACTATTTTGGACATTAGATAAATTTAACAAAGCCTTTTCATTGATATATCAACGGTTAGAAAAAAGCCGTATCTAGATCTCCAAATTCGTCTTCAAAGCCGTTGTTGTAATTTTCCCCATTTACGTCACCAAAGATTGAACCTAGCATTGCCTGCTGCGAGGGGTCTACTGGCTGCTGTTGATTTTGATTGCCGTTACCGTTGAATGCCAATAACCCAGGAGCGGGTTGATTTTGCTGCGGCTGTTGCTGAGCAAAGGGGTCCTCGAAAAGCTGCTGATCTTCTTGTTTTTGCCGCAGCCTTTCCTGTTCTTCAGACCGACGTTTCAGCTCTTCACGTTCTTCTTGCTCGCGAAGAGCTTGTAATTTGAGAGTTTCTTCTTGCTGCTTTGCCAAGTTCTCAGCTCGTTTGGCCCAGTAGTCCGCTGGGGCCGTGGACAAATCGCCGCGAAGCTGAGGAAATTTCAGATGGTGAACGACGATGCGATCTTTCTGCACATGCTTTTGAAATTTGGACATGAATGTATTTTGGATCCGTTCTATTTCTTTTGGAGTGGAGCCTTCATTTGTTACGACGGCTTGAGATAGCTCTTTTAAGGCTATGTAATCCGACGGGAGTTTTAGGCAATCGCTGGTAAGCTGTGTCTCAAGGGCAGCAATCTCTTGTTTTTCAAATTCCAGGGACTTTTGAGCACTTTCCAGGTCCAGATTCGGATATATGGGTGGAGGAAGTATTTTCGGCAGTGCTATGTTTTGAGTAGTTAATATGTCCATCATTTCGCTTGCTTTGATGAGATTTTGAGTCAGATATGCCCGATACGAGATGATATCACTTTCATCGTGGACCAGTGCGCCAACATTTTCCGGTTTTAGTCTTGTCGCATCGTTTGAGCCTGTGTGTGAAGTATTCTGACCGTTGCGTAGCGTTTTAATGCTGCTGGGCTTTTTCTTTTTGACTGCCATGGGGTACACCGTATGTTATTATACTCTTTGAAGACCTTGAAATTGCTGCTGTCTATTACAGCGTCTTTCAAAGCGGTCCCGTCCAAATCTGCTGCACCGTACGATCAGGAAACAATGCAACTGTTTTGGATGAGCTTCGTGTTGAATCTTGGAATGCCTATAAATTGAATCAATCTAGAAGAAAGGAAAAGTCACGTGGGGTAGAACTTATCGCCGTGAGATGGGATGAATATTTGGTAAGAATAGCGAGACTTAAAAGGTGAGAAGTGGCTGACTATATATTATGAGCCACGGCTGGACCCGCTTGCGTTCCACAATTCCCAAAACCCCGATTAGCTTAGTTTTTTGAGACAACACAATATTTCGCCCTCGGTCACGTGATCACAGATTTGAATACTTACAAAAATGTGGTTCTATGTGCTTTGTTTTTTTGAGTTTTCAGGTCCTTTCATTCCCTTTCTGCTTCCCCCAAGACCCCAGCCTCTATCATTTCCTGCTAGCTTCACCCTTTTTTCAAAGTTCGAGGCCTCCTTTATGGCCTAGTTTTTTTTGTCCAAACATCAAATGAGAGTTACGGTCCAAACCTTCCTAAACTATGAACAGTACTCAGATCAAAATTGAGCTGATTCAGGAAAAACAACGACTTTGAGTAGACTAACCACTTGGTAGTCAGCCCATATCAACTTAGACGGAAAAAGGAACCACGTGACCAACTTACTACCATGTGACACCACTGTTCTCACGTGACTACTAATTTCCCATCATTTTTTCCGTCACTCTCTTGTTTACCTTTTTTTAAATTGCATGGAGAATACGTACATATATGTAAGTTTCCACATCACCTAGTAGTTAAACACATACAACAAACAGATACGCACACAAATACAAATTCAAACAGAGACGTGAAACAATCGAGGCGTCTTATTCCATTCAATGTCTGCGTCAAAACCAATGACAGTTTCCAAAGTTGTTCTTCCTTTGCTCACTACTGTTTTTTTCCGACCACAAAATGCCGAATTGGTTTCCGATAATCTCTGGAAACCGCCCAGCAAAGAGTTTGCAAAAAAGGTTCTGCCGTCCGGGGAAGCCAGAAAATGCATTGGCCAACCGGATTCTCACACGAGGATTGAGAGCTGCGAGATATTCGAATATTGCGCCGTGTGCCACTGCTCAACCGATTCTGCAGAACAGTTTTCAATGTTTGTTCATTGCGCAATACCCTTAGACCAACACTTGACGAAAGATCAAAGCCAGCAATTGATAAAGCTTTCTGCAACACTTATGATTGAAGTTGTAGTGGCCCCCTATGATATTTACACCCCGGGGGCTACAAACAAGGGAGAGCGGGTCCTGTGCTTGCTTGGATCGCAGCAGAAGGTCAATGCAGCCAGGGCAAAAGTTCAGGCATTACTTGACCTCTTTGGTAATGAAGTGGTCGAATACGTGAATGTGGGTAGTCCCGCGCTCTTTCCGGTTTGTGCTGGTGTTGGTCTCAACAATTTGGAGTTTTTCCAAAAGCTTTACAACGTGGAGGTCATAATGCCACAAATCTGGGATACATCTTCCAACATAATTTTCATCTCCGGAAAGATCCACTCTTCCGTTTTGGCTGCAAAAGAACGTCTCGAAGCACTGGTCCAAGAAGCTGAGGAAAGCATCTACTACTCTGCGCTGCAAAACATGTCCACGTTGAAACTGCTATTCTTATCCAAGTTCCGCCAGCGCGAAACAAACGCGATCATGGAAAAGCATCAATGCTTCATTCAGCTAGAAGCGGAAACTGTAAGATTTGCCTCCACCTCTGTCACGGCTTTGCGTTCTGCTATGAGAGAATTTACATTGGAAGCCTTGATGCCAGTGTTCGAAGCACACGTTGGCTTTCCCGATGCCGATGAATTGCAACAAAGTAAGTTGGTAAACAACATTCATAGACTTGTGTCCGACCATAATGTGATCATAATGCAACCGAACACGTCGGCGAATAGCATTGTGCTGACAGGTAACTTCCAGAACATTTCCAAATGCCTAGTCGCCATAGAAGATCTAGGAATTTCGAGTCGAGTACTAATCAAAATTTTTATCGAGTTGGATTCAGAATACAAAGACTTTGTCTCTGGCAAAAAGAGCGGCAAGATCAACAGAATAATGGAAAATGCCAAATGTGACATTAAATTGATCTTGAAGGACAGTTATCAAAATATGTTCATAACACTGACTGCTGATTCTTTCCAGAAGTTCAAACTTGGAATTTCTCTCCTCAGCGATGAATTGCCAGCAGAAGATTCGTTTTTCATTCCCGATGCATATCACAGGCCTGTGATCGGAACAAGAGGCTCAGTGATACAAACGATAATGAGAAAATACAATGTCTTCATTCAATTCTCAAATACTTCCCAAGCCGGACGATTCAATTTCGGCTTTATCAGACTGCACAATGTGATTGTCCGCTGCCCCTATAAAAACAGAAAATCCATTCCCTTAGCCAAGAATGAGTTAAAACGTATCGTGGCCGAGTACAGTGAGTTGCAACCTAATGCATGTATACGGATGTCAGCGGGTCACTATAGGTACTGCTTCAACGATACTCCGAGCATGCATAAAGTAATCAGTGACATCGAAAGGAAGACAGGAACGTATATCCTTTTCCCGACACAAATTCCCAGCAGTGATCGAACTCTGGAAATTCGGGGAAATGATCAAAGCTCTGTGGATGCGGCTCGAGAGTTGTTGAAACATCTGTCGACAGAAAGGCTGATAACATTTGATAACCCGTTTTTGGACCCTATTGACTTTTCCAACAAAGTTGTGGCATCGCTCAGAAAAGCTCTTAACATCGAAGCAACGCTAGACGGGAAACTATTGAGGTTAAACTTCATAGCTCTTGATGACAAGCAAATATCCAAGGCGATGGAAATTGTTGAGACATACGTTGGCACAAAAAATCGGATAAAAGCAGATCGAATGATAGATGCAAAATCACTTCTCCTAAGTTCCTAAGTTACACAACCTTGAACCTCGTTCCATCCATTTACTTTACAAACGCGTTCCGAGCGTTTCATTCAACAAAATTAGGCATTCGTCAAAGTGCTTGAAAGACGAGAATCTCAAGTCAAGCGGTGAACTTCTGGAGCTGGGCAATAGGTATGAAAACGATTGGCGGAACTTTTTATGGTTCTGTTTGGGATCTTTCGAAATCAACTCCATTTTTTCAAATTCCATTGTCATGATATTTTTGAGAACACTTCTCGCAATCCTAATCTCTTTTGCGGTCGTCTCTTCATTCTCAACCTTCTTTTTCACATCCGAGACTGCCTTTACGCAGAATAAGAGGCTTCTTTCTACCTCATCCAGAATATTGCGCTGGCGCGATGGGAGCGATACTGCACTAACGCTCACTTTTCTCGCGTAGTTCTCCGACTTGAACTTATAGCGAAGGTAATGAACATAAGTAGTTCGTACCATTTGACGTTGTGACACCAAGGGAGTCAAGCGAACAAACCTACGGTAACAAATTCTCAGGGCATCCTCTTCAGGATATTCATTTACCAGATTCACGGGTGGCAGGTATTTTCCATGATTTAACAGAAGGGCTTTTTCAGAGGTGACAATTGCATTTTTTGTGGTGATTATTGAACCTCGGAGAGACATGAACAACCGTCAAGGCGACAAGCATTGGATTCGACATTGCTCGTGTCAAACCATGATCCTTTAGTTCGAGATTCCTACTAATGAGAACGTTCATTGATTTAGATATCACTATGGACGTGATCGTGAAAAACATTGCAGGTTTAGCAGGACATTATTATCATGAATCAATCGATGAGCATCGATGCCCAGCAGCGAAATTTCGAGTGAAGCTCCCAAGCCTTTTTGACAGAGGAATTTCAATCTCGAATCAGTACACAACTTCACAAGTCACACGATGGTTAAGGGCAAGAAATCAAAGCCGTCTCTGTCGAATACTTTTGACGACAAAATCTCATCGCTAATCTATCGGTTGCTCGATGAAAAGTCGCTAGAGAAGCAAAGGTTGAGTGAAGCACGGAGGGCACGTCGAGGAGAGGACGACATGGCGGATGAAAGCTTCTCTGAAGAGGATGATTTTGCAGACGTCTCATTGGCCAGGGATTTAAGTTTTGGTGAGGTGCTGGCGTTTATACTATCCAAAGACCTATCAATGCAGCGGGTTAAGAAAGTACTACTAGAAAAAACCGTTGAGAAAGTTTTGAAACAAGCGGTAGCCGAGGAAGAGGAGCAATTTTCGGCTTATTTCACCAAGGAGTCTTCAGCAAAAGTCCAGGATAACGAGGACGAAAAACTGAGTAAACAGAATCTCATGGTTGTACAAGACTCAAATGACTTGAACAGAAGTGTTACAAGCCAATGGAAACTGGCGAAGACTGCCGACGGAGAGCAGGAAGAAGAACAGAAGAAGTCTTCCTCCAAGAAACGGTCTAAGGATGGAACCTCGAAACCTAAGAGACAGAAAACACAGGAAGACAGAAGTCCCCCAAGCAGTGATTTATCCTCTTTAGGAGGTATGGACGATGTGGTGGCACAGTTGATGGAGCTCATTGGGCTACCTATTTTGCATCCAGAGATTTTTGCGTCCACTGGTGTGGATCCTCCTCGCGGTGTTTTGTTGCACGGACCACCGGGCTGTGGTAAGACGTCGATAGCCAACGCGCTCGCCGGTGAACTTCAAGTGCCGTTCATTTCGATATCTGCACCTTCTGTTGTTAGTGGCATGTCAGGCGAAAGTGAAAAGAAAATCAGAGACTTATTTGACGAGGCAAAAGGACTTGCACCTTGTCTGGTTTTTTTCGACGAAATCGATGCCATCACACCCAAAAGGGATGGCGGGGCCCAAAGGGAGATGGAGAGAAGAATCGTTGCTCAGTTGTTGACATCTATGGATGAACTATCGTTTGAAAAAACCGACGGCAAACCTGTAATTATTATTGGTGCAACTAATAGACCAGATTCGCTAGATGCAGCTCTGAGACGTGCAGGGAGGTTCGACAGAGAAATTTGCCTCAATGTTCCCAACGAACTATCAAGGTTGCATATCTTGAAGAAAATGTCACAAAATTTAAAGATAGATGGCGATATTGATTTTTTGAAGCTTGCAAAGCTCACGCCGGGTTTTGTGGGTGCTGACCTCAAAGCATTGAGTACTGCTGCCGGTACCTGTGCGATCAAACGAATCTTCCAAAATTATGCTTCATCACCACAAGCGTCCCCCGGTTTGATGGAAGTTGATGGCGACTTTGGATCTGGAGATCTTGCCATGGACCTGAAAAACACAGCCAACATGATCGATCCACTTCCTTTATCGACGGTACAAAAGTTCCTTCAGAATTTTCCGGAACCATTGTCGCAGGAGCAGCTGAGTTCGCTTTCCATAAAGTATGAAGATTTTCTAAAAGCCCTGCCCACGATACAGCCTACTGCGAAAAGAGAAGGGTTTGCTACCGTTCCGGATGTGAGCTGGTCTAATATAGGTGCCTTGAACAAAATCAGGGTTGAGCTGAACATGGCCATAGTACAGCCTATCAAGCGCCCGGAGCTGTATGAGAAGGTCGGTATAAGTGCCCCAGCTGGTGTCCTGCTATGGGGCCCTCCTGGCTGTGGTAAAACATTGTTAGCTAAGGCTGTCGCAAATGAATCGAGGGCCAATTTCATTTCAATCAAAGGTCCCGAATTGCTCAACAAATACGTTGGTGAGTCGGAGAGGGCCATTCGACAAGTTTTTACAAGAGCTCGTGCATCCGTCCCCTGTGTCATATTTTTTGATGAACTTGACGCTTTGGTGCCCAGAAGGGACGCGTCTTTATCTGAGTCGTCGTCAAGAGTTGTCAACACTCTTTTGACTGAGCTTGATGGACTCAACGATAGACAAGGAATCTTTGTGATCGGTGCTACCAACCGTCCAGATATGATAGATGCTGCCATGCTGCGACCTGGAAGATTAGACAAGACATTGTTTATTGAACTTCCGAACTTTGAGGAGAAACTAGACATCATCAAGACCTTGACGAGAACAAATGGGACTCCAATGGCTGAGGATGTCGATCTCGAAACCGTAATTCGTGAAGAGAGCTGTAGAAACTTTTCAGGAGCTGACCTGGCAGCCCTCGTACGAGAAAGCTCCGTATTAGCCTTGAAAAGAAGTTTTTTCAAGACCGAAGAAGTCCATTCAGTTACTGAAAACAATTTGGAACAAGAATTTGGCGAGCTCTCAACTTCATCGGTGGATGTTAGAGTTACCATGAATGACTTTCTACGCGCTCTGAGAAAGGTCAAGCCATCGGTTAGCGACAACGAAAGAACAAAATACGATAGGCTCAACAAAAAGATGGGGTGGGTAGAAGATAGTTGAAGTCGAATTAATTTTATACAGATTTAGCATTGCATTCTAATCACACACTTAGAACTTCATTTTGTAAGGTGTCCTCTCCTTTGAATGTTTCTTCGTACTTTCCACACATACTCATACTTCTTCGGTTTCCGGGAAGAAACGAACGGTATCTTCAGCTCAGAGCAGTCGTTAAAAGATTTATCCTGTGGAAAAAGCTCACAAACTGGTGTTTCAGTTTTGCGTCTTTCTATAAGAAAGTCGGAAGTGGATGCATCCGCGACGTTGTTTTTACGCGAACTAGGAAGGAAGATATTGATGTAGGCTTCTTGAATGTTTATGGAATGAATGAAGCCCAAGGAGAGAAATTCACCGCTAACATTTTGTTCAGTAACGGGAAAGCTACCTTGTGTCTGAACATCGAAGCTGGACACAGGCTTGAAAATACCAACTATTGTACCCTCTAACATGTCTTTGATATTGGAGTCTGTCCATTTATCTCCTGATGTTGGTAATTTGAATGCCCTTACAGGTCCAGAAGTCCCAAAGGAAACTCTGAAGGGACTTTGTTTCATTAGAGGCGTGAAGTCATACTCAATGTTGTGAGACAGGCTGCGGACTCTGTGGAAGTGCGACAAAAGACGGAATTGCCGCATGTGATAAGGCTGAATTCTCGCCTTGAGCGAAAAATCTGTTGACGAGCCATGATAACCATCGATGAAATCCACCTTCGTCTCGTAGTTCTCTCGCTGGGGCGTAGAAAACCTTTTATCCATTTGTAGCTCGTTGAGTAATGACCGATTTTTCGCAACAGAGCCCAGAAGTAAGATATGCGTGGGCTTAAAGCGACTTATAATATTGTTGACAATTTGAATCCCGAAACCTTTGACCCAACCGGGAACATTGAGTACCGTGGTTCCCATGTGCACCTCGTTACTGAAAGATTCTATCAACTCCGTGATCTCTGCCAGATACTTTGTCGGATAGGCGCTCGGACTATTTGTGCCCACGTAGCGTTCAACAATTGGTAGATTTCGTGATTGCCCTAACGGATTGCCAAGTTCCAAATCCTTTTGAACTGAACTGAGCGAAATGCAGTCTGGCCCTGAGTATTCGGTTTGCCCTGGATCTACATCCAGGTAAAATATGCTCTCGTCATCTTCATTATCAACATGCAAAAACCTTTGCAACAGTAATCGTAAAAATGTGGACTTTCCGGAGTTTTTGCCTCCTAGGACCATTACGCGCATATCATGCGAGTTTCCTCTATGAAAAAGTGAAAGTTCATCCAGCTTTTTGGCCCACGAGCTTGATATATTGAGACTCAGTACAGATGATACATCTCTCATGGTGCTTCTGGTAAGAATTGAAAAGCTCGATTTCTGTGACGAAGCATTGTGCGTTGATGTGAAGTAATCGCGAGAAACCCACAAATTGCTGAAAGTGTAGTCCAGTCTTGAAATTCCGAGTAATTCGGAGCATCGGTTCGTAATGAGGAGTATGCATTCAAAGTCTTTATGCACCAGTCCCGTCTTCGAAATTTCGGACGTAATGAACATCTGTTCTTTCCAACCTGCAAAGAAAGAGCTTGATATTGGCGACATCGAAGAGCACGAAGGATGCCAAATTTTGAGCGATCTTTGAGATGCGTTATAATGCACGTCGTTGTATTTAATCCCTCCCTTGAGAATTTGCAATTGGAAACTTCCTGCAATCATGACTTCTTGACCTTGTTTTAATGCTAGCACGACCCTGCTACCATCGTCGGTCAACACAAAATGATTTATACCACTTCTTAAACAGAAATTTTCCCATTTTCTCGTGGTGGATCCGTTCTCAACTTCGGTAGCAGTACCGAAATTCTCATCGTTCCCACTTTCTTCATTGTCATCTTCGTATTCACTTGTGGGCCCTGTCGTCGGCAGTACACCTTCATGGGGGCTGTCTATAGTTTGTTCCACACTTGAAGAGGAGTCTGAAGTCACAGAATCATCGTCTTCTATGTCATTTTGATACTGAAGTTCCAGTGCCAACTTTTCGCCTACCAGGTAGCGTCAGTTAGTACATTAACTTGAGTCAGAATTTATATTTCAATCACCTCTCTTTTAAACCAGAATAACCTTGTGGCAATAATCTGGTGGAAATAACATACTCATAGACATAGTATACACCGAGCAACAGGTGAACTGGATTGGTTGTTTCCTTCCAATCTTGCTGGAGTTTGAACGAACTATTCAGCTCATCGCATGTATTTCATGAAATTCACTATCGTCGAAAATTATGATTCGGGCTGCTAGCACTGACTAGCGAGTCCATGAGTAAAGCTATAGCTACCCAGAGTCTCAGCTTGCAATTTGAGCTGTGGGTACTAATTCAAACATAAAAACTCCCGTTAATTCACTATCTTACATATTCAAACACTGGTGATTATACGACCACGGCTGGGTATCTTGACAAAGGTTTTGTTGGCTGCAGATCGGCAGCAATGTCGTCTGAAGAGCCGTGATATCCCTCAGGCGAGTCCTCTTCCTCAGACAAATATTCATCTTCAAGCATCGTACAGATCAGGTAGTCTTTCATGACATTTACTCTCTGTAATGTTTCCATGAAATCTTGTTGGTCAGTAGCTTTCAAACTCAAGCCAGCAAGCAAATCCTCGACTTGATCTTCGTGCGTATCAGATTCTGAGGAGACACCCGCATTCTTTTGGTGCATGCTAAAAACGTCCCCGGGGCGGAATTGAGGCAACCTGGCGGGGGAATCCACCCGAGAAGAAACGAACGGAACACTCATCTGGTATGCACTTGGAAGTTGGCTGCTATGACCTGCACCGTAGGGCACAGCAGAGTGGATGGGAGGCAGCTGAAGAACTTGTGGGTGTCTTTGGGGTATGGCAGCAGGAATGAGAGGAGATAGCGGTGCCGTTGGAGGGTGGACCACGTTCAGCTGGGGCAGGCGAGGAAGCCTCCTGTTCATGTCGTGAGAGAGAGACGAAAAGAAGCCCGCTGCATGCCTCAGCTCTTCGGGAGACGAGCAAGGAGACACACTGTTCGACTCTTGTAAACGAGGCGAAGTATGGGTGGTAGTAGCACCCGCATTTAAACCGTTGTCATGAATATTTCTTGCAATTTGAGAGATTGGTGGAACGGGCAAGGCCTGTATACGTTGGCCCAGCTGTGGAGTATAATAGGGCTGGTAGTGTCTAACTTCGTCGGACAAAAATTTCTCAAATGTCGCGGATGCGAGCCTGGGTGCAGCCAGTTCAGCAGTTTTTGAATCGTTTTTTACCACTTTTTTCACGCTAGGTTTGGGACCTCTCTTGCGTCCAACCGCTGCTGCATCGTCGTCGAAATGCACTTTTAAATGTTTTTTGAGATCCTGGGGGCGTTTAAACTTCTTGACACAAGTTGAACATGCAAATGGCTTCAGAGGGACATGAACGCGCAAATGAGACGTTATATGGTCTCTTTTCACAGTTTTGGCCGTGCAGCTGCCCCAACGGCAGTTCAACTGCAAGTTTTTCTGAGATTTCCTCCCGACATGATCGTTGCATAAATGGTGGTATAATAGTTCTGGTTGAGCAAATTTTTGACCACAGCTGTCCCACTGGCAGGTCAAATAGTTCTGAGTGTCACTCTCACTTCCCGAGACTTCCGATGGACACGATTCACTACCGCTGCGGCTAGATCTTTCCCAGTATTTGCGTTCATCTTCGCTTGGAGGAGAAGACAAAATGCCCAGATCTTCGTCGTGGTTCAACAAGTCTTTTAAAGGCGCCATTTTCGATCTGAAACAAATGGTAAACTTTCAACTAGACTATCGGGTTACTGCTTAATGCTTGAGCTTTAGAACTAGTGAGTAAGCAGGTACAAATAGGCTTGATCTTCGTTGCTTTGGGTTTTAAATCTGGAGAGAAAGTAGTTGAAGATGGTTAAATTATACTATATGCGTTGCCAGGGTCCCAATTTTTCAAAGCCACGCCTTAATTAGTGGAACGTATAAGGCGACAGATCTGGGCAAGTAGATAAACAAGTGTATAAAGGACTAGAGGAGTGGGGAGAAGACGAGAAGACGCTTGGACTTTATGGTCGTGTGCTGTCAAGCTGAGGAAGACAGATGAATAGGCGATGAGAAGAGAAGTGTGGAACCTCCGGGCATATGCTCGACAAGTTTTGAAGAGTGCGCAATTACACCGCGATTTTCATTCATATATTGAGCGACATGATCCGATTAAAAGCTGTTGACTATATTACATTATTATTATTCTTAGGTCCTTTTCCATCTTTTAACTTGAGATCAATCGTTCATTACTCGCAGGACCTTCCTCGAATAGTCTACATCGTCTGCCAGCGACACTTTACTTCCGCCATTCTCCCATTGCATCATAAACATTTGGCGCGGGTCAAGTCGTTGATCAACAACGACAGGAGCCTCTTCTGCAGCGGCACCGTGATCCATCTCCGCAACACTGGTCTCCTGAGACCCTCTTTTTTCGTTATTTTCTGAAGAGGCCGGCGGCGCTCCTTGAATACCCTTCTCGTCAGCATATATGAAACCGTTGGGAGAGGCAGAAGAAGCCGGTCCGATGCTCGTGTTGCTGCCAACTGGGGCCACGACGTCGTTATAGCGCTTTTCGAAATCTTCGTCGCGTTGGTTTCTGCGACGATACCATAGCACAAAGGCCAGAAGGGCAAGGAGAAACACCACTATGCCTACAGCGACGAAAGTACCGGCAATCTTACCAGGCGATCCCCAAAATCCTTTACCACTGGAGCTGTTTTTGTTTGTTTGAGCGCCGTTAGAATTGGGAGCGGCAGATACTTGCCCTGTTGGCGTTGAGATTACCGTAGTGATAACCTGGGTGGTGAAGATGTTGCCGCCAGAACTTCCGTCTGCAGTTGGAGACGCAGTTACCGTTAGGTACGAATACTCTATGGAAGTAAACGAGCTTGCAGTAGTCTTAGAGCTTGTAGTTTTGGTGGAAGAGCTGGAAGAGCTAGTGGAAGAAGTACTAGAAGATGAGTCTGAAGACGATGAAGAAGTGGACGCAGATGACGAAGATTCAGTGCTTGAAGTTGAGGTAGTAGAGCTGGAGCTTTGAGGGCTCGAACTGGAAAAAATAGAGCTCGAGCTTGAGCTCGCCGAAGGTGTGGTACTGGAAGTCGCACTGAGGCTTGGGCTAGAGCTTGAACTAGGGCCAAAACTGCTTGAGGCGGAGCTCGAGCTTGAAGTGGAAGTGGAAGTGGAGCTTGAACTTGAGCTAGAACTAGAGCTAGAACTTGGACTAGAACTTGAGCTAGAGCCAGAACTGGAGCCAGAGCTAGAGCTAGAGCTAGAGCTGAAAGTAGTACTTGGACTCGAACTCGAGCTTGCGCTCGAACTTGAACTTGCACTGGAACTAGCACTTGAACTGGAGCTGGAAGCGGAGCTAAAACTCGAACTTGTGCTCGAACTTGTACTCGATGTAGAAGAGCTTGCACCCATGCTAGAGCTCGAGCTCGCAGGGCCCAAGTATATGTATCCGAAAAGTCCCTCATCTAAGTTTCCACATTCCTCGTAGCCGTATCCCGGACACGCTGAACTGCAGCTCCCGACAGACGTTTGTGAAGAGGGCCCGGTATTCGAACACCAGCAATTATGATCCTGGACAACAGCGTACGAGTAGCCACTACATGCGTTAGAGCACCACCCATTGCTTTGGTATTGGTCCCATTTTGCAGGAGTCGACCCCGTATTCTGCGACGAGCATGCTGTCTGCTTAGCTCCAGCCAGCGATGCGAAATGCACCCACACAAGGACCGCTACGATCCTAAAGATGGGGTTCCTGTTGCTACGGATCATCCAGGCTCGTCAAAGCTATCTTTCCCGTGTTAACTAAAACCAGAGATACTTCAGATTCTGCCGTTGATATCGAACAGCCTTGAATCTTTAATTTAAGTTCCAGGCTAAAAATTCCTTTATAATTTTAAATCGCAGGGTTAGATTTCACGAACTCGGAACTGGAAGAGACGCTTGTTCAATGGAAAAAGTAAACGAAACCTTCAAGGCGTGTATATCACGTGACTTACGTTGAAAAAGGAAAAAGAAATAAGATCGCCGAAAGATCGTTTTCCAGAATCCAAGAATAGCTTCGCTGTTAATGATACTGTTGTGGTCGGATCTGAAGTATCGAACGAACGGACGCCGTGTCCAGAGTGGGGCCAATGGAGCTGGCTATTCTTCTTTTTCCCAGGTATTTTTATACCCGCAGGTGTCTTCCGTGTCTTGCCTTCCAATTTTAGTGAGACGACGGTAGATTACTTCCTTTCTCGCTTTGTTTACCAAATTTTCGACGCATCTGTTGTGTGCACAACTTAAGGTCATGACGTGGGAGAACTCTATCTTTCTTCCTTCCTTCCATTTCTTTGCCTGAAAAACCCGCATGTTTCTGAGCTACAACGACTCGCAGCAAGACAGACGCAATGAACCTCCTTGCTGCACAGAAAAATCTTTTCGATGCTTTCTTCCACGGTGCAACATGTACCCGTACATGGTGATACACAGAGTAGCTTATCGTCATAATGTACGGGTGATAGGGCGTTTCGAGTAACTTCGGCGGCAAAAAGGGTGAGAGCCCACAAAATGTGCGAAAGAGTAGCATCGGATACCATGGAACAATTTAAGTTTTGGAAGATGGTGAGAAAGCAAGCCTTTCCGTAGAAAATGGGTCAGAGATTTCTTAAGCTTCGTGCTTGTGTTGATTGATTGCGCCAAAGAACAACTTGTTGCTAAATATGAGCCAACGCGTGAAACAAAAGCGAAAATTGCTTGGAATGGTGTCCAATCTTTAGACTGTGAAAGGGATGGTACTCTCAATTGACATCAGACTCAACAATGTTTGGTTTCGTGTATGTTTTGTTTCTTCATTTTTAGGTGAACATGTCGTGAAGAGGGAAAGATTGTCATTATCGGATTGGAAATATATATATATATAAAAAGTCTAGCAAAAGACATAGTTAAGAAAGAGTATCATTAACAGCCTGAATACTTTGAATAATAAGTCATTTTTGGCACATTATAACCTCGAATTTAAAGAACACGTACACAATAAAAAGTGGTATGTCAGTAGCGAAAAACCTCGAAAGCCTCGGTTCGTGGTGACGAGCGACCATTGTCGTTAAAAGACTTGACAACGACCTGGTCACGTGAACATTGGGGTTTTAGGAGAGACACATTGCTAAAACTCTTATTTGTGAAGAGTCTCAGCCTATTTTAAATCCCAACCGCAATACTGTTGAACTTTGACTAATTATTCGATATTTCTCTTAGATCTATAAAGTGTTAGAGTCTCGTTGTTATCTGGTTGAAGTGTTGGGTTGGGTTATTAGCTTTTCGCCAGATACACGTGACTGGATGGAAAATCGTCCCGAAGCCTGAAGTTATATTTGGTGACTCTCCAGCAGCAAGTAAATGTCCATCTCTATCAGGCTCCAATTCTTCGTGATAACGAAAAGACTGGCACCAATCGATTCTACACACTCAGGAGCCTTTTGATGACCGATGGTAAAACCCTTGTGCACTCGCACATCCACTGGCGCAATGAGAAAAGAAAGATCTGGCAACGGGAGCTGGTAAGCAAGGTAGTGGCATTGCTTCGAGCCGAGGATCACGATTCACTCGCTCTGATCGCTAGAACTACAGGGATACCGCCACAACTACGCAAGAATGTATGGCCTGTACTACTAAAATATCATCCGATGGTAATCTCACCCAACATCATGTCAAACACCCTGGTTTGGGATTCTCAAAATCAAAATTGGCGCTATCATCCTGAAACCAGAAACTCTGAGGAGATAGAGCATCTTATCGTGCATGATCTGAGTAAGTATTTTCACAGAAGAGGACCAGCGGGCAACAAGAATCACATCACAAATAGTGGCAGTTCCAGCCAATTTGCCAACGAGCCTACTACTTTGTCCAATGAAGAACTGCGAAGCATTGAGTGTCTCAAATCTTGTATTTGCCAGTTCCTAAAGAAATGGTCTCAGTTTTTCAAATATGAAAGTGGTCTTGCATGGATTGCACTAGCTTTAGCGGAATGGTACCCGTTTGACGCTTGCAACAGTATACTTCCCGGGAAAAGGCACGGACCACCCGTAAACCTATACGACGAATACTACTTACCAGAGCACATAAGAAACCAGATACCAGATAGGGTCGAGTTCACCTTCAACGACCTTTACGAAAGATTAGTGTTGGTCATTTTGCATTCACCTGATGTACCGAAAGCCGAGAGGCTCGCAGAAAACGAATCTGACGTTACGTCACAGTATTACCCAGTAATTTCCGGCGGCGATCTAGCATTTCAGTGTCAGCTTTTTTTCAAAGTATTCTCAATAGTCTTACCAGAGCTATATCAGCCGGTGAGTGACGAGGAGAGTCTCAGGCCGTCTAAAAAAACAAATTGGATGTATTGGTGGTTCAAATGTTCGGGCGCTCGTGCCCTACACAAGCAAGATCGTGGCAGAATATGGGATACGTTTTTGGGTTGGCGCCCGCATCCGAGATCGTTGAATTTTTACCTCAACTACAATAACAAAATCTTCGGGCATCTGTACTCCCAAACCACGTCGCCTAATCTGGATTCTGAGTTTTTGAACAAAATCTGTAAATACGGGCACGATGCATTTTGGTTCCCGGACTTGGAGGTCTTACACCTGGGCTCATCAGAGCTCAAGTGCGATTTCCAAGTGTTGTCCGAATTAGTACGGCGAAACAAATATGGTTCATCTGATGACGAATTGGAGATTGCCACCAAATCTAATTCCGAAGCGCCTTCCCCAGAATCCCAGGCGGGGGTTAGCATACCGTTTTCATTGCTGGATCCACATATACAGCTCGTTTTCATATACATGGCAATCCTCCAGCAGCATGAATTCAAACTTTTGGAGTTTGAAGAATCCGAGATATCTGAGTTTTTCAATAACGTGCCCTCCCTGTCGCGTGCCGATGACCATAACTACAGAAATTTGTATGGGAATGATTTAGATTCTCGTTCTGTGAGTTCAAGTGAAGCGGAATCTGAAGATTTTTCCAAAAGACCTCAGTCGAACTCATCCACACCGCACATGTTAATCGAAGTAGGCGACGACGACAAAACAGCTAACACATTTGATGAATTATACAATCTTGCTGGTGACACTTGGAGGAAATGGGTCTGGAGAGAATTAGAAGACAATGCAGGAAGATAACCCATTAAAATGAGTTTTGCTGTTTATGTAAAAGCACCGGACAATAGTTTCAGCTATCGAGACTTTTAGGAGCTCAGTGCCAGTTTATGGTTCGAGCATGAATTCATCATTTGCTCGATGCCGCCTTCCGGGTAACCATTTGGGCTATTTTTCAATCATATAATTAACCTGCGAAGGGCCCGCATGAGCAGTAGTGGAAGTGGCTATCGTCTAAAGAACAGCAGCAATGTTTTGCGCCAGTATGTGTTCCTTGTAATGTCTTATACCGTGGTCCTGCTTGCATTTTACTAACTACTTTTTGCAGTAAGTGGGAAGCCCTTGAAAACGCCTGTTTTTTCTCCTAAGTCGAGGTGTGTTTTCGAGAAATCACTGATAGAAAGTTTTGTTCAACAAAATGCGCTAGATCCCATCAACAGAGAGCCATTAAACTTAGAAGAACTTGTTGAAATAGCACAGACCCCTGAGCAATATGCCATGTCTAATTCGGTGAATTCGGCCACACTAAAGGCCAATTACAGCATACCTAACTTGCTGTCGTCTTTACAGGATGAGTGGGACGCTATCATGCTGGAAAACTTCCAGCTCAGACAGCAGTTAGACGCCAGTAAAGTGGAGCTGTCAAATGCACTGTATAAGTGTGATGCAGCAATGAATGTTGCCACACGAGCGACGATTGAGACAGAAAAATTGAAGCATGAATTGAGTCTCTTATCTCAAAATCTAACCCCATCGATGCCAACTGAAGCCAAAGCTGCCGATGATAAGCACCAGGCATCATCCCCAGAATTTCCAGCGGACATCCTCTCAAAGATTGCCCAAAAGTCGGCAGAGTTTGCCCAAAACAGCAGAAAAAATAAAGTGCGCTCGCCTCCATGCTCCAAAGTATCCGGCGAGGTTCGGACAGTGGCTGAGCTGCAAGCCAAATCTTCTTTGAACTCGGCTTTTGTAGATGGCAATATAGCCAAGGGTAAGCTGGCTGCTTTTTACGACCAAGAAGGTTCATTCATGCTGGTTTCGGCATCAGATCTCGAGACTGGAATTGTAAAAAATGTTCTTCAATCCAATGAAAGTATTAGCTTCATGGCGCCCTTAAACGGTAAACAAATTTTGTTTGGTACTGATCTAGGTAGCCATGGCGTTTACGACATTTCAGAGAGGAAAGCAATCTACCAACTTCGATTCAATGAATATCAAGAAATTGTCATGGTATCATGGATCAAAGAGGTCAGTGGTCAGGCGTACGTGATTGTTGATTCCAGCGGTGCGATCGCGTTGGTGGATACCGTCAAGGACTGTGAATATGACCTTTGCGCAAATGAATTCGCTACGTCCTATGCGCACTTGCATAAAGATGGCCTTTTACTACTTCAAGGTAACGAAAAAGGCCTAATCGTGCAAAACATTTCACAGTTAAATAAGCCACCCATCGAGTTTATTCATGACATCGAGTCCGAGGGGCCTATCACTTCTGCAATGTTTGCTTCTAATGGCTATTGGCTTGTGGTCACCACGCAGAAGCTACTTAAGATATTTGATCTGAGGAAAAAACCCAATACAGCTGCATGTGAGACCTTGTCATTCGCGGACGGTAATCTGATAGCATGGGATCTCGAGCCTAGCATGAAGTCATTATTCGTGGCTATTGAAAGACAGGGTCAATCGATTGTTCAATCCTATAATTTTGAAAAATCGGAGAAGAAATGGGTCCAGAACATGGACTTCACGTATGCTGCTGCCGATGTGCGGGACTTCACGTATGTGTGGGATGCGGAATCCGCGTATCTCAAAAGCTTGGTAGGAGAAGACCTGATCAGTTTGAAGCTGGAATAGACGAAAATGTGCTTGTATGCTGTTGAACGGCAGCTTATGTGTGTGTTGCTAACCATATGGAAGGTCGCGTATTATGCCTGCTCTATGTTATCATGCATGATAATCTACCGAAGCGTGGATACGCTGTGGTAGGTGAGACTTTTCAGGACACTTGTGGGTGAAACATTTGAAAAAAGCCAAGGCAAGAAATTTTCGAGGAATTCAGCTACTCCATTGACTGTGACAGTACCTCGCAGCCTTTATCAAAGACGGATTAAGGCTCAGAGAGAAAATTCTCTTGATGACTGAAGCTTGAGCCTTAGAAAAGAAAATTATATTAAGAATGAGGAGAGAGTTATTCTTTTATAACTTCTCGAGTTGCTCAACTTACACTGGGCGTACCAAATATCTTATTCATCTTGACAGAAATTGATGGAACCTTGTCATGAAGAAAAAAAAGAATGTGGGCGCACAAGTTCACCGGAGAGAGAGATTCGAAAGTCACCTGCAGTTCCTCGAGTGTTTACTCTGCGTACTTTACGCTCGATTCAGGAAATACAAGTTAATTCTACTGTTGATGAAGAGAATCGACCCACTGCAGCGTCTGTTACGAATTGGCGATAAAGGGATGATGAACTCACGCTTCAAACTTGATTATGTCGCCTTTGAAATACTATGACACAAGCGACGCCCAAGCTCTGATGTCGTTGTACCTTTACAGTGTTAGTTCGCTTCACTTCACTATTTGGCATAGTGTCACTCACTTCAAACGAGTTTACGGTAATATGCTACCTCGATGAGTCTCATCTCTAATGATTTGAAAGCGCATGAATTTGACAAAACTCCATACAACTGGCAGGGGGGCCGTTGCAATACTCTTCACAGTAGCCCGGAAAAGTTCATTTTGACTAAGAAACGTCTCTCCAAAAGTAAGATTTGGTCCTCAGGCCTCCAAGGTTGGAATAATGTCGATTTTCAAGAGCGTAAAGACCTTGGGACAGACCTCGACAGAAATAAAGGTTAGAGAAGCGACCGATGACAACGAACTAAATGGTGCCACGGGGTCTCTTATGAGTGAGCTCTCGGTTCTGACGTACAGTCCCAAAACTTTACGGGAGATAACTCAGGTGGTACGAAAAAGATTGAGTGGGAACTACCGGAAAAGCTCACACGCCAACGCAATTCATATTCTCAAGACTTTGACGCTGGTTTCGTATCTCATAAACAATGGCTCTGACGAATTTGTGTCCTGGATACGATCGTATGCTTACCTTGTGAATACTCTCAGAGAATTTACAATGGGTAGTCGTGGTAATGAAGCCGCCGCGCAACAGATACAAAGACTTGCGTTCTCAATTTCTGAGCTCTTGCGCGACGATGAGCTTCTACGACAGCGCAGAAGCGATGTGACTCTTTTCCGGTCGAGCATTTCGACACCAGGCAGAAAATCCACGGATAACAGCCATCTAAGAATGGTTGCGGGGAACACTGACGCTAGAACTTATGGCAATCACACAAGAAGCTTGGATCTGAGCCGATGGCATGGCGAAAGTGGCCGTCGGCAGCCCATAGACTCAAACAAAGGTCCGACGGTGGTTTTGAGGCCCGTACGAGAAGAAGAAAATTTCGACTGGGATACTACACTTTCTACCGGATTTGAAGACGACAGAAGAGAGGAAGAGCTTTCGAAGGCATCTGCGTACAAGCGTCGGGGCATAACGCGACGGCTATCCAATCGTTTTATACTTTGAAACGGAAAACCCTGGGAGCCTCTCTCTCTCTCTTTCATAAAACCGCTGGCAAGAAGGGCCACTTTTATACAGGAAAGAGACCTAAAGAAGACTCTCTGAAGCTGCCACTTGCACTGCCACTTGCACTGTCACTTGCACTGTCACTTGCACTGTCACTTGCAAATGTGAGCTTTTATTCAACAGTGACGAGGACTCTGGTCACCTCGTCCATAATGACAACACTATTTTTTCAAAACCACTCATTTATAATAAATTGTAATTTTTTTTCTCTCACTTCTCCGACTTTATTTGAATCTTCTTCACTTCACCACCACTATTACTGGTTCTTGTTACAAGAAGGGAAATTGGGGACGCCAAATTCATAGTAAATGTACGGAGATAATGAGCAATTGAAGAGCTCGGGCCTGTACTTAACTAAAACAAGGCTTTGAAGTTTATCGGAATTGGTTTGTTTTTACTCTCATTTTTTTGTTTCAAGACAGACCATTGCCGCCTTCATAGAAAAAAGGGAAAAACCATGTTCCGTATATCATGATATACCAAGGAGCTCACGTGCTGTATCACATTATACGCCATTGGTGCATGGGTGGAAAAAAAAGCTCTTTCTTTTTTTCCCCGCGGTCCGAAGGAAAGTCACTACAGACGGGAAAAATGTGTCTCGTGCTCAAGCACAAACCACACTCCCTTCAAGTTTCTCTCGTTCGCTACTTGCAGTGGTACCACGTGCAACTCGTTACCCGGTCTCAGGTCACGCTCCTGCAAGCTTGTCACATTTCCAAGCTTCGTCTTGTACTCGAGCAGGACTCGGATATGCATTAGGAAGCGAATAGAAAACAAGGGGTGGCAAAGACCCGAACCAATGGGGAAATGGCCAGACTCGCTTAATCAAACGGACCACAGGAAGTGATTGAAATTGAATTTGGTCGGAGGTATAAATACAAGGGGGTTCCGAGATTTGGAATATTCGCCACTTGTTAACTTTTCATCGATTCTGGCTGGAAATAACACGTCAGAAACGGTACGGAAACAGAGACTGTTTAGTGACGGTTAAAACACAACAGATTGACTTTGAGAAGGAAAAATGCAGATTTTTGTGAAGACTTTGACTGGTAAGACGATCACTTTGGAAGTGGAGTCTTCTGACACTATTGACAACGTGAAGAGTAAGATTCAGGACAAAGAGGGTATTCCACCCGACCAGCAGAGATTGATTTTCGCAGGAAAGCAGTTGGAAGATGGCAGAACGCTCTCTGACTACAACATTCAAAAAGAATCGACTCTGCACTTGGTTTTGAGATTACGTGGTGGTATGCAGATCTTTGTTAAAACCCTAACCGGTAAAACTATCACTTTGGAAGTGGAGTCTTCTGACACTATTGACAACGTGAAGAGTAAGATTCAGGACAAAGAGGGTATTCCACCCGACCAGCAGAGATTGATTTTCGCAGGAAAGCAGTTGGAAGATGGCAGAACGCTCTCTGACTACAACATTCAAAAAGAATCGACTCTGCACTTGGTGTTGAGATTACGTGGTGGAATTTGAATACAAATAACGCTCGAGATTCACAGGACCAGTTAGCTTTGTAGGAAAATACGTATTTATAGCTATTATTCTGTTTTCTCAGGCAATTCCTGCACTGTGTAGCGCGGCAGTAACCTGGGGTGTTGGGTCTGAACGTAACATTTCAAGTAGATTGCTTTCCACAACAAATCTGAATGAAGCGTTCATTTCCATTAGCGTTTTCCCGAACTTCGTACACTGTATCTTGACACTTTCTAGAGCATCATCTCGAGATGCTTCTTCAAACGACCTGAACCAAATTTCTCTCAAAAATTGAACGGTATCACCATCTGGATCACCTCCTGCAAGTTCAGCAACAATGGTGCCGATTTCAGAAACGGCTATTTGGCTTCTCCATGTGTTCACAATGCTCTGGGAGTGAAAAAGACCTATAGTGGCGCTTTTGACAACCCCCAGTAGTTCAGCAGACCGATCATTGGTTTTAGAGTATCCATACGCACCGGCGCATTTTTTTAGGAGTTCGATTTTGAATTCCTCGCCCTGCACGTTTTCTTTCTGCGATTTTCGAGTTATACTTGAAGTTAATCTTTGTTTCTTATGATTGCCATCGAAAGCGTCATCTTCACCCTCTATGTTGACTCCACTGTCGTCAATATCAGTGATTAACTTTTGAGCAACACTGAGACATTTGTCGAACAGTACAGAGCTTGACAGGTTCTTTACAAATGGCAGAATCAGCAAAAGAACTTTGCGCACGTATTGTTGATTTTCTCTCGCTACCTCAGTCAAGAGTCGGTTTTCAATGCCTGTTCTTAGCTCCTCTTTGTTGAGTAAAGTAGCGTTAAACTTAGTCGCCAGCGACACTAGCGATTCTACCACAACTTCTTTTCCTTGCCATGATCGACCTTCCGAAGCTTTGAGTAATACGGTGCATAGCTGCTCAATGAGCTTCTCAGAAGTACCGGGCAACGCATATGTACAGACATCACAGACACTTTTTGCGCACATCAACCTCACGTCAAAATAAGGTGACTTGAGGTTTTCGCTCGCCAAAGTCACGATTTCAGCCAGGTGTAATCGCACAGTTCCTGCACCGGATGATGTAACCTCGTCCCAAATTCTGGTGAAAACTTTCATCACTTCACCGCTACTATGCTTTGCAACAAAGATAAATGGCAAAAATGCCGATGCCACGCTGTCAAACATTGATGCTGAGTACTTGTGAATTGATTCGATAGCTAGACCGACCACGAGTCGGTCAAATTCATTTTCAGCGTCCATAAACCTTTTGATAAGCTTGCCAACGTATTTGCTGATTCTTTCTGGCGTGCACAGCTTGCAGACGCGTCCCAAAGTTGTAGCGTAAGCCTCGCGCACGACTTGGTTTCTATCGCTAAGTCCTAGCATGCAGGACTTCAAAAGCTTGGCACCGAATGGCTTCAGGTCCAAGGGGTACGAAGCAACAAGTAGATCCATTGCCTTGGTAGAACCAATTTTGGAAGGAAGTCCAATACATTTTTTGGAAGCTAGCGTGATCTTTTCCACCACAATAGGAAGAAGCTCGCCGCTGCATAAATTGATTAGTTGTTCGACGCTCATCATTATCGGAGAGCTTCGAACGGCAGAAGCTATCTGTAGATCAACTGAGGTAGCGCTGATGTTGTACTTATCCGCATTCAAAGTCAAATAATTGATCTCTTGTGGTCCAAGTGACGATTGCATCATCAAAAATTCGTAGGTCAGCGAAGGCGCAAAACTTCTGAGAGTGTCACCGGCTTCCCTGATAAGCCTCACTAAGGTCTCTAATGCAACGCTTTTCACTTCTTCGGCATCACTGTTTAAGCCCTTTGAGCCCAAAAATAGCGATATGATCTTTCCCAGTGTTTCTTGTGAATTAGTTTGATTCGCAAGTTTTTTGGCAACACGTAACAAAGATGAAGAGAGAACTTTAGTTAGCTTGATAGCAGCAGACCGCACACTTTCCTTGACATCGTCCATCACTCTAAAAGCCATGGTCCAGATTGCCTCAAGATTCTCACAATATGAACTGTCACTGCCAAAGTTTAGAAGGTCCACCAAAGCATATGAGCTAGCTTCCCTTACTCTCCAATCCTTGGCACCCATTCCCTTAAGGACCTCGTCCATTATAAGGTCGTAGAAGGTACTAACGGTCTCAGCGGTGCTTCTAATCAAGGTTTGCCAGATCCCGTTCATTGCATCCGCAACGTTTCGAAAGGGGTCAAAGCGATACCTATAAAGAAGAGGAATAAACTTTTCGGCGGAAGTTCTGTTCGACAAAAGAAGGTCTTCGAGGGAAATCTTCGAAAACATTGACGTGAGGCCGAAAGCCATCCCTTTTCTGGATGACCACAGCGCCGAGCTTTTTGCTAGAGGCATAAACTTATAGACCATCGAAGGATCACCAGCTTCGCTGGCCAAATTCAAAATATCCTTGTATGTTGTCAACGATCCCTCATTGGTGTTAAGAGTTCCTGGCTCAAACAGTTGAGTGTCGGAATTAATTGTACCTGGAACTATGCCTGTCGTGGCTTTGGGATCAACAAAAGATTTTAATAGGCCTCTTAGCATATTCTCCTGTTTTTCCTTTGAGCACAAATCATAGATTAGCCCAAGGCCTCTGCAAGCAGAATCTTGTACGATATCATCAGTTTCCGCCAGAAAACGAACAAAGCATAGGTGTATGTCCTCTGCATTGGTGAGCACAGCAGCTGCATCTCCCAGGTATTGCACGAAACAAAGCAGCCAAACACAGGCTGCTTTACGCAGGGAAGGCCTGGTTGTCTTGCAAAACTCAATTATTTTGAGAAGGATTTTTTCTGCAGAACTGTCGTCAAATGCCGATGTTAGATCTGCCACCAATTTCAATTCCAAGCAGCTTTCATTCGATAGAACTTTAGACTTCCATCCCCCAGCTATGATCGAGATCGCCTCACCCGTGTAAAACTGGAAATTTAGCTCTTTGACATCGTGCGAGTTCTGTAGAGCGCCGAAGTATCTATCCAGCTTTTGTGCGTCGGCTGCATACAGTGACAAAAACGCCCAGAGAAGCAACGAATCCCGACTCTTCAAAAGATTTTTTTGAAATAGTGTCGAAAGCTCTTCGAGTGTAGAGTGTCTTGTTGATTCTTCCAATGATCTTAGAAGACCATATTTCAACAAAGGATTAAAACCTATCATTGCGACAGCCTGAAGATTGGACTTTCTCGCGGCTTCTTTGAGTTTCTCAATGTAGCTAGAAAGCTGTTTGTGGTCCAAAGTGGTTCCGTGCAAGGCGCTTAGAGGAACAGAGTAGCTTGCAGAATATAGCGCAGAAACAATTGTCTTGGATTCTACTGATAAGTCAGTACTTTTCAACAAACTGGATACCTCGTCATCATTAGGGGAAACAGAAAAGAGAATACCAAATAATCTCGCAATATAAACTGTATCTTCTTCCGAGAATGATTCATGTCTTTCTAAAGCTTTGTGAACACTGGGAACCAATTCACGTAGCTGCCCGATAATGCTTCTCGTGGCATAGTCCGCAAAGAAAATGACCAGTGCACCATAGTGAAGCGCATTGCTATTTGTTTGAAGCTCATGTGTTGCGCTGTTCTCATCAATCAATTCTTCTATCATAATTGTCAAAAAACTGAGGAGAACTTCCTCGCTGGTTGCTGCAATTTCATTCTTGACCAAAGACTTTACATCTCCATCAAATTGCAAAGAGTTTTCAACTCGAACCAGCCAATGCTCATCTTGTGCTAATGCAAATCTCCGTTCTTTCGATGTTCCCCGACTCACTACGCTCCTGAATATGAATCCGACAGCTTCGCATAGTGTTTGATTGACTGCATCAACGCTTTGAGAATCGGAATTCTTCAGCTTGGAGACAAAAGCACGAACCAATTCCTCCGCGTTGGGGAAAAGAACTTCTTCATCGTTGCCATGTGCCTTTGAAGGAGATGACCTGGAATGCTGAGCATCGTAGGATTGGGCAACTCTGAACCAGTAAGGGTGCAGACCTTTATAGGATTCCTCTTTTACATCGAGCCGATTATCCTTCCACGTACCCAACACATTAAGGAGCCTTGCCTCGGAATCTTCAAAAGGAAATGTGGAATTGATAAATTTGATCATAACATTTCTGCAGCACATAAGCGCTTCTTTACCATCTGGGTTGCCATGATACACGTCAAAGTTATCATTTAGTATTTTCATGGCTGCTTTCTTGAGCGTTCTCTTCATTTCAATGGAAAGCGATTTCATCAGTGGACTAAGAGATGCCAAGGCGTCCTGAATAGTAACCCTGAAAACGCTCAAATCACCTCTTAATGAGTCGAGGAGAAATTCCACGAAAGACAGATCTCGAATATAAGTCTTATCTTGCTTCAGTATAACTCCCAATGTTTCATATTGCTTCCGCCTTTGTTCGAGACTTTGAGCAAAGTTGGGCACTGATGAATTCAGCTGGTACAGGGGCCACCCTTCATTGTGCAGATTGTTACGAATCTGCGATGCAATGTTTGTTGAGAAATCGGAAGAAGTATCTTGAGCCGCTAGCGCAGCATGATTATATTTGGCGACATGTTGAATAAAATTCAATGAGGTAGAGCGTAGCTTAAAAAGTGATGAGTTTAATCCAATTGATGATACCACACTAACTGATTTAAAGTCCTTTGTGGCCAAGGTACTCAACGTCAGAATAGAAAGTATTTTCTCCTGCAGAATAGACGTAACAGGGGGCCTGCCCGAAGCTTTATCGCCAATGTAAAGACTTAACAGCCTGGCGATGAATCGCTCGTCTTCGTAAGGGATGTGAACTCGCTTCAAAACACCGATAGCCTGATTGGATAGGTCAGAAGTATCGGTAGAAACCACAGTTAAAAATTCGGCCAGCTGGTCTTGAGGAAGAAAGCCACTGACAACAAATCGAAAAATGGCCTCTTTGTAGTTCAGCAGATGCTCTTTGTTGAAAGCCACTCCCGCGTTGTAAGTAAAAAACTCAACCTCCGAAACATTGAGTCCAGGACAGCTATAACCACGAGGAATGACATTAGCGTGTGGGTCAGCCTGGAGCGGATTCAGGAAAAAGAATAAGGTGAATTTTTCTAGCAAATATTGTTTGTCTTCCACTGAACCCACGTCTAGTAACTCGAGAGTACTTTTCTCCTCCGCCGCGTTCTTTGGTGGTCCTTTCCAACTCAAAAGTAGCTTGCAGAGAATATTGAACATGCGTGGTTTGAGAGACTCAGGAAGAAACGAAAAGCTTGAGATTACGTCAGGCACCAGTACCCGCTTTTCCTCAATTTCCATACGCTCTACACCTTTTGAGGCAAAGAGAAGGCTATACTGTCCAACAGCAAGCGAATTGCCTGACTTCTCTTTTGCTTGAGCGATGAGCTTGGCAGTTGGCAATTTTACACTTTTCAATGAACTAATGCGACCCATCACATTCTTCACAACTTGAAATACCACTTGACGCACTGAAGCATGTTCAGATGACAGTTTGAGCAGCACTGCTGGAAAGAATATATCTAGACTCTGTTCCAATGCCTCTTCTGACGCTGCAAGGACAAATCTCAAGTCTGCTTTCTCTAGAAGTTGAACCTCTTCATTTTCTGTCGATACCATTACAATTGACTATCCACACGCAGGTTTCCGATGCCAATCACCGTCAGTGCTCTGTAAATCCTTACTTCGGAGTGTAATCCTGCCAGTGGCGTCGCGATGTCACCAAGATTTACCAAAGTGAATCTGAGACGAGCTTCGTATGACGGAATATTTGTCTAATTATATATATTATTCTGAATCTTAAACGCAATAGAAATAGATCCCTCCCTAACTTCAAGCCTAAACGCTCAAACCTCTCGAAACCTAAAGCGTTCGAAACTGCTAGTCTAACTGACTCGAGATGCTAGAATCACTAGCGGCAGGGTTACTGAATCGGTTTTTGGGAGCGTACGTAGAAAACTTCGATAGCAAGCAACTCAATGTTGGAATTTGGAGCGGAGACGTCAAACTGAAGAACCTGCAACTGAAAAAGGAGTCTCTTGATGCATTGGATCTTCCTATCGATGTGCAATTTGGCTTTTTGGGCGACCTAACGCTACAGGTTCCGTGGTCAAGCTTAAAAAACAAACCTGTGAAAGTTCTTATTGAAGACGTGTATCTGCTTTGTGGACCCCGTAATCAATCTGCAGAGAGCGCTGCCGAGGACGGAGAGCGTGAACTGCGCCTCAAATTACAAAAACTGGAGGAGTTCGAGGCTATCAGCAAGGCACAACCCCAGGACGATAATGCAACAGACTCAAACGAGTCATTCACACAATCGCTGGTCACTAAGATAGTCGACAATTTACAAGTATCAATCAAGAACATCCATGTGCGGTACGAAGATATGGAAAATATATTTGCAGAGGTTCCTTATTCTGTCGGTGTAACGTTGAGCGAATTGTCGGTTGTTTCTACAGATGAGAACTGGGAGCCCAGTTTTATATCCATCACGAGTTCCATTGCTCGTAAACTTCTGACTTTGAACTCCCTGGCTGTTTATTGGAATGCGGAGACGAAAAGTGTTTACCATCCTGATCATGACGAGCTTTTCAGACGCTTGAGAAACCTAATCAGCAACAAAAATACCCATCCTGACCATCAATTTTTGTTGAAACCTGTCACTGGTGCCGGAAGACTCGTTTTGAATAAGTTGGGTGCTACGGACGAAAGCCCTCATATTGATGTCGGCTTGATTTTCGATGAGTTTGGAATAGACATCAACAACTGCCAATACGAAGATATATTAAACACTTTATCCAAACTGCATTGGTACGAGAAAACATTGAAGTTTAGAAGGAGGAGACCGAGCTTCTCGGTCAGTGAAAATCCAAGAGCATGGATGAAGTATGCTGCCGAGGCCGTGCTCCAGGAGGTTCACGAAAAGAATTACAAATGGAGTTGGGATTACATTAAATGGAGAAAGGGCAAAAAAATGGAATACATTGATTTGTGGCAAACAAAACTTACGGCAGATGCTAAATCCCAGCAGCTATCTGCAAGCGACGAGGAAAAGCTCAAGGATTTACACAAATGCTTGAGCTTCGAAGATATAAAATCTTTCAGGATCATGGCGCGTAAGTCATACGCTACAAAGAGGTTGGAGAGTGAGAATAATGGCGAAGATATGGGTAAGGATACCACAAGTAGCTCTTCCGGGTGGTTCTCGTCCTGGTGGAGTGGTGGGTCTTCAAACAATACCGGCTCCGACGAATTTTTAATGTCCACGGAGCAGAGACAAGAACTCTATGACGCCATTGAATATGATGAAAATGAAAAAACACCAGATATTTTGGAATTGCCACGCGAAAGAATTGTAACAAAAGTTTCATGCGCATTGCATCGAGGCTCGCTTTCTATCATAGATAAAACCAAAGGCCTGAAAATTGGTGAGGTCATTTTTGAAAACTCACAAACTGAATTTTTTCAACGCCCGGAGTCTTTTCTAGCCTCCTTCAAGTTGCACGAGCTTAAGGTCGAAGATGGCTCTCCCAATACTTTATACAAGCATATCGTCAGCGTGAAAAACCTGCAACTGGATGAAAATGGCCAATCTCCTCAGTTGGAAGAACCCTTTTTTCATGTGGTTGTCGAAAATAATCCATTGGATGATTCTGCTGACAATAAGGTGGATATCAAACTACGCAGTATGACAGTATTCTACCATGTTCATTTCATCAACGAAATTATAAGACAATTTCGCCCTCCTCAGCAACATCTGGACACTATCGGAGCCATAATGAGCGCTGCGGAAGCTACAGTAGGAGGCTGGTCAGTTCAGAGCAGAATGGGGCTGGAATCTATTCTCGAAGATCACAAAACTGTCAACTTAAGTCTAGATCTGCAAGCTCCTTTGGTCATCATTCCATTAGATCCTCATAAATGGGAAACGCCATGTGCCGTTATTGATGCTGGTCACATATCTATTACAAGTGATCTTGTACCAAGGGAGACACTGAGGAAATATAAGAACTTGAGCGCTAGTGAGTATGAGAAGCTTGACTCGAAAGATATAAAGAGACTGATGTTCGACAGGTTCAAGCTTCGCTTAACAGACACTCAATTTCTGGTTGGCCCTGATATACGAACGACGATATCCGACCTTAAGGTGAGCGAAAGAGAGAGTCCACTTACTATTTTAAACAACCTTGAAGTCGGACTGGACATTGATGTCTCAATTCTCCCGAAGGCTTTAAACTTGCCGAAAGTTAAGGTATATGGTAAGCTGCCTCTTCTCAAAATATCTCTCAATGATTTTCAATACAAGATTATCATGCAATTGATCGACAACTGCATTCCAGACTTTCAGGATGTAGCGGGTAGTTGGGAAGGAGAATCGTCAGAGGGGATCAGGGATGAGGAAAGCAACCAAATGTTCTCGACTAAGGAGGCTAATCTTCTCAAACAGACTTTACAAAGCTTAAGCGGAATGTCAGCTGCGGAACTCAAACAGCGTCTTCTGCATTTAAGATTTGATGTGGAGGCTATTCGGCTTTCAATGTTCAAGTGCGTCGACGCGAAATCATTAAAGTCTGATTTACTGGTCAACCTAATCGGAAATAATTTACACCTAGATTTTTCCAAGAGAGTGCAGGATATGGTGGTTGGAATCGATTTGCACTCCTTCAAGATCGAAGACTGCATTGACGACCGTATTTCAGATGACTTCAAAAATATGATATCATCCTCTGAGCAGTCCTCTCAAGAATCGCCGCTGTTCAAGCTCAAATTGAAACGAACGCAGAGAATTGTCACATATAATGATACCTTGATTGAGGTTTTTGATCAGGATATCGACATGACTATGACTGAGCTAACTGTTGTTTTGTCGCCAAAATCGATCCTGACACTTCTTAATTACACGCTTACGACCTTTACTGATCCCAATGCCCCTGAGATGCCAATGGATGCCTTGAAGCACAACTCTCCGGATGTAGAGGATTCCCCACAAAGAATTAACATGAATTTGAACATGGGCAATGTCATCATTCTCCTCAACGATGAGACGGAAAAGATTGCAACCATGACATTAAGTGCAGCAGAAGTTGAACTTTTTATACTTCCCGAGAAGATGAGACTAAATGCAAAATTGGGCGCCATGGAACTGACCAATGACATTCACGATGAGCTAGCCCCCACGTCCCCACTAAGAAAAGTGATAAGTATGAGCGGGAATGAGCTTGCCGAATTATCGTACGAGACTTTTGATGGTCACAATGAGGATTTCGAATACTCTTCAGCTGTCGCTTTTAAGACGGGCTCGATGAACATCAACTTCGTTGACGAGGCAGTCAATCGAATCATCAACTTTTTGGCTAAATTTCAAAAAATGAAGGTGCTCTTCGACAGAGCCCGCGAGGCTGCATATGATCGAGCCCCCAGCATCGATACCGTCAATAACACAAAACTCGACATTTTGATAAAGGCCCCCGTTGTAGCTTTTCCAAAGCTTATCGACCCTAAAAAAGGCTTGTATGATAACCTGTCTTTTTACTTAGGTGAGCTGTCTGTATCCAACTCCTTTGTGAAGAAGGAGAGCGAAATTGTGAACCAAATCAATACTGGCATAAGATCAGGAAGTCTCACCACACAGTTTCATTTGGAGGGCGGCAAAATTCAGCAGCTGAACATTATTGATGGTCTTGATCTGCGTTTCGACATTGATCATCATCAATACACTGAAGGGTCTACATCAAGGTTGATAGTTAAGGGATTCTTCGAACCTCTGCTTGCGAATATCACGGAGCTACAATTGCAGTACCTGTATGTGCTTTCTCAGAACCTACCAAATGCATTCATAATCGACCAACATGAGCAAAATATGGATGAGGTTCAAGATATTGCATTTTTTGCTAATACTGTCGTGCCTACAGGCAGTGGGCTGGAGAATTCGTCGCTTGCTCTCGACAGTGCTTCATTCGAAAAGTCCAGTTCAGTCCAGGACACCGACATTTGCCTTGAATTTTCTGCTCCGGAATTGTCTTTAACCCTTTACAATGACACTAAACTCAGTGATGACATCAAGGACCAAGCTTTGACAAAGATAAGCTTCAATGAGATTGGGCTGTATTTTCTGACAAACAAAGAAGCGGGTATGAAGATTGAAACACACATCTCATCTTTCACCATAGATGACATCAGACGCACGAAGTACAATCAGTACAATGAGATCATACCAAAAGTTTTGAACGAAAATTATCAGTTCATGGCATCATTCAAAAAAGAAAATCATGAGTCATCGGACGTTGGCCATATTAGTATTACTGTGGATAGCCCGAGAATAATTTTGGCCTTAGACTTTTTATTTTCCCTGAAGTCTTTTGTCGATGCTTCTATCAATGTTAAGGCACCTGCTAAAGTCTTTTCAACAATCGATGATCAACCACCAAGCACTGAAGACCAGCCTGCTGCATTTAAGAGTCCATTGTGTTATTCCGTTAACATTGTTGATAGTTCCATCATTCTTTTGTCCGATCCTTCTGACTTGAACACTGAGGCTATCGTCTTCAATGTCGGCCAATTGCTCCTCTCTGAACAGAATGTCACATCTGCGAATGCCAACAATGTTGGAATGTTCCTCTGCAAAATGCAGTCCTTTGATCAGAACCGCATACGTCTTTTGGACGACTTTTCTGCATCTGCTGTGATTGATCGTAGAGGTTCGACCTCTGAAAAGTTTTTGACTTCAATTCAAATATCCGTGGAGCCGCTAACAATGAGACTTGCCTTACGAGATGTAAGACTTGCCATGTCAATCTTCAATAGAGCAATGGCACTCGCTAAAGAGCATGGTTTTACAAGCGATTCAGTAGATGAAGGGGAAGAAGCTGTGAATGGCGCATTTTCTAAAGAGTTTAGGAAGACACTCTCAAGATACGCTCCGAGCTTGATATCATCAATCAGTCATTCATCAATTCAGAAAATCGAAGATAAAAAAGATGTTACAATTGTTAAAAAGGAGAAGCTTGACGCTGACTTCCAGGGGTTACGACTTGTTTTGATTGGTGACGTTCACGAGCTTCCAATCATTGATATGAACATCAAGCCATTTAGTGTGACAGCTAAAGATTGGTCTAATGATATAGAACTCATCTCTTCCATCGAAACTTACGCAAACATCTTCAACTACTCGAGATCTAGTTGGGAGCCTCTAATAGAGTCAGTACCTTTGTCTTTCCATCTTTCGAAAGGTGTCGAAGGCGATGTGGCTCTTTATTTCGATATTGTATCCCGAGAACTGGCCGAAGTAACACTATCTTCTCGCACCATTGCGCTTTTGTCGCAAATTCCAAATTCTCTATATGAGAAAGACGACACAGAGGCAAGGGGAGCCACAAAACCTTACAAAATCTTCAATGATACCGGTATGAAACTAGCAATCTGGATTCCAACAAAAGAATCCACAGATCAACAGAATAGGACAGTTCTTGAAAATGGTAGTTCCATACCCTGGGAATTTGAGGACTGGAGAAAGGTTAGGGAAAATCTGGACACAGACGATTCAATGAATATTTTGGGCGTTGATATTGTAGACCAGGAATTCCAGACGACATTGAAAATAGATGCGACTTCTGAGGGCGAGGACGTCTACACGCTGCATCCCGCTGTGAACGGTGTACATGCGAGATTAGCATGTGAACTGAAACTATGTGAAGACAACATTAAGCAAGTCACTATCAAGTCTACTCTTGTGGTTCAAAATGCCACAGATGGCGATCTTTTTTTCAGATTATCAGGTACTGAGAGCAATGTTCAAAAAGTGCCACCCGGGCAGTCTCGCTCAGTGCCTGCTCAAGACGCTTACAATGCCCGTGTTTATCTCAAGCCTGCTGGTGAATATAACTGGTCAAGCAGAAGCATCTACTGGAAAGATCTCCTGTCATCTCCAAGTTCGATATCATGCGACTCCAATCAAACCAATGTTCCCTTTTATTACGAAGTCGATGCAAAGTTTGATTCCAATGAACCACTGGCCAGAATCTATCCACATTTGAATATTGTGGTCTCATCACCACTAGTTCTTGAGAATTTGCTACCATATCCAATTCACTATAAACTGTTTTGGAAAGCGGAGAGCGCGAATAAGCCTAGATCGAAGAATGAATCAGGAATGTGCTACCTTGGCATTGGCGATCGCGTTTTGGTACACAGCGTGACGTTAAGCGACTATATTCTGATGTCGTTGAGACCTGACAACGAAGGCGTAGGTATGTCCGAACAAGCTTTGATTAACACCAAGCCCGATTCAGAACTGGAGCCGGAGAAGCTGGTTAGTTTGCGATACGAAAATGGACAAAATTTGAACTTAAAACTTCATTACCAAAGAATAGAAGGGTCGCGTGCTAAAGTTATCAGCATTTATTCACCTTACATCATTTACAATGGAACAGATCGCGATCTTCAGATAGAAGGGGATGGACGTAACACTGCTTTTTCCAAAGTGTTACTGAAAGCTGAGGATTCAACTCGCTACACAAAGCCTACCATGTTCTCTTTTGAAAGTGACCGCTCGAATAAAAATCGAGCCAGAATCAAGTTCAAGGACTCTCACTGGAGTGTTCAGACTTCATTTGATGCCATTGGTCGGTCTGTGGATTTGGCTATGGAAATTCCCAATCGAAATCAAGAGAGCAACATTGGAGTCACCGTTTCAGAGGGCAGTGGTAAATTTGCTCTCAGTAAAATCGTTAAACTACTTCCCCGCTACATTCTCCGAAACAGCCTTGATTTTGACTTAGAAGTCAGCGAATATGGATCGAATTTTGTGATGAAAGCCCAATCTAACGTATCTCTTCCACTGTACAAAATGAGAAACATTGTTGACAAACATATGTGCATAAAGTTTCTCGGATCTCAATCACAATGGTCCTCACCCTTCATGATCAAAGATATCGGGTCGAGTTACGTTAAGGTTCTAAAAAATGGATCGGGTCACCATTTGCTAAAGCTTGATATTGTTCTAGAAGACTCGACCATCTTTATTGATATTGCTGACGCTAAAGGCCAATGGCCTTTTTCAGTTAGGAACTTTAGCGACCATGAGTTTATATTCTATCAGCGTGATCCACATACGTTCGATAATGAGGAAGACTATGACCTGTACGATGATCTGGGTGACCTACAGTATGAACCTCTATATTATAGGGTTCCGCCGCGTAGCGCAATGCCCTATGCTTGGGATTACCCCGCTGCTCGACAGAAAAAGCTCATTTTGACCTCTCGACAACGCAAACGTGAAGTACAACTTGCAGAAATAGGCAACTTACGACCTATGAGGTTATCTGCTCGAAGCTCTGCCGAGTCTACTGACATCGTAGATTTGAATGTTGTAGCTGACGGTCCCACTCAGGCATTGGTCATTACCAATTATAATCCGGAGAAGAGTCTGTATAAGCTCAAATCGGGCCAAAACACCACAACCTCATTATCTTCTGACAAAGGTGACCGCTTCGAAGCAAAAGAGGAAGATAAAAACGTGTTTACAAAAATCGTTGTATCGTTGGATGGTCTTGGCATATCATTGATCAATGCGCGCTTGCAGGAACTGTGTTATATCACGCTAAGTGGTTTAGAATTGAGGTTCAACGAGTCAGACCTCTATCAGACCTTAAGTGTTAAACTTAAATGGATGCAAATCGACAACCAGCTGTTTGGTGGAATTTTCCCTAACATACTTTACCCCACGGCAATTCAGAAAAATCAGAAGGAGCTTAACAACCACCCAGTTTTATCTGGCTCGGTCTCGAAGGTCAAAGATGATACACACGGTGTTCTTTATTTGAAGCACGCTACCCTTTTGTTACAAGAGCTCACTATTCAATTGGACGAGGATTTCCTTTTCGCTCTTATTGATTTTGCAAAATTTCCAGGCGCCTCTTGGATCATTGATGTCAAAGATGAGTTGGATACAGATTATTCCATGCTACCATATCCTAGTGAGTTACAAAGAAACAACGACATCTACTTTGAAGTCTTTCATTTGCAACCTACTATGCTTCATTTATCATTCGTTCGCACTGAGCATCTCAATGCTGACACGGAAAAGGTTCCGCCTCAAAATACCCTAATGTTTTTCGCGAATGTGTTGACAATGGCCTTGGGAAACGTGAACGACGCGCCCATAAAGCTTAACTCGCTCTTCATGGATAATGTGAAAGTTCCTTTGCCAATGCTATTCAGTGCCATTCAAACCCATTACAGCCAGCAGTTCTTTTATCAAATTCACAAAGTTTTGGGATCCGCGGACTTCTTAGGAAATCCCGTGGGTCTTTTCAACAACATTAGCTCGGGCGTATGGGATATATTTTATGAGCCCTATCAAGGTTACATGCTAAACGATAGACCTCAAGAACTTGGCATCAGTATCGCCAAGGGTGGTCTAAGCTTTGTGAAGAAGTCCGTATTTGGATTATCTGACAGTTTCGCACGGTTTACAGGTTCGGTGGCTAAAGGATTATCAGTCGCCACTCAGGATAGCGAATTTCAGGAGCGTCGCAGACTCGAGCAAAGAAAAGCCAAGAATAGTAGAAGTCTAAATGGAATCGGTTCTGGTGCTACCTCTTTTGTCAACGGGGTGAGCAGCGGTCTACGAGGAATTGCGTTCGATCCATATAAAGGTGCTTCGAAAGAAGGAATGCCGGGCTTTTTAAAGGGTCTTGGAAAAGGATTCATTGGTCTTCCAACCAAGACTGCAATTGGGGTACTGGACTTGGCTAGTAATGTGAGTGAGGGGATTCGTAATACCACCACTGTCATGGACGCCTCGTTGACCAACCGTGTCCGCTTGCCAAGGTATGTGGGTTTTGACAAAACCATAAAGCCATTTAACTTACGCGAGTCGCAAGGACAGTTTTGGCTCAAGAGCGCCAACGGTGGTGAATGTATTACGGACAAATATCTTGCGCACGTCGTTCTGCCAGGGAAACACCTCGCGGTCATCGTTTCGCTTTCTCATGTGATTGAGGTTCGGTTGTCGAACTTGGAAATAATGTGGAAAGTCCGTTATAAGGATGTTAGGGCCATGACCCTGGAAAGGGCTGGTTTGGTGATCACCCTGAAAAACGCGTCCACTGAGCTATTTGTTCCTATCTCAGATCCCGAGGAAAAGAGGTTCTTGTACAAGCACATCTCGATCGCGGTCAATGAGTATAATAAGTACTGTCAGGCCGAACTTTGAGAACCGCAGGATTGCGCTAAGCGCGATGGTGAGGTTGCACGTATTGAGTTACTCAGGTCTTCGAAAAACTCTTTAATTTTCAGCGGGAAAACGCACAAACACGAACGCTGTGCTGGGTGGCGCTGTCCGTGATTGTTGCTGTTCACCACAGCACTAAATCGAAATATATATATATGTCACTACAGCTTAGCATATGATCAACATGCAACTTATTTGTCGCACACAAATAAGCATCTTTTCGCCGTCATTTCGTTTTGGTTCTTCGCTTAGTACTAGTCATCCTGAATTTGAGCTAAATCTATCCAAACGTTCGACACCGTTTCAAACTGTAGCAGGTTTTACAACAATTGAAATGTGGGCTATTTTGCATGTTGTCATGATTCATTATTCTATCTGGCGCGCTAACAAATTATAAATCACTTTATACTAAGGTGTCATTTGGCTGGAAAATGTCCAAGAAGTCAACCGAATACCTGCATTTTATTGTAGGTGAAGATGCTTTGCAATCTGCTAATTTCCACTTGTTCAGACTCCTAGCCGAGTTTAGTCTCGAAAGATCTTTGTCAAATATTCTGGGCGAAATAGTTCGATGTTACAAATTGCCTCCCGGAATGTATGATTTAAAACTAGTTTTGAAACCCTTGGCTAAACATTCAAGTTGTCTAAAACTCGACAAAATCAGGCTTTTACCACGGCGGAAAGTTCACCGTGGAGAGATCCACGCTGAAGACAACATTTTCGTCGCAGAGATAGCGATGTCAATGTAGGGACTATGTCACGTGACCAAATTTCAGAGATGACGGGTGAGGCAAAAGTGATCACAGCTATCCAAAATCGCTCTTCACCCATGTTTGGCTTGAATCTACTCGTTACAGTCTCAACACCAGCTACGATACGATACGTCTGGAAACCAAGGATTCAAACAAGATCACACAACTCGGAATTTTGAATAACGATATGGCATAAAATCGAAAGACCGAAAACTCATCATTTTCGCATTCAAATACTTGAATCAACAGTCATTAATTTACTATTAGCGTTGGAATAATAGTTTATACTGTTTGCTTGATAACCACGTTTAACAAAGTCCATGGAGGATCTACCCCACGTTATCAAAAAAAACCGGCTTTTTTATGTCCACGTGACTATATCACTTTTATCAGAACTGACACTCCGCAGCTCCGTCATTCGGCTCCGATATTTTCCGATATTCCAATTTTTCCCGTCACATCGCTGTGAGTATATAATACGATCAGAAAAAACCAAAGCCAAAGATTAATTGTAGCTTGTCAACTGCAACTTTCAAAGAAAGTAGCAGAACATCGAGTTTAGCGAGGAGGAGAGTATTTTGACCTGTTCTGCAAGGTTTTTGAGATAAGATGATGTCGATGAACAGATTGTTGAGGACAAGTTTCACTAGAAGCGCGTTGAGACGTGGATTGGCCACGGAAGCAGGCGAAGAGACTCCCAGATTAAAGACATTCAAGATCTACCGTTGGAGTCCTGACAAGCCCGCTGAGAAGCCCAGATTGCAAGAATACCAGGTGGATTTGAACAAGTGCGGACCGATGGTCTTGGACGCGCTTTTGAAGATCAAGGACGAACAAGACGGGACTTTGACGTTGAGAAGATCGTGCAGAGAAGGTATCTGCGGATCTTGCGCTATGAACATTGGTGGCAGAAATACTTTGGCTTGCTTGTGCAAGATCGATCCAGACACGTCGAAGGAGTCCAAGATTTACCCCTTGCCGCACATGTATGTCATCAAAGACCTGGTTCCAGACTTGACCCAGTTCTACAAACAATACAAGTCTGTGCAGCCATATTTGCAACGAACCGGTGTTCCCGCAGACGGTAAGGAGATTTTGCAGAGTATCGAAGATCGTAAAAAGCTCGACGGGTTGTACGAGTGTATCCTGTGCGCATGTTGCTCTACTTCTTGTCCTTCGTACTGGTGGAACCAGGAGCAGTATCTGGGACCAGCCGTGCTGATGCAAGCTTACCGTTGGTTGATCGACTCGCGTGACCAGGCCTCCAAGATGAGAAAGGAGATGTTGCAAAACTCGATGTCTCTGTACAGATGCCACACCATCATGAACTGTACCAAGACTTGTCCTAAGGGGTTGAACCCCGGTTTTGCCATCCAGGAGATCAAGAAGTCCATGATCGCCGAGTGAACGCATCCTCTGTCTACCTGTAAGCAACAAAAAAAAGTGTGGGGTTGGAACCCGCACACACTTACGCTCACTCACTCACTCACTCACTCACTCACTCACTCACTCTCACAAACACATATATTTATTTATACCGTTGGGGATTTGGTGGAAATTGACTTTCAGACCAGACCCACAGTTATTTATTATCAAATCATTTATTCTTATCCCGAAATATCGATTTTAACTCTATTTCTTATTCTTATTCATAAATGTAGTCTTACTTATACTTTCTGATGAACTCTGACGTTACATCAAGAATAATCGATGTTAAAAGATTGAACCTGATGATTTCAGCTGATGCATTCCAGCATCAGCTTCAAAAATCGATCGTTCCCTTACTGACGCGGTGGAAACGCTGTTATCAACTTTCCAATGTCTCTAACGCTAGTATCAATGTCTTGATTTATCTTCCAATAAAACCTCATCATTCCATAGAACTACAAATCCTGTACTCACCAGTCTACCAAGAACCACAGCTCATTTTCAGGATATGGAGCCATGAAACTGTAGACGATATAGAGACGCAGCGCATCTGTTTTCCTGACGATCTGCATACATGGTTAAACATACAAGATTTCACTATTCGTCTAGATTATCTACATCCGTCCAGTCGAGACGTTTGGTACAGCGTCCACGGTTGCGACACCGCAGACATTGTTGGATCTGAACTCAAAGACTATTTAAAGCGTTGGGCGTCTATATTTCTGACTATCTTTGACTCAGAGGTTTCTCTGATGTTTCTGTAAAGACATCTCTTTCTTTATTCTGATAAATAATTACAATTAGCATTTTATATCTCTTGAATTGTCCGTTAGTCGAATTCTTCAACGCCAACGTCTCTCGATAGACTTGAGATTATCGCGAGGCCAACTGCAGCTCTATTAAACATAGAATATGGCATCCTTCGTGACCGTTAGAGGACAAGCCATTTCACTAGAGTCTCAAACAGAATCATTGTTGTCAAAATACGCACAATTTGCACAGACGACTAGTTCGGACGCAACGGGTCAAGAAAGGACCCTTGACAGCAAGCTGGAAAAGGTGCTTCTTAAAAGACAAGACATAATTGATTCATTGCGCAAAATTTGTGATGAAACTCCGGGAATCTCGACCTCCAAAACATTGCAAGTGCAACGGCACCAAGAAGTTCTGCAAGAGCATAAACAGCATTTCCGGAATTTGAGATCGTCCATTCAACAAGAACGGAATCGTCTCAATCTACTTTTTAGTGTCAAGAAAGACATAGCACAGCAATCTGAGGATAGCCCAGACGCTTACATTCAGGACGAAACCCGGCGCATAGAAGAATCGCACAATGTCGTGGACAGTTTACTCTCACAAGCCTGGCAAACAAGGGACCAGTTTTCCTCTCAAAGAGCCGTGTTGCAGTCTGCTGGCGACAAAATGATGAACACATTACAGCGCGTTCCGGGTATCAACCAAGTGATAGCTAAGATCAACACGAGAAGGAAGAAGAATGCCGTGATTTTAGCCGGCCTAATTACGCTGTGTATACTATTCCTATTTTTCACCTGGTGAGGCACTGAAACCCTTAAGTGTCCGGCCCCACCATGTTCTTTACTCTGTAAAGTCAAATTATTATTACGATTAATTCCGCTTAGCTTTTCTTTCGCTAGACCTATTTTTATTCTTTGATAAAGACGGCCTGCGATGTTTGTTGTCTGCTGGTAAATCTCCGACTTCATCATTCTCGTCATCTTCCTCATTGTCACCGCCCTCTTCGAAAATCGTTGGAATTCCAGAAACGGGGTTTCTCTTGCCATTGAAATTCTTCGACATGCTTTTGAATTGAACCTGTTTCTGTATTTGTGCGTCAGACTCGGGGAAAAACCCTGTCTTTGGACTTTCATCATATTCAGAATCGTGTTGACTTTGCTGACCGCTCTCATTGTCGTAATCCCAATCACTCTCATTATCTGTGTTGTTGTCCCTTTCTCTTCTATAAAAACGAGGGCGGAATATCCATAATCGTTTGATCTTACTCTTAACCAATGACCATGGCCAGTTCAAAAACGATTCGTGACCTTGGTAGATGCAAATATCGTAAATTCCACCTCCGAGTAAGACTCCTACCATTGGCGCTACAATAGGCACCCAGAAGTAATGATGGTGACCCTTCCAGAGAATTCTCCCATCATAACCTACAGTTGCTAAAGCCAAACGAGGACCCAAATCTCTGGCAGGATTCAACCCTGCACCAGTTTGCAGAGAACTGGCACCGATCAAGCAAAAAATAAGCACAAACAGCATAAGTGGAAATAAATCGGATCTCAAACAAGTGTAGGGATCTGTCAGCGAAAACATTGAGATTTGTAAAATGGCGCCGGACACCAACTCACTGACAAATTGACGAGAAGGTGACAGGTATTCGAGGGGGAAAGTACAGAACATGCTCAACACAGTCTCGTTGCCAGTCCAATCGGGATAAACATACTCGATCACAGGCATATAGTACATGAACACCACCAAACCACCGACGTAAGCACCGAGTAATTGTCCAGCCCAGTAAATGGGCACTTTACGCCAAGGAAACCCTCTGTAGACGCAGTTACTCAAGGTAATAGCGGGATTTAAATGTCCACCTGAAAGGGCAGGGCCACCAGCTGCAAAATATCCCATGACAACAGCACCTCCCCAGATCAAAGCGATATCGTCAAATGTACCCGAAACATCGACTGGCACCAGATACTGTAACAGTGAGATCTTATTCTCAGCTGGGATATCTGACGAACCCGCCAGTTCCTTAAGAAATACAACCCTCTGTTGCTGCTGACCAGTCCTTACCTGGCAGATAACGGAACATCCAAAAAAGATCATCACCAGAGTGCCTACGAACTCTGCAAGGAACTCTTTCAAGTACGTTTGCTTGAGCGTAGTCCATGTATTGATGGGATGGTAAGTGGAAGGAAGAACCGTGGGGGTTTGTGGGTTTTGATATAGGGTCTTGGGCTTGATATTGAGCGGTACATCCGTATCACGCGGGTCGTCAGTAGCGGTTGGCTGTTCGATTTCATCCTTCTGACCCGATTCATTTGTGTTTGACCTAAGCGATCGAATGTTCATGTTGGAGTTGGACAGTGAGCTCTGGGCTCTGCTCCTGTGGCCCGTAGAATGGGCTGCAGAATTGGACCGTGACGGCTGTTGTGTATTGGGCACTACCTGCGTGTTGGAGTAGTTGCCGTCGTCATTATTGTTATTACTGCCAGAGTTGGTACCGCTTCTTGGACGCGGGACGTAGGACGCAGAAGCAGAGATTCGATGTTGTGGAGCAAAATCCCGGGAAGGAATGTAGCGGTCATCGTTATTCGTATTGTTATTGTTATTGTTGTTGCTGTTGGGAAGCGATGAGGCGTTATCTCTAGAGGCCTGCGATCCGTTATCCCGGGTTGAGTTTTGGGACCTGGTATCGTTATTATTGTCAGAAAGATAGTCGTTCATATATTCCTGTGGTTTCTTTCGCCGTTCGTCCTGCGACTCTGAAGAATTTCGTTTACTCATCGAAACCTTATTGTCGTACCGTTTCCGCTCCTTCTTTCTTGAATATTTAGATAGGTATGCGCACGAAGAGCACTGATCGGTACACAAACAATGTAACCAAGCGGTGATAAGCTACGGTGAGTGTAATACGTGAAGATTTTGGGTATCGCTGATTTCTTTGAAGAATGTCTTAGCTCTTCAAGTTTTCACCTTTGAGATCTGAATTCTGCTCTGCAATATCAAATTTAATCGTTTTTTGTTATTACCCGATTTCTACTCGGAAACCTGATATCACGAGTCAAGCGAAGCGTGACTAACTTATCTCGAAACTTGGTCAAATACCCGATCCTTTGACGTACAAAGCCGTCAAGCTTGGCGATTGGTGAGAAGTTTGATACAGCTCAAGGTGGATTCCTGTTTCTCCTAGTCTTTGCTACAGAATTTTGATGGTTGAACCTCGATATAAAGTTAATATTATTAAATCTTCTCGATATCATTATGTACTTTCCCGTCATCCTCGAGACAGCGATCTTCATGCATGCCAAGACAATTGGCTATCCTTTGTCTTAGACAACAAGAGACAATAAGAGGCACGATGTGTAAAACTGTTTGCAACGGTCAAGTGCCAAGACACACAACGCAACTAAAGCCACTCTCCTTACTCAGCTAGGGCGCAGTAAATACAAGAACTTGTACAAATCGATGGCTGTACAAGGCCGGCAGTGCAGATTTGTGATGATTAATGTCATTTGTCGCCTTTCAGAGAAAACTGTTCAAAATCTCAACGAGGAGGACCTTAGGGTTTGCGCGAGCGTATTTTTTGGGAGCAACTGTGAGTGTTCAAAATGCTACAGATCTTTGATAATCGGTTGTGTGCGCTCCAACTGATAATTGAAGACATTTGGTAGCAATTGAATGTTGGCTTTAGTAAGTGCAAGGACTTCCTCGTGTGGCGAACTCTTAACATTCCCTGAGTTATCTGCAAAACGTATGACAAATACGCACTGGACTTCGAGCGTTTTCTCCTCATGGTTTTCGTACAGGCGCTACGAAATTGAGGCATATAAAAAGGTCTCTCATCCGACACGTTGACCGTTCTAGGTTTCCTCTCATAACATTCTTCCAGAGTCAAGCAAGCTTTTTGGTACTCTCCCAAACGCACGCAATTCCAGGTTCAAAAATAAAACACTTGACCCTCCGCTTCCAATGTCTTCGAAGTCATACTTTGTGGCCGGAGGCAACAGAGGTATCGGTCTAGAGTTGGTCAAAGAACTAAGTTCCAATGCGAAAAACATTGTTGTGGCCACTGCTAGAGATCCAAGTTCTGCCGCTGATTTGAAAGAATGGGCTGATAAACATTCCAACGTAAAAATCGTGCCATTGGACGTCACCTCCAGCAGCAGCGTTGAAGCCGCTGCCAAGGAAACCTCTAAAATTTTGCCAGACGGACTCGACACTTTGATCTCGAATGCTGGATTTCTACAGAAAATTGGTAGTATCCTGGACCACCCTACTGTACATGGAGCATTTCAACATCAATACCTTGGGTGCCATTAGAGTGGTCAGAGCTTTCAAACCGCTTCTGGACAAGAAGGACACGAAAGAGGTCGCAGTGGTCACTTCTGTCGTGGGCTCTCTCAACATCGACTTGCCCGCGCCTTTTTCAGGTTATGGAGTTTCCAAAGCTGCTGCCAACTACGTGGTGAAAGCATTAATCCAAGATCTTTCTCCAGCCGGTTACAGCTTTGTTGCGATCCATCCTGGTCTAGTGGGCAGCGACATGGGCAACGACTCGTTGGATCAGTTGAACGATGATGTTGCAGCTGAATTGAGAAAGGCGCTACCCTATTTAACTCCCCAGGAGTCTGCCAAGGCTATAAAGGAAAACATTTTGAATGACCTGAAATCCAAAAACGCAGGTAAGTTTATGAGCTACGATGGCACTGAGCTTCCATGGTGAGCGGAAAGATAGAGATTTGATTATATATTATACAGCGTTCTTGAATGTTGATTGAAGAGATGATCACCGAGTAACGATAGATGTGCAACCGCAAGGTTTGGGTTGTTGGGCGAAATAAACTACAACCGGTGATCCACTTTCAGTCACTGATGTATAAGTATCTTCCGATAGATGCTGGTTTGGCGTTGATGGGGTGTACAGTATGGGTCTGTAGAGACGGGTGTTTGAAAGCTGGTCACTTCATCTCACATTCTTGCAAGAAACGATCTGTGAATGGACTATATGGGATCGCTTTAATTACACACTTAAAAAAAACTTGAACACCACTGCTACTGAAAGCGTCTATCCGTGTAGTATGAACTTACAAGATCTGGAATTGCATTAGATCAGGCTACTCTTACGAAAAACACAGCTTTTAGGTTATTCCACACTACTAAGACGTATGAAATCGAGCCATTGATGTTTAATGTCAGTTTAAGCTGTTTTAGGCTTTAGTGTATTCGTATGAAAGCCAGCAAAGGGCACATGGAACAAGTAGATGCTCGAGCACTAATCCATATCGATACGACTGAGACGTTTTCCCCATATTTTTATGCAAAAAAAGAAGGGCAGTACAAAACAAGTGTCAGTATTCTAGACCCTGGCGACCTTCTTCGAAGGTACATTTACATCTTTCAAAGATGAGCTGTTTTCTTTACGTCTCTTTTTCGCAGAATTCAATTGTCAAGATGGGCGGCTATTTAATTCTCTACGGTACAAAAAATATTTTGAAAACATCAAGACCCACTTTTCCTCTTAAACACCACATTTTTAAACACAAACAAAGAGGAGAGAAGAAGAGAAGAGTAAAGGGGCTTCACACGAAACCAAATTCTAGACAGATTTGGTGGGCAGTCTCGTTACCTTGGAGATGAATCTCTGTGAATGCTTGTGAAAGTCAAAGAAGGCCCTTTAAGGCTGCTTCGAAACAACGGTTTTCCAGTCTATTTGCATCCCATTTTACTAAATTTTGATACCCGAAAAATGTCCCCTTCTTTACCTTCACTACATGGCTCGGAGCTACATCTGGAGCTATCGCGATAAGCCCTCTGTTGAAGTCCAGAAGCTATAATCGCCACACAAACTGCAATTTTACTTGGTCATGATGCACTTGAGAGGTAACTCCTGAATGATGACCTCAACCAACCGCATGGTCAAGCGGCCCTTACCTCTTCGTAAATGGCGAGCTCTAGTGGCCTCCGACATCGGAGATTGCCAAGAACAGAACCTGGTCATCAAACGCAAACCACAGCTGCTGAGCCTATGTGAACTTTCCTGCTGGATGCAGTCACGCCCTGCAGCACTTTACTAGGGAACCCTCTATCGCAAAAACGCGATGGATGGTAAAGCCGAGCTGTGTTGTTTATGCATGTGTCAAAAGACTCATCACCGACGTTCCGTGCGATTTCTCGAATTTTTTTTGCCCTCCCCCTCCCCGTGTTCAATTTTCGAGCAAACCCCCACACCCGGCTAGATTCGAGGCTTGTATTGAGATTTCGGGCTGACGGATGACCCAACGAAGTAGACGAAGTGGACAATATTGACCAAGTGGATTTCACTGTTATCAGCACTGCAAAATCGTCTATATAAGCAAGTGCAACACGACTCCAATTACCGGAGAGCACACATCAGCATTTGATATATGTTGGCTTAAAAAAGATGACTTGAAAATTACTGAGCCATACTACGTCTACAAACTTTTACGGCCTTGGAAAGAGCTGTCTTGTTGATCTTCGAGCTTTGAATTTCGTCAAAATTATAAAATTTTCAGGTTTATCTACCATCATTTCCCCCTCTTTCTTCCTCTTCGTTCTGTTTTTGGTTTAATATAACAGCAACGGACTTGAAGATTTTACTATTACCCCGGATTTATTTCTTTGATTGGCGAAATATTTTATTTTGCCTAAGGATAAGATTTCTAACAAATAAATTCTGAAGGGTTCTTCCAAAATCATCAAAAAAGTGTTCCTCACTGAGCCTAAGTTGATTTCGGCTGATTTTGTTAACACTAGGCTCCCTACTTCCAGCCCTCATTCTTCTGTAAAGTATTCATGATGTCTCCTGCAATCTTGCAATCAACACAGTCGGAAGATGTTCCATTGGTAGCGTCCATCGACGTGGGGACAACCTCATCAAGAGTTATTCTGTTCAACATTCAGGGCCAAGAAGTGTCCAAACACCAGATTGAATATTCGACATCTGCCTCTAAGGAACGTTTTGCTCCCGTAGGCGCCAGACGTTCTTCCGTGGACACCACAGCTGCTGGGGTATCGACCGCGACTGGCAGTCCCAAAAGTGCAGCTGGTTCTTCCAGCTCACAGCCAATTTTTTCAGCAGAAGGTATCGCTATTGAGGCCACGGAATACCTTGAGATTGAAGACCTTAATCGTCCCTCTAGACCAACACTCAGCTTCCCACAGCCAGGATGGGTCGAATGTGATCCACTTGGAATCCTAGCACACGTTCTTCAGTGTTTTGCCGCAAATCTCATTTCCATGAATAGTGTTAATGGTGACCGAGTTTCTGCTAACTTGCCCCCATATCGCATCCAGTGTATCGGTATTGCAAACATGCGTGAAACCACATTAGTGTGGTCCAAAAAAACTGGGGCTCCTATTGTTGACTATGGTATAGTCTGGAACGACACGCGGAACAGCGGCATTGTCACTGAGAAACGTAACAGCACACCACAAGAGCTGCAAGACCATCTAAGAGCTATGACTGGGCTGCCTTTGTACTCGACCTATTTCTCGTGCTCCAAGCTGCGCTGGCTGCTTGATAACGAACCTAAGGTTCGCGAGGCGTACGAGGCTGGAGATCTTATGTTTGGAACTGTTGATTCTTGGCTAATATACCATTTAACTACGAACCATGCGTTTGTGTCGGACGTAACAAACGCATCTCGTACTGGGTTTATGAACCTGGACACTTTGGATTACGACGAGGAGCTGTTAAGATACTGGGACATCTCTCGCGACAAGATCCATATGCCAAAAATCGTGTCATCATCTGAGTACTACGGTGATTTTTCAGTGCCAGAATGTGTGAAACCCAACCTCACCTCTGTTGCCTGGTCTCTTTTGTGCGATTTTATGGGAAGAACTCCGGCGGTGCCAATTCAAGGTTGTCTTGGTGACCAAAGTGCATCTTTAGTCGGACAACTTGCTTTCAAACCTGGTGCTGCTAAGTGTACTTACGGTACTGGTTGTTTCTTACTTTACAACACAGGTATGAAAAAACTGATTTCGTCGCACGGTGCTTTGACTACGTTTGGCTACTGGTTCCCGCACTTGGAAGATGAAGAGCATGCGCAACCACATTTTGCGCTTGAAGGGTCAGTGGCCGTTGCCGGTGCCGTGGTACAATGGCTTCGTGATAACCTGCGTTTGATTCCAAAAGCAGAGGACATTGGCCCTCTAGCTTCTAGAGTGACTGACAGCGGCGGTGTGGTATTTGTGCCTGCGTTCTCGGGCCTTTTCGCGCCTTACTGGGATGCTAGCGCAAGGGCTACCATTATGGGTATGTCACAACATACCACTTCGTCGCATCTCGCCCGTGCAGCTGTGGAGGGTGTGTGTTTCCAAGCCAGAGCTATTCTCAAAGCCATGAGTTCAGATGCTGCCGGAGAAGGCGCCAAGGACAGAGATTTTCTCGAAGATGTGGTGGACGGCACTTACGAAAAGGCCCCATTATCGGTCTTAGCTGTAGACGGTGGTATGTCTAAATCCAAAGAAGTTATGCAAATTCAGGCGGATATTTTGGGACCCTGTGTTAAAGTAAGAACGTCAGCGAGCTCGGAGTGTACCGCACTTGGGGCCGGTATTGCTGCTGCGCTTGCCTACGAAAAGCGTGAGGATCGCAGGTTGTGGAAGGACCTCAAAGACGTTAAGAGATGGATTATGTATGGCGGAGAGGATTCTGTCGGGAAAATAAAGGAATCTGCGGGGATGTCACAATCAAGAACGTTTAGATCTCAATCTGAGGACCAGGACAGAAGACGGAAGTGGAAATTGTGGGAAGCCGCGATCGAGAGGTGTAGAGGTTGGGCAGATATCATGAACGATGGAATAGGCATGATGCAGAATGGCACCGCTGCTGCCAAGAACGTGTAATAAGGAAGCAGCAGCCACTTAATTTTAATTATATATTCCTTTGAATTAATGTTTGCAATTGAATTTTTCACATTTGGTGTGAGGAAACTGAACTTAAGAGAGGGAAAGCCCTGGGTAATTACTCGACGTGTAAATGCTTTTACATGATGAGGATACAAACTGTGTATAGCTTATGTACAAGACAGCATGAATTACTGGCATTTCGTTTCGACACTACGGACTATATAAGAAAGTCCGCCCAATAAAAACATAAGTTTTCGACCGTATGGTATAGCGTTAAAAGGCGAAGTGCTTCGCAACGGCATACTAGAATCATCCAATTCCGACGAAACACCAAGCTAAGTCATATTAATTCCCTTTATGCGCTAAATACATAAGAAGCAGCAACTAGTTTCTACTGCGATCTTCATAGCAGGCAGATGACCTTGTCGCTGTCACAGGACCCCGTGACCTAAAAAGTTTCAAGATTTGACTGCTTTTTCACACCCATACACCATTTTAGAAGAAAATACATTCGAAATTTCAAAACTTTCCAGTTTTAAAAAAAGATGTCCTTCTTCACGAATCCCATGATCATGAAATTCAAACAGACGCAAACATTTCGGCCAATATTTTTCACCGATGCCTCTGCTCGTTGACGCTCTAAGTATAAAATGGACGATTTCACCTCATCAACACTTCTGGTCTATTCTTGCAAGCTCCGTAACTCAACATCGATCTGAACAATGGCTCCATCTAAGAAAGTTGCTCCAGCTCCTTTGGCTTCCAAGGCCGGTAAGGCCGGTAAGGCCAAGAACCCATTGACCAACTCCACTCCAAAGAGCTTTGGTATTGGCCAAGACATCCAGCCAAAGAGAAACTTGTCTAGATACGTGAAATGGCCAGAGTACGTCAGACTTCAAAGACAAAAGAAGATTTTGTCTATGAGACTAAAGGTTCCTCCAACCATTGCTCAGTTCCAGCACACTTTGGACAGAAACACTGCTGCTGAGACCTTCAAGCTTTTCAACAAGTACAGACCTGAATCTCAGGCCGAGAAGAAGGAGAGACTAACCAAGGAGGCTGCCGCCTACGCCGAGGGTAAGTCCAAGCAGGAAGCTTCTCCAAAGCCTTACGCTGTCAAGTTCGGTTTGAACCACGTTGTTTCTCTTATCGAGAACAAGAAGGCCAAGCTTGTGTTGATCGCCAACGACGTCGACCCAATCGAGCTTGTCGTTTTCTTGCCAGCTTTGTGCAAGAAGATGGGTGTTCCTTACGCCATTGTGAAGGGTAAGGCCAGACTTGGAACTTTGGTTAACCAGAAGAAGTCTGCTGTCGCCGCTTTGGCCGAAGTCAGAGAGGAAGACGAGGCTGCTCTAGCCAAGTTGGTCTCTACTGTCAACGCCAACTACTTGGAGAAGTACGACGAGGTCAAGAAGCACTGGGGTGGTGGTCTAGTCGGCGCCAAGGCCCAGGTCAAGAGAGACCAGTTGGCCAAGAACTCTGAGTCCTCTTAAGTGCTTTGCTTGAAAACCGAAACTTGATTTTCTCGCACCCGCTACTTTTCCTCAAATAACTTTTAAGAAAACTCGCCTATTTCCATCACGCATTTTGCGATCCAAGCTTTGTTGAAGCGAGCTGTGATTTTCATTTTTTTTTGTCATTCGGAGGGGTCATTATAGGAAGCTTAAACAACACGTTCACGGAAAGAGGCTTTAGTGAGTCAAGAAACAGTTTTTGTCTAAGAGCTGTTTCCTTGATTTCATGTTGACAGTCACTTTATTTACCGGTTCGTGCTTCTTTTGAAGTGACCGATATACCTTGAAGCCTCAATGGAAAGAATGAAATCCACTCGTTACAGAAGCTTAGATCAACTTAAACCCGAACAAAAATTCGGTTTTCTCTCGTCTTGATGTAAACTTTTGAAATCCAAATATCTGTACACTACAACTATTATGTAATTTGTGAGCCAAATCATCTGGGATGAGCAAGCTCCTAATGTTACCATTTTGTCATAACCAGATAAGCTCACAGATACACTTTTTAGCGTGCAAAAGGTTCAGTTATCAGGTGTCGCACCCAATTCCAGCTTTATTGCCAAGCCAGACTGCATTTTTTTTCAGTAAAAGTAATCCGTTCATTCTGCAAGAGAAAACCGGCCTTGGCTAAAGGTCTACATCAGGATTAAGCTTAAAACCACTTTGCAAAGAAAAAATGCTCAGAAAAGTAGCTAAAATCTTGTCAAAACTTGCAAAATTACATACAAATTACAGTCGCTACCGCTAACTCGGTGAACTAAGCTGAACTCTATCAACTAGTTTATCAACTAAATTCTCTTGATCTTGTTCTCTTCTAATGTCGTCTGTTCTCTGTCAAAATCTCATTATATACTAGTTTCTGACCATCAAAAATAGGAACTTCGAAAAAAAATGTCATCGGGAAAAGATACCAAAAACTTGTTGATTTAAGAGCCCTAACACACACATATTTGAGTCTTTGAATATGAGTAAAGTTACCGCCAAACAGGTGCTATGGTATATTCCTAACCAAATAGGTTACATGCGTGTTTTCACAGCTATATTGTCGTTTTTCTTGATGTCAAAGCATCCAATATGGACAACATGGATATACGGAGTGTCGTGTCTGTTGGACGCATTGGACGGGACTATGGCACGGAAATATAACCAAACCAGCGGTTTTGGAGCTGTTTTGGATATGGTCACAGACCGATCGACGACCAGTTCGCTGATCTGCTACCTATGCGTTGCTTACCCTAAATACGCTCCAGTTTTCCAACTCTTGGTTTCTCTGGACCTTTCCAGCCACTACATGCACATGTACGCGACACTCACGTCCGGCGGTGCATCCCACAAGAATATTGAAAAAGAACAGTGGCTTTTGCACCTGTACTACAGCCGTCGTTCTGCATTGTTTACAATTTGCGCTTTCAACGAGCTGTTCTACCTCGCGTTGTATCTATATGCATTCCCTCAGCTATGGCACTTCAATTTGCCCTTTGTGGGGCAAACCCACATCGCTGGGGTTATCGCTGTGGTGTGTCTACCAGGTTATCTGTTCAAGCAGTTGGCAAACATCATCCAGATGAACCGTGCTGCCTTGCTTTTGGCCTCTAAAGACGCAGAAAATGCCAACGGCAAGCGTAACTAGAACGCTAGACCCAGATTCAGACTTTCGATCTTTCTTCAATATGAATTGAACTATTCTTTGTATAGAGGTATCATTAAGAACTACTCACTAAACGCAACGCGCCTTTTTTTATAGAAAGAACCCACAGCGCTCGAGCGAAGTTCGAACAGCAGATTTATCGCTGCATAACGGGAGTAGTTCGAGCATAAGAAGTACTACTTTCGCGCGTTTTATCGTCATGATTCATCGAGACCCATAATGAGTATGAGCTCATCGCCAACCATCTGTTTAAATCTAGCATCAGCTTGACTGTTAAGGGTGAATAAAACACCATCATGTTCACCTTTCTACCACTAGCTAACGCATCAGAAAGGTCCAACTGGCGAGAGGTTGATATTCCAGCGATCGTCTTTTTGGTGTGTGATCACAGTCACACCTCATAACGACTCCGGATTACACCAAGCTTCGAGGAATTTGCAATGCTTGCGTTCCGTGTAGATAGCGCGAATGAAAAAAGGCTAGAAGAGCTGCCTTAAAACATGCAGCTGCAAGAGTCTCAAATGCCAAGTCGAGCACGATCAAAGACCCAAATATTGGTCGACAGCCAGCCTGCAACTAAGTATCCGTATGATCATTGAAAACACTCTAAACAAGGGCAACCATCAGGCGGAGTGCAGTGCAAATTACTAGTTGCATGAGCGTCCACGTCACAGAGACGACAAAATATTCTCACGAAGTGAAATTAAGAGAAGTGACGACAGGAATTTGCAAAGCCTCAGGGCGACCGACGACTTTTTCGTGCTCTGGATCCTAATACGCAGCAATGCGGCGCGATTGCCGATTTTCTAGCGTTGATGCAAACGCTACAAGTGCTAAGAAGTGCGGCGATTGCCTGCAGATTTGTGCTGCCCGCGCACGATATTTCTATGTCACAGCTGAGAGCATATGCCCAAATGATCTCCAGCTTCGAGGCAGACTCGAGCCCAGCATTCCAGATATCACAGACGTCAAGAATGTCATCTTCCTTCACAAAGTGAGCAATGTCCACCACTCCCTGTCATCGGCTAAAGATGACAATATTCTCTCATGTAACCGTCGGCTGCAGTCACTGAGGCTGATACCACAGAAGAGCTGTCTTGACGAAACTGCGTCGCGAAAAGGCGGTAAGAAGCGATGCCATTGAGTAAAAAATGCCAGTCGGCTTTATCTCCGAGGACAGGCCATTGCCAAAGATCGATTGGAACGCCAGACCTAAGATCCAACCTGCAGTAATGATCACGAACAGAACAGGTTGTTACCGCTCTATGCTCGAATAGAGTAGCAGCCGTATGCGAGTTCAAAGGTGAAGTAATGATCGTTGTCATAGCAGAAGCAGAAACTGGCCGAATTGATGTGCGGGAACAGGGAAATTAAGAGCAAGATGTTGCAAGCTTTTTCCTTCGGTAGTTTGCATGAGTTGAATCGTTTTCAGTGCAAAACAGCGGAAAACATAAAACAGCTTTGTATTTGACCACACTTCTCTTCCCGACTTCATGCATTCAAACGTGGAGCCGTGTATAAGTCACCCACTATCTTAGTGGTCCATGACAATCACGAATTTGGCCCTTGCCTTGGGGCCGAATTTGTACACGTCCACCGCTTTCTCGAGACTCACAGTAGTCCACACCTCGTCTCTTGAAGGTTGCAGCTTCCCACTTTCGAAATCGAGCGTCAATTGAGCCATGTCTAGAGCCAAGGTTTGTGCGTCGTATGAGAGCGAATTGCAGCCAATGACAGACTTTTCATGTCGATAAAGGTCTTTCATATCGAAAGTGAGGTTGACATCTCCCGGTGCTGCGATTATGGCGATTTTTCCTCCATGTGCCATGTTCTTGATCGCAGCTGTGGTGGTGGCTGGAATTCCTACAGTATCAATCACGACGTCAACACCGTGCTGGTCCGTGAGAGCAGAAACTGTAGCCAATTCTGGGTCCTTGTCAGTATTGACATCCATGTTGTCGTTGCGTCCTGCGGTCAAGACCCGACACCCAAGAGCTGTGGTCAGTTGCACAACGGCTGAGCCCACAGACCCGTTTGCCCCAATTACCAGCACTATGTCTGAGCTTTTCACCTCAGTCTTACGCGCAATCAGCTTGGCAGTGGTGAACGGAACGCCGATGCATGCGGCTTGCACAAATGACAAATTTGTAGGTTTCCTAGCCAATGCATTTTCCGCTACCAAAGCGTACTCTGCATGGAAACCGTCCTGTGTGAAAGCATACGTAAATCCACTAGTCCCGTAAACGTTTTCGCCACTTCTTGGTCCCGATACTATAGTGCCAGCATAATCACGGCCACAGATTCTTGGAAACGTAGTGTATGGGAATCCACCCTTCGCGTTGAGCAAGTCGCTAGGTTGTATGGCAGAAGCTCGAATTTTGACTAGCACAGTTCCAAGACCCGGCTTGGGAATGTCAGTTTCGATCAGAAACACATTTGGAGGAGCTTGTCCTTGAAGCTGAATAGCTTTCATGTTTGTCATTGAGGTAATAGCCTATCCAGCAGAGATAATAGCCTCTCCAGCAGAGGTAATGATGAACACAACGTTCAAATACGGCTCCTTTCGAGAAAGACTTTCACTAACTGATCAATGTTTTCTCCGAAATGTCCATCTTCGGTGTAAAGAAGAACTGTCAGAATCAGAAAGACATGCCAAACAAACCTAGTGGACTAGAGCCTGAAGTAGACATAAATAAGAGCATCTTGAATACAGAGTTGTTCATTCTAGCACATCGATGTTGATTCTTTCACTAAAGTGTTCTTCATCATATCAGAAGTTAACATATCTGAGCTTTCAGACGCTAGATAGGTTGTGACATCTGATAAGTTTAAGAAGTTAGTCAAAGTAGTTCTGATTACAAGACCTAAAGGACAGGAACTTGTTGTTGAAATAGGTTCTTCAAATAAAAGCGTCAACTTGTACATGACAAGTGTAGAACAATCGAAAGAGAAAAGATACAGCAGCGTGAGTACAACCAATCTGGCAAAGACAGACTTGGAAAAGGACCAACAACCAGAAAACGCGGTGCAGCCGACGCAGAGCCATGTCGAGAAACCACAGTCGCTTTTCCAAGAAATAGTGTTTGTAGCGGTGCTGTGTTGTGCGCAGCTGATGACACAATCGGGCCTGGCGTTGTCAATAGTGTCCGCTGAAATTATCGGATCCAGTTTCGGCACTACAGCGCCCGGAGAACTCAGTTGGTTTTCAGCTGCTTACTCACTCACGGTCGGGACCTTCATCCTGATCGCAGGCCGTTTGGGCGATCTTTTTGGTCATAAAAAGATGTTCGTAATGGCTTTTCTGTGGTATGCTTTGTGGTCGTTGTTAGCAGGATTCAGCGTTTACTCAAATCGCATTTTTTTCGATTGTTGTAGGGCTTTCCAGGGCCTGGGACCAGCTTTTCTCCTGCCCAATGCACTCGGAATCCTGGGCAGAACTTACGAGCCTGGCCGACGCAAAAATCTGGTTTTCAGCTTCTTCGGTGCCACAGCACCCTCCGGATTTGTGCTGGGTGCAGTCTTCTCTTCACTCTTTACCCAGCTGGTATGGTGGCCTTGGGCCTTTTGGGTCATGGCGATTTCATGTCTCATGCTAGCTATAGCAGGTAGCTTGGTTATTCCTCATACGCCTTCGCCAGTGCTCGAAGAATCTGTCATCGAACATATAGACATATGGGGGTCGATCACTGGTGTAACGGGACTGGTATTGATAAACTTTGCATGGAACCAGGGCCCCGTAGTCGGATGGCCCAAGCCGTACAACTACATTCTTCTAATCGTGGGCTTTGTGTTTGTCGCAACGTTTGTCTTTGTAGAAAGACGAGCAAAATTTCCTCTGGTCCCTTTCTCGTTCTTGACTAAGGACGTTGCCTTTGTTCTAGCTTGCATTGCAGCCGGGTGGTCAAGTTTTGGGATCTGGCTGTATTATTTGGTGAGAATGCTTGAAGTCTTACGTGGCCTGAGTCCACTGCTCTCGAGCGCCCAAGTTGTGCCTGCTGCCTTTAGCGGATTGTGCGCCGCTTTGGCAACCGGGTTTGTTTTAGGACGTGTGAAACCCAGCTTCGTGATGTTGTTCGCCATGACAGCATTTACCGCTGGTGGGATTTTGATTGGCACTGCGCCAGTTGACCAAACATATTGGGCACAGACCTTCGTCTCCGTTATTGTAATGCCCTGGGGAATGGACATGTCTTTTCCGGCAGCGACAATATTGCTGAGTAACTTTATGCCCAAAGAACATCAAGGTCTAGCAGCTTCACTTGTCAACACTTTCGTCAATTACTCTATTTCTTTGGGTCTGGGGTTTGCTGGTACAATCGAGTCGCGGGTGAACGCCAGTGGAGACGAAATTCTTAAAGGCTATCGTGGTGCGTGGTATATGGGCATTGGGCTGAGCGGCTTAGGACTATGCGTTGCTCTCCTTTATACTCTATACACGTCGAGACGAGCCTAAGGAGCTGGTCTCAATAAAATAATGAGATAATAGAGGCTGTTGGCAGCAAATCAAGATAGCGACTCTTTGGCTACTACAAGCAGAGTTGTTTCATGGGTTTTGGTTAGTTTAGCTGCAATTGCAAACCCAGATCCTCATCGAACTTCAAATCTCAAAAGAAGAGCGAATGCGCGCGAAGCAGCAGGAATAACTGGACCAGCAAATTTAAGAGAAGATTTGGAGCCAAGTTATATTAACTAATATGATTTGCTTAAGATACTTTGGGAGATTGGTTTTCAATGGGTAGAGTATTTCCCAACTGTTACGATTCTGTTACCGTACAAGAAACTTCCAGGTTAGTGTACTTGGGTCACACGATTGGCGATATGACCTGATAACGCTGTGTTATATGAAAGACAAACACCTTAAGGAAAGAATTTGAATTGGCTGAACCAGTCTTCGCTATGCCATGAATAGGCGTCAGGACCTGGAGGGAATTTCTTTAGCAAACAGATGACAGATGACAGATGACAGATTCGACTCGTCACTTTTTTTCAGATCGTCGCTGTCATCAAAACAGAGCATCTTGTAATCACCAACAACAGGTTTCCAAAGCTTTTGATCCCATCAACAAGCTGGTGAGTGTCTGAAATTTCTAAATTTTCAGCACCATACTTCCAAGGCGTTCCGCATTCGAAGACTTGACGTTCAATCAAACCTTCACTCTTTTTGGGTTCAAAATATTGATTGACTCAGTGCAAACGAATACCTTCAAGAAGTAATTCTACAGATCCACATTCATGAAAAGAATACTTTCGAGGCTTCGAGACAGTGCGCGTACGACAAGCAGCTAGGTAGCTGCATCTTCACCTTAAGGATACACTGGGGGTATAGCCCATCATGTTCAACAGAGACAGCGGAAACAAAAGTCGTAAAATTTCTTTCTAGAAGAACTCAGTTTGCATTCTTCCTAGGTTGCACTCAGGGTGCCCGTTTTTCGGTCCTACGGGAGTTAGAAGCACAAATTTAGCTCGCAGACTTGGCAGGCTTAGCAGGGACCTTTGCAAAGCCATATGAATATGGGGTTTTTCAAGTTACACGATCCAATTCAATGCAGGAGCGACCGTAAGGGCAAATAGATAACAGAATATTGTCCATGATGTTGAAGGCAACCAGAACATCCCGAAATTTGGAACCAAAGTCCCTGGGAACATCGGGCCGAATACTATGGTAAAGGTAATTCTTGGCCTCGAATTTTTCTTCAAGAAACCCGAACATTAGGGACTCTTTGATCACAATGTGGGCGTCAGTAACGCAGAAAAACGGACTGGAGTCGGGGCCCAAAACCAGCTCACGTCAAGTTTTTTTTTTCCGCTGCTGTGAGGAACCATTTCGATTTTGGTTTTTTCATAGCGCTTCCACTCCGCCATGTTGATTTTTGATTGGGTGAGTTTGGTGACTGGGATGGTTGAAGGCTTCTTTGGATTCTATGCTCTCAACTCGTTACGAGGCTCGAGATGAGTCTCTTGAGTGTTTCTTTGTACGGCAACGGTTTTCACTGTCGACAGTTTTTTTTTGAGAGAGCAACGGAAAAGAGAATGCACAAAAATGAGCCGTGTTGAAGTTTGAGCCGCACATCGATGGTAGTTGACCTGTTGGCCTTCTTCTTGAGATATCTTAGTTTACGGGGTCTTGACTTTGGAAGAGTCAGGTGCCCATAAATGTATTATAAGGCTCGTTATATATCACGTGACTAAAACAAGCACAACTTTAAATTTCTTTCCAGGTGGTCTCGAGTGATGGCTCATTGTGTGTTGTGCTGCCAATGATCTCGTTAGAAAAATGAAGTAACGCGGTCAAAGATCTAGCTGTTTACGATAACATTTATCTCTGAACTGAGCCTGTGGACTCGAAACGGGGGAGTTTTATTAACATCATGGACCATATGAGAGAAATAAGAGTCTAAATTTGTTGTCACCGTCAAGAGCACGTGATACAGTTTGTATGTTTCTCTACTATCGGCACACACCACTGAAACACAGGAGAAGACCATGGTTTGCGCATCTCGAGGATCGTTTTTCTAAAGAGGAAGTTAAATCAGGTATGATTGCCACGCATTTACATTTCTTTGCTCGTATTCGTATCCAATGATTTTGGGTTCTTGATAGATAGCACCCGAGATAGAGCTGTGATTATCTTCCTAATTACAACGAATAGACAGACAGGTAACTAAGTAATGCTCCGGGACGCTTTAAACCAGAAGCACCAGCTACACACTGATTTGACTCCTCTTCGAGCATTTTCTTGGTGAGAAGCGCTGGCTGTAGTTTTATACGAAACGAACCCTATATTCAATCGTAAACAAGCACCAGAGACTCATCAGGATATGGGAAAAATTAGATCTAGTATTTGCGGCATCATAAAATGTATCCATAATGTTTCTGATTTTTGACCGGTCCTTCAAGTTATATTTGTCTTTGTCACAGGACTGGGAACGAATCACGAATTCAGTGCACGAATCCACTCGTTCAAAATGCTTGCTGGTTCAAATCGTTTAGTACAAGATGATAAGACTTTCAAAGCATCCGGCACGAATTCGTATAAAGTGCTTTGATATATATTTGGAAATGTCAATTGTTGAAAGCGCATTTCTGTAGAGCATTGCATTCTCTTTGGGTAAAAAGCCTACTAAATATGCGAATAAGATTTCAAATGATTTAATTCTCGGCCATAGGCGCTTTCTGTTGCAACTAAGCCCGTCAACTCCAAGCGATGACTACGTTTACAGTGATTGATACTCAGATAATTGGCAAATCCATATTCGTATTTGACGACGTGATTCGCGAACTTCCTGGATTCGTCAGATTCGTCCTCAGTCCTGCAAACTTTGTCAGTCGTGTCTTATCACTATTCACGACACAAAACGTTTTAAAATCTGATTTCCCACCATTGTTCAAGGGTTTCTCAAAGACTTGCCAGGAAAAACGCGTGGAGTTGGTATTGCAATTGCGGGTGGTGCAAATACAAGGTTTATTGATCGACTGACTGACTGACTAATTGTGTAATTTAGAATACTCAAAAACCGTCATACCGTACAACGGTATCGCTCTCATTGTTCTCGGTATTCACCCGCCCGACCGTTTATATTTTCTATAGCCAAGCTACGCTCTCACTTCTCCTCACCACAGCAACAACAACAACACCCACAGCAACAATAACAACCCCCACACACACACACACAGGAAGCACAAGTCACATAATCGCCATTAATACTCTGCCATGCATTGCCACCCAGTCATCCACAACATCCTTACACCACACCATACACACGACCCGGATCTCCCCGGAATTTTCCTAAAAGCGTTATTGCATGCTGATCCGCCGATCCATAAGGGGGTACCCTTGAGATGAAGGGGTTTCTTGACCCTCACACACACACACACACGCACACACTAACAACCGTTGCTCCGGAAAGCGGAGCCAAGAAAGCGCAGTCAACTACTGCTACACATTTGTTCGGTCCAAGTATTATAAAAAAGAGTCGACTAAACCTGACTTCGTTTTCAGCACCGCATTTGGTATCTCTCGATCTTACTCGGTCTCCATCAACCCAGTCCTGTACTTCCCATATCGTACAGTATTGTGTCTGTCACCATACAATGCTCAAGCTCAAGAATATCTTCGCTAAAACCGAAGATCGGCCAACTCCGCCAGAGGTTTACAATTGGCGTATCTATGGTACAGCACTAGTAGCATCCACGGCCAGTGTGCTCATTGGATACGACACCGGGTTCGTCGGCGCATCTTTCACGAACAAGCACTTTCTCGCCAATTTCGGCCTTACGCCCAATACGTCGCACACAGACGACACTGTGTCGAACCTGATCTCGTGTTTCCATGCAGCAGCGTTTTTTGGCGCTCTTCTATCATATCCACTGGCTCACTACTATGGCCGTAAAGTAGCGCTCATAGTAGCTGCTGGAATCGCTACTATTGGCGCAGCCGTTATGCTGGGCGGTGTCACGGGCCATCTGGCGCCCATCTACATCGGCCGAGTGTTCACGGGGCTCACCGTGGGCGCTGCCACTAATTTGACCGTGGTTTATCTCAGCGAAGTGTCACCTGCTCCCATCCGTGGCCAGATCATCGCCGCTTTCGAAATTGGCTGGCGTGTAGGCGATCTGGTAGGCTTCTGGATTAATTACGGTATTAGCCAGCACGTAGCGCCGGGTAACAAACAGTGGATTATCCCCGTCGGCGTGCAACTGATCCCCGCCGGCCTTTTTTTCGCCGGTTCGTTCGTGATGCTCGAGTCTCCACGTTGGCTGTTCCAGGTCAACCGCGACGAAGAGGCGATTCGTAACCTGTGCTTCTTACGTAATCTGCCTGTGGACAATGGCTACATGGTATGGGAAATCAACTCGATCCGGGACTCGGTCGAGATGCAAAACGCCCAGATCGGGCCCGGTCTGCTGGACCCGGCCAGGGAAGTGTTTGTGCGTAACCGCAAATACGCCCGCAGACTGGCGATCAGCGCATGCATGCTGGTGATCCCGAACTTCATGGGCATCCAGTCCATCAACTATTACTCGCCCAAGATCTTCGCCAACATCGGCGTCCAGGGCACCAACGCCACGCTGTTCTCGTCCGGGATGTTTGGCGTGGTCAAGTTCATCTGCACGTTTATCTACATTCTGTTCATCGTGGACAATTTCGGAAGACGTAAGGCGTTCATGATCTCTGCGTTTTCGTGCTCGCTGTGTTTCTGGTATCTGGGAGCGTACTTGAAGATCAACGATCCTACAAAACCCGGAAACGTGGCCGGGCCTGGAGGCACGGCTGCCATTGCATTCATGTTTTTATGGACCGCGTCGTTCATTCTGGCATGGTCGGGCGGGCCCTTCGTGTGGAGCTCCGAGGTCTTCGAGCAGAACATCCGCACGTTCGTGCAGGCCATTAACGCCGCGATGTCGTGGGTGCCTATCTTCATTATGACCCGGCTCACGTCCACAATGATAGACAAGATGCAGTACGGGATCTTCTTTTTCTTCGCTGGCGTGGCAACGGTGGCGATCCCGTTTGTGTTCTTTCTGGTGCCGGAAACCAAGGGAATTGCGCTCGAAGATATGGACCACTTGTTCACCAAGGGTGTTCCTGCGTACCGTGCGCACCAACGGGTCATGGAAAAGGCGTCTCAGACGGCGGTGCTGGAGGAACAGGGCTCTCTGCGGTCTGGCGACGAGATCGACAACGATGGCTCCAAGAAGCCAGAGACCAAATACATCGAGAACGCCACGTCGCGGGTCTAAACAAAACGCAACTGTTTCCGCTTTCTTCCTGGTGCTTACCACTTTGTTCTCGCCGTGTTGTTGGCCATTTCGATTGTAGTGCTCTATTATTCTGCTCGAGCTTAATTAATGTTAATGTCAGTGATTATATCGTATCATATTATATATTTATCCAGGACCGGGGACGAATCCGGCAAATCCGGCTTTTTCGACCACGAATCCGGGGATTCGCGAATCCTGTCGTCAAGTACGAAGAAGGATTCGCTAATGAACGCGAATCAATCACTGTAAACGTAGTCATCGCTTGGAGTTGCAACAAGAACCGCCGATGTCCGACAAGTGTATCATTTGAAATCTCATTCACGTATTTAGTATGTATATTACTCGAGGAAAGTGCTATACTCTCTTTCCTTGGGCTAGAGCTCGTTTTCACTACCACTTTCTTCACTGGACTTATCTTCCAAGATCCGTACGTCATCATCGTTGATTGCAGACGATTCTACAGTGCAAGATGAGGTCAAATCAGTATCTTCACTTGTCCACTCTATGGGAATGCTTTCAACGACTGGCATTTCCGAACATATATCAATGCACTTCATTCGGTTTCTCAGCACCATCCTGTTGCTCAAGTTCGAGCTCGACAGCAAGAACCTATTGTCCAAGACTCTCTAACTGATGCAGAAACATCTTTCAACATCAGCAATCGATAATCTTGTGTTGTAGAAAGAAAGGGCTAGCGAGCAAATTGCGGGAAAGCGACTCTGATTCTTTATCCAGTAGTCCAAATATGTTGGATTTTTCTCAGATGGCTCTCTCAAGCAAATTACCCATTCTCCCAATGCTGAAGAGGTCCCCACTACTCTTTTTTGTTGATTGCCTTGGTCGATAAGGATGGATGTGACGTTTCGTCCACGATGTTCAGAAATGGATCCATTGGGGGTCCCTTGATCTTCAGTCCTCGAAGCATCTTCTAAACCCTCGGCAAATTGTCTGCAGTAACTCGTTACGTAACGTTCAGTTGCTCTCATAACTTCGTTTCGTGAGGTTTCATCCAAAATTGCGTCTAGTAGGTCTAGCTTGCAATGTGGCTGCAGCATATGAGCAACTCAATATCCAGTTTCCTTATAGGCGATAGTCAGGTATTTCTCGAATTTGGGACGTGAGCTAGCCACCGCGTCAAGTATTATTTTCATTGTATCGTCGGGAGGTAAGTCGGTGAGTGTAGGCCCAACTCCCTGTATTGTCTCCAAATCTATTGAGCCCTTTTGCATAACGTCAATGACGTCGTAGTACCGATTTATAGCTTTGTAGTAGTCGATCCCATTCACAACGGAGTTGGTCGAGTCATTCTGGAGAAGCTTGGTGAGCTCCTCGAACACGCGCGTTATGCGAATGCAAAACGTCACAGATTCTATTTCTTCTTTGTAACAGAAAACAGGGCCATCTTCTGGCTTCAATTGGAATTAAGGCTGAAGCCGATGATTAAAGTAGAACCTCTTAACTTGTTTGGATACTTTGAGGAAGGTCTTGAGCTGGCGATGGCGTGAAAGGAATCTTGTGAGTGTATGCTTTGGAATAGAGCAGGGAAGGAAGGTAGGCTCTAAGTTTTTCCTTGACAAAAACATTGCTGTTGGTATAGTATGAGATTTTGTCGATTTTGAGAGCAAGCTTGAGTGATGTAATTCAAAGGCTTTGAATAAATCAATAAAAACGCGATTCAAAACATGGTTCATACACCGGATCTTTGTAATGCTTCTAGATTCAGTAACCTCGAATCCTAATTCAAGAGCCTCATCGAGGTTCTCAAGCATTGAGATATTGTTGGACCCATTGTCTAGGGTGATGCTGCCAATTTTGTGACTGATCAAATATTTCGCGAGACATTCCAATAAGGCAGTCTTAAGATTTTCTCCTGTGTGCCTGTTATCACTCATGTCTATGAAATCTAGGACGTGTGTGTTCTGATTTCCTGGAATCACCAAATCATCCTTCTTCAAGTGCGACTTCTTTTTCAAGTGTGGGCAAAATGATACCATGACAACTAAATAGCTCTTTTGGCTCGAGGACGTCCACATGTCTAGCAGCAGGTTGAAGTTGAAAGAGTGTCGCAAAGTAGACTTCAATACTTTGCTGAACTCGTGTTCATAGTCGTTCAGAAGTCTAATCAACCAACCCTTTAGGCGATAAAATGAGAGGTCGGTTAAACGTATTGAGAAATTGTAAAAACGATCTCATCGCAGGTGCCTCAACCAAATGGAACGGAACAAAGTTTTCAATAAAAGCATGGAGTTGAATCAGCTTGCATTAAGAGCCGAGAACTTCACGAATCTCTTTGTCAGAGGAATGGGTCTTGAAGAAGTCGAAAGAACTGTGGAAAATGATTCCAGAGTCCTCTGCTTTCCGTTCAAACTCTTGCAAAATAATGCAAAGTCATCGCCATAATTACGTTTGAGATGTCTGACAAAATTTGATGATATCGGATTGCCTTGAAGCGAGAATTTATGCCCACATTCATCATGTTTACAAACAGCGTAAGGGTTCTCGTCTTTGACTTTGGTAAACCAGATTCCGTATGGAGAAGAAGAGAGCCAAAAATCGAATTTGTTAATCATTTGCTTTCCCATAAATACTTCATTTGGACCCACTGTCTGGCTTGACTTATGGAAAGGGTTCATTGAAAACCCGGCAGAATCAAAAACAAAACCGAACTTTTCCTCAAAAGCCTGCTGAGAGCTCATATTTTCGTTATTGGGCATTCTTTTTCTAGTATTGGGCCGCCCGCGTTCACCATCCGATTCTCCAGAACTGCTATAATGATGAAAATGGCTAGGTTCAAGAGAGATGTCATGTCCTCTGACTCCCTTGGACCTTTATCGATTTGAATCTCTCATTCTTTCTGCTTTGCTGTATTTGTGAGTGTCCATTGGCAGAAGAGATGGCGGTTTCATTTGCGGATGCTTAGTCTAACCCAGCGCAGACGCCGCTTTGGATCGACTCATCATCGCTACTTTCTGCATCACTAGGTTGATCATACGTTGCCAAAGATTGTTCAATGTTGTCTTCTTCCTCGGAGTCAACATGCGATTCGAGACCGACGTTGACCAGCGATTCAGCACAGCTGAAATCGTGTATCGATTGTGTCTGGCTCAATCACTGCTTCTTTCTGGGACCACCATTCAATTCTTTATAATCCTTTTCCGTCCTGGTCCTAAGGTTGTACATGCTTGTACTTATGAAGATGATGTCAAGGCAAACCTTGTTGAATGTGAAGAGACATGGAGAGAGGATTGAAAGTTCTTAACCGCCCAGCCTTTTTATATTTTCAGTGGAAAACGCTAACATTCAAAATCTACGCGCAAATAAAATCAATTGGATTCGTGATGGATTCTTTAGGCGTCTTGTCATCTTATACTAAATGATTCGAATCGAATCATCAAGCATTTTGAACGAGTGGATTCTTGATTTGTCCCCAGTCCTGTATTTATCCTACACACAGAGAAATAGAGATGCGGGTGTTTTCACAATCTGAGAATAGCCTAGAGACAGCACTGTTCACGACTCCTGCGAGTCCGGGGAGTCGCGATTCCAGTACCTTTATACGACAAAGGAGTCGTTAACTTCGCGACTCCGGTAACTGTATACGATAATATCACTTGACTCGTAAGTGTTGGCCGTAGCGCGTTTGTTTCTGAGAATCACCCAGGTCTACAAAACAGGTGCGGACTACCTTGCAGTCTCTAATATCTAAGCCTCTTCCATGATTTCAGAAAGCTACATTCGTCAATGTCAACGAATATTAAATGTAATTCAATAAATTGCCGGCGGACTCACAACCGGAATCATATAAAAGTCACTTTATACGTAGGACTCAACTCAAAAATCACTACAGACGGAAGTGGACTCTAGGTGGAGTCATGGACTCATGAACAGTCCTGCCTAGAGGAGTTTGGCAATGGTAGAATAGCCTGGAAGACTTGAGGTAACCATTTCTAGGCGTAATCAGCTCTCTCTACTCTCTAATTTCTACTCTCTACACCTTACCCACCAACCCTGGAGGTGCTTTTAAACCCTGGAGGTGCTTTCCCTTCAGTGCTTAACCTTCAGTGCTTACCCTTCCAGTGTTTACCCTTCCAGTACTCTTTTCTACAATGCCATCCTTATTTTTCTGATCTGAAGTTGTATAAGATAGATTTGGTTCATAGATTCTGAGAGACCTCTTAAACATAAAACATCTTTCTTCTACCTATTCTTTCTTCACTTGTTCTTTCTTCACTGTTCTTTCTTCACTTGCTCTTTCTTCTACCTATTCTTCCTTGACTTGCTCTTCCTCCTGTTCTTCCTCCTGTTCTTTCTCACCTACACCTTTATTGAGCCATTGTTAGCCCCACACATATACCCATTCACGAAACCCCGGTCAGCCAGTTTCGTACGAAATCACTCGCTTTTCGCTTTTCGCCCGCCCGCCCGCCGTATAAACGTACCACGAATATTGCGGGGTTGTGATTCCGGACTTCCACTAATTCTCGGTCTCTTTTTCCGGTTGTCCCCCCCCCCCCCGGTTTTTCACAAAGGTTGCGAACTTTGTATTGCGGACCTGTAGTGCGCACTTGATCCCTTCCGGTATTATAGAGGAAGCTGTGTTGAACACCCGTCTAACACGGTTGTGTTGACCCACAACCCTTCAACAACCCTTTGTAGCGAATAAGACATGATGCTACAAATGACACACTTCTAAAGCGGACACGCGCACAACCGGCCGATTTGTTCCCAATTGCATGACCGTTCAGTTCCGCTCCGTGGCTAACAACGAAATCATCTTCATTATCACCATCAACAACGACAAGAATACCAATACCAATAACAATAACAATAACAACAAGCTCATACAAGTCATCGCCACGGGCGGGTGTCATCCCATCCAACAAGAACCAAGAGTAAAATCCGGAATACCACCTTTCAGACGAAAAAGGCGTGTTTCCAGGCGTGTTTCCAGGCCTGTTTTTGTTGTTCACAGTTTCAAGTTACAACCCTCATCTGATAACATATAAAATGGACCGGTTTTTCCACCCTGGTCTTGAACAGAGTTGTTGGTCCTAACTTTTTTTTTACTAGTCCTTTCTCTTAGGACACTACTCATCATATAATTATCAGCACTTGTGAAACAATAGCTGTAATAATATCCTGTTTTCCCTTCCAAGCCCTATCAAGCCCCACCGTTTGTAACTAATCAAACCTCTTTTTTAACAATGTCTGCGCACAAAATTCCAAGCACTCAAAAAGCCGTCGTTTTCTACACAAACGGCGGAGATCTGGAGTTCAAGGACATCGAGGTGCCCAAACCAAAGCCTAACGAGTTGCTCATCAACATCAAGTACTCCGGTGTTTGCCACACGGACTTGCATGCATGGAAGGGCGATTGGCCACTCCCAGTCAAGTTGCCACTGGTCGGAGGCCACGAAGGCGCCGGAATAGTGGTTGCCATGGGCGAAAACGTCAAGGGCTGGAAAACTGGCGACCTAGCAGGCGTCAAATGGCTCAACGGCTCGTGCATGAGTTGCGAGTCCTGCGAACTGGGAAACGAGTCCAACTGTCCAGAAGCTGACTTGTCTGGCTACACCCACGACGGCTCCTTCCAGCAATACTGCACGGCTGACGCCGTGCAGGCTGCCAAAATCCCAGCTGGCACAGACCTGGCAGAAGTGGCACCCATTCTGTGTGCCGGTATCACCGTGTACAAGGCCTTGAAGTCTGCCAACCTGAAGGCCGGCCAATGGGTGGCTGTATCGGGCGCTTGTGGTGGTCTAGGGTCTCTGGCTGTGCAATTTGCTCGTGCCATGGGCTACCGTGTGCTGGGAATTGACGGTGGTGAAGAGAAAGAAGCGCTTTTCCAAAAGCTTGGCGGTGAAGTTTTTATCGATTTCCGCAAGTCCAAAGACACCGTCCAGGACATTTTGACCGCCACAGACGGAGGAGCCCACGGTGTCATCAACGTTTCCGTTTCGGAAGCTGCTATCGAGGCGTCTACCAAGTACGTCAGGGCTAACGGAACCGTGGTGCTGGTAGGATTGCCAGGAGGCGCCTACTGCAAGTCTGAGGTTTTCTCGCAGGTGGTCAGATCCACCTCCATCGTGGGCTCCTACGTGGGCAACCGTGCCGACACACGCGAAGCGTTGGACTTTTTCGCGCGTGGTTTGGTTAAATCACCCATCAAGATCGCCGGGTTGTCCGAATTGCCAGACATTTTCGAGAAGATGCAAAAGGGTGAAATTGTCGGCAGATACGTGGTCGACACTTCCAGATAAGTTTGGTGATTTGCGGTGCTTAAAGAACCGATTTATCTAGGACTATGTATAGTCATTTTGCCAAGTAGATTATGAATTGAATGAATCAGTGAACGGAGTGACGTGATGCGTACGGGGTGACGAAATTCAAAAAAGGGATAAAAAGACCGAGTAATTTCGCTCTATTCTCTTCGAAAAAGGGTGCTTATCGCTGCTGGGAACGGATACATGAGCCGCTACTTCGTGACGTCTAAATGTTTGTCCTCCTCTTCGAAATGCCGTACTGACGTCTGAGTCGTTAGCGTATCAGTTCCACCATTGTTCGGAGAAATAGTAATTATCAAATCACGTGATCATAAAAAAAGCTTATCAAGCTAAAATCAACAACTTCCAAAAACCTTTGGTTTACGTATGAAAAACTCTGTTTTTGCCGCAATGAGGTGCAAGATCCTAAGAGCCTTAGATCTGAAGCTATCTTTTCCAATTTTTTGGAGTTCCTCAAATGGCTTCCTCATCTTTTTACGTTTTTCTCCTCTCCCGGTGGCTAATCTGACCTTAAAAAGAGCCTTTACTAATAACTGAACCCGTAGAGTTCCATAAAACTACTCAAAATGGCTCTTTTATCCTTCAAATTGGCTTAAATACCGCCTTTCTTCTAACCTGGCTATCGTTCTTCATTATTATTTGTTATTTTCATATGCTACGTATATAAGATCTGAAAATGATGAATTCTTGAGATTAAACTTCTCGAGCACCCAGAAGCCCAAAAGTGAGCGAAAACACGGCTTGACAAGCGCCAATACATCCCATAAAGTTCGCCATGGACGCGAGCATAGCGCGGCTGATGGATTTGAGTCCCCCAGGGCCGTTTTGGAACCAAGTTGTGGGGACTTTGGCCAACAAAGGTTTGGTGGAATCGCCCAAAATTCTCTCAAACTTGCACTCCGTGCTGTACGTGGCTCTGGGCTACCATATCGTGTTCCTGGTGAGCAAATGGATACTGTTCCCCCCGCTGGTGCAGTGGCGTCTTGCACACAGCAAGGACCACTCGCATCGCGGTCGTCGTGGCTTGGTGAACCAGGCTGCACTGCACTTTGTGAGTTTGGTACAGAGCGTGGTGATTCTGTACGTGAGTGTCAAGTATTGCAAGACCCATGGACGTGACACGACCCACACAACGTCCCAGCTGCGTGTTTTCTCACACGAAGTGGAAACAGACGTTATCTGTGTATTCGCGATCGGATACTTCGTTTGGGATACCGTGATCTCGATTTTCTACTCGTCGCTGCCCTTTGTGTTGCACGGAGCTGTGTCTGCGCTAATGTTCTCGATCGGGTTGAAACCTTACATCCAGTTCTATGCGCCAGCGTTTCTGATGTTCGAGCTTTCCAATCCGTTTTTGAATTTCCGGTGGTTTGGCATCAAATTCTCGCCCCAGCTGTCGGAGAGCAATCGATCGATGACGGCGCGTGTGCTGAACTTCCTGCAACTGGCCAACAACGTTGTCTTGATCGTGATGTTCTGTGGCTCCCGAATTGTGTGGGGATGGTACCAAATTTTCCAGCTATGTTGCGATTTTTGGCAGGTACGTCACGACCCTAGGTTTTTGACACTCGAGACGTTGACCATTGTGTCGGGGAATCTAATTTTGGACGTGTTGAATCTGGTGTGGTTTTGCAAGATGTTGAGCGTGGCCAAACGCATTATCAGCAAGCGTGGCAGAGTTCAAGATAAGCCTGCCACGGAAGCTCATTAGAAGCACGATTGTGCATAAGACAAGACAAGGACAATTGAACTACACGCATCGGCTTCTTACAATCTTCTCTCGGTCTATTCACCACCCACGCGCACGTACACAGAAAATGATAGACTTCTGTTTCTGTTAAAACGCTTTTTTTTCTGCTCTTTCCCAAATTATTGGGCCGCGATCTCAATTTCGGAACGAAACGCTTTCTCACAGATTATTAGCACGCACAACACCCTGTAGCTGCTACTTTTCCAAGCTGCCCACCACCCACCACCGACATCTGTGTCGTTTAGTTAACAATCTTCTACGTAGAGAATTTTCTTTCCAGTCTCATCTACTGATGACCCGCTGGCGCCTCAGAAATCACCGCAGCTCAAGAACCCTGAAAGTGGCATGTATATTTTTAGTCCGCTTTTCTCGACCAAAAAAGCTCGGAATCTTAGCGGAAACTTTCCCACCGGCAAGCCGATCCGCAACCGAAATCCTGTAATAATATTGTGAGTCATCTAAGGCTGTCTTTCATCCCCGCGCCAGGCTCCAAATCATCAGCATCATTTTTAGACACGCCATAAATGCTTATTAGATACAATTTTATATAGGGCTTTCGTACACCCGGATCTTTAAAGATCAAGCCACCCAAAAATTATTTGATCCAGAATATATAAAAGGGGTCTTTAACAAACAAACTTGCTCTTGGATCAAACACCATAAATACAAGACCAAAAGGGCTTCAGACACTTTATCTCGACCAACAAGATAGTTCAATCACTACCTTGTACAAACCATAAAACAGCGCTCGAGCGAAGTTGCACAAGCTGTCCTTTTTCGCTCATTATCCACTGTGAAAAGGTGACAGACAAGCTAGCGAAAAAGTGGTCAAAAAAAGAGGATCTCAATGAGTTTGGACTACGCGGATAGCTCTGAAAATGGGTCGAAATCATACCTGAGTCCGGAAACGGATCAGGACGACGCCAGTAGTGTATTTTCGACTGATTCCGGGTATTTGATGGACCTTACAGATCCGTCCGATGAAAGCGAAACAATTTTGCCCAAAACAGACTTCCACTCGCCTTACTACGTGAATGTGCCGACTCCAAGCTACTCCGCAATGGCATCAGATTTGTCGGAGGCAGGCCAGGATCTGGCAACAGGTTACGTTCGCGAATATCCCACAGACATTTTGCTCGACAGATTTACAAAGTGGCGCAAAATCCTTAAAGGATTGGCCAACTATCTGCGGGAAGTGGCTTACGCACAAGAGCGGTTTGCACGTATTAACTACGGTCTGCGCACAAACGTCAAGTTTTCGTTTCTCACCGATCTGGAAGAATCCACAAATAGGGTCGTGGATCCCTTCCAGCAGCGTGCAAGAAGGCCCGGTCAAGCCCAATCGAGCGCCAGTGGCTCAAGTGGCCCAGGCGGTCGGAGAGGCTCAGAAGACGACTCCGGGTACCAAAACTCTAACGCATCTACACTTGATTTTAAAGCCAGTGCTCCTGTGGCATCCGGTGATGATTCGTCCGCGCCGTCCGGCTTCATGAAGTTTGGATCCGGATCCATCGAAGACGTCCAAGTCGTGCTTAAAAAATACCACACATCGATGGGAAACCAGCAAATCAAAATGTCGAAAGAGTTGAGCGCAGTTGTAGTCCCCAAGCTTGACGATTTACGCAAAGATCTACAAGCTAAGATAAAGGAGATTAAAGAACTGCATAACGATTTCAAAACCAACATAGGAGAACACATCGCTCTGACCGGTCAATTGCTACAAAAATATACAGCTGCTGTCAAGTTTATGTCCACCAACGATGAGAGTCCAACTGTTCTGAAAATCAAGGGCCAAAAATTGAAACCAAAACATGACCCGTATTTGTTGAAGTTGCAGCTAGATCTCCAACTGAAGCGTCAGCTGTTGGAAGAAAACTACCTCCAAGAAGCTTACATTAACTTGCAATCATCGGGTTTGGAACTTGAAAAAATTATTTATGGGGAGATTCAGCACACTTTGCAACGTTACTCCGCATTGGTCAGCACCGAGGCACGCATTTCCATCAGTAACCTTTGCAATGAACTGCATCAAGGGCTACTGAGCAAACCTCCAGCAGTGGAATGGGACCACATGGTGGGTCATCATCCCAAATGTTTGATAAACTGGAGATCAACAGAACCCATACCACAGCCCAGAAAACTTTCGGACATTCGATACCCAAAAATGAAGTCCTCAATGGCTAAATGCATCAAAGCAGGTTATTTGCTCAAGAAGTCACAGGTTTTGAAGAACTATAACAAAGGCTACTACGTTTTAACGAGCAATTATCTTCATGAGTTCAAATCTAGCAACTTTTTTAAACTTTCTCAAGAAGGTTCCGAGAAAAAAGACCATGGGGAAGTCCAGGCTGGTGGCAAGAAGAGGGGTATGGTGCCTGTTGTAAGTCTGTATTTGAACAGCGCAAAGGTCATCGAAGCAACAGACAATAAGTTCAGTGTTCGCGGAACCATTTGGGCCAGTAATTTCGACAAAAAGTCAACTGAGACTGGTAAAATAATTTCAAAGTCCACGTCTTCTATTCAAAAGTTCTTGAAAAACAGTGCAAAAGGTCAAATGCATAAAAAAGAAGGCCATCACAGTTCTGCTTCGGGATCTGCAGCCTGGGACGCGGCAGAGAAGCATGAGGGCTCTGATGACGTTGCAGTCTGGGTTTTTAAGCCTGTTAGTTCTAGCGCAAATCCTGAAGATGCTAAAGACTTGAAAAAATGGCTATCAGAAGTCAAGAATTTGAGTCATTTCGATAATTCAATCGAAAGAGCGAAATTCATTGAAGAAAAGATCCTCCGCGCTCATTCCCGTGCTAGTTCTGTGAACCTCCTTAAGAACACGAACGACGCCAAAGGGCAGGACAAACCCTCTCCAGGAAAAGCCTCACGCTCTCAAAACAAGCCTCAATATATTCATCTTGGCTCCCAGGATTACCCCGATTTGTCATCGGCAAGGGCGAAGGTTAACACGCCTGCAATTGATGACAACGGCAATCTGATCTTAGCAGGCGAGGGCCGTCCTCCTTCTACTAAAAGCAATTCTAGGGTCTCTTCACCTTTAGGACCATCTAACGCGGATTCGAGGTCTCCTAGCGCAGGTGGAAGTGGACGTGACACTCCAGAAGATTCGGCCCTCTCGCCAATGAAGCAAGGAATCGCAATTACCAGCAACGGGATAACAGCCATCGATTCCACTGGCAGGCACACGCCACAGAAAGCAAGGACGCCCAGTGGATTGTCAGGCGGTGTGACCCCTAGTGGTGCGAGCTCGGACGGTTCTGGAAAACTGCCAGTCAACTCTCCTGGCAGTCATGCCAGCAGCGGGGGTGGATATTTCGCAATTCCCGTGAGACCAACATCTCAAAGCTCAACACCAGGATTGGATCCTGTTGCAGAACACACGGCTGGTGTGGATCGAAACAAGGCCTCAGCTGTCCCACAGGTCAAACTGAACGATCGTGAATTCTCAGGCGATAAAACGGAGAGGCAGCAATCGCCACCGCTGCAGCATCAAGCCAACAGCGAAAGGTCGGGCGAAAGATCACCACCGGCGTCCAGAGTAGCCGAAACGGGTCCCATCACCAGGGGTTCTCAAGTTCATTTGCGTAAAAATGCCAGCGGTGGAAATCTGTCTGCTGCGAACGACGAGACTCCGCACAACGTGTATACTAGCGTCAAATCTGGTAACAGCTCACACAGTTTGACCCATGGAGGGGTTCACAATTTCAGAAAGCATAAGAAGAACGTTTCCTTTGGCTCTTTGAATAGTCTTTTATTCTCCAAAAAGGGCGGGGACGTCAGTAATAACAATATGACGGACTATTTCATGTCAGGGAACCGAATTGAGGAGGGCAATGATCCTGACGCGATCAATGTGAACCAATCAATCTATCGGAATCGAACTCGCAGCCCTTGATTATGCACCTCAGCTTTCCATAGAGGATTCCCATGCTGCCATCTCACTTTTTTCCAGCAACAGCCATACCATCATCAGCACTTCTTCTTGCATTTACATTTAGCATCCAATTGAACCAACAGTTCATGTATATACACGCACGCACGCTAACTTTGGTCTCCGTAAACAGTACTTTTTGTTTAAACTATAGGTTTTTTTCCAACTGAGCTATTCAATGTGCCCACCAAGCTTGTGAAACTTCCTATTGCAGTAGATCAAGCCTCCGCTTATCTTTCCAGTACCTAGTGTGTTGTTCTCAATGATATCTTCAACATTCCCTATCCAAACTTCATGGTCCCCGACCTTGAACACATCTTTTTTTTGACAAACAAACACACGCTCTGCGTTTGCCAACATCGGAATTACCAGGTCGTTCTCCTTCAGGCTGTAAGTGTTGTAGTGCACAGATTCAGTCAGGTCTTTGAAAGGTTGTGTAGGCATTACCTTTCCGCTGTCCTGGTGCGTCATGGCTCCTTTGCTGAAAGTCCTGGCCAACGCCTTGGATCTGGAATCTGGCTTTAAAAGGTGTATAGCGAAGTAGTTGTGAGCATGCAGCGCTTCTGACGTAAACGACGGCAGTTGCAAGTTGAATTGCAGCATTGGCTGCGGTTTCAGTGATAACGAGCTTACAGAACTCAGCGTCACACCCCGGAAAGATGAGTGCGGCATGCTTGTCGGACCTGCCGATGTCAAGATCATGGCCTGACTGCCCATAGTGGCCATTGAGTCTCTAAATTTCTGCTGAATTACAGCGCCAGCAGCGCTTTTCTCTAGTGTCGAGAAGAATCGAGATCCTGAACTTTTCATCATCTCGAAGGGGGACTCAAACTAAAGTATAAACTAATGCAGGCTAAGGCAACACAAAGTAAGCTCACTACGTACTTTCAAGCTAGCTAAATAGTGACTTTTAACACACAAGACAGCTCCCCACAATTCCGTATACATGTGTATATTCCAAGCTGATTTGAGAATAAAGGTTGAGCTCTCGAAATTTTTCAACAATGGACTCAACTTCATGATATTCATGATATTCTAATTTATATCAATAATATGTCAAAATTAACCTGATGACATCGATCAACACCATCAACTTCATGAACTTAACGTCAGAAGTGGTCTTTGTTAGCTAAACTCAGTTTTCGCCATTAAGGACCACGAACTTTCAAGAATCTGTGGATATTTTTGCGTATATTTACGTCTTTGTCGTTTGTAGCTGTTCTATGTGTATAGACATTTTAGTTTAGAATAGCTCTTTATGATGAGAAAGTCCAAACCCGATGTACTGGTTCACGTTATGGAGAGGCTTGTTGGTGAGAAACGTGGACGCATACCACGTAAACCCGATTGTGCAGTGTCCCCAGTCATCACCAATTTCGAAAAATGGGCTGGAAAGCCTCGTAAACTGTATTTCCGCGATGCAAGCAAAGTACCACGCATTGGCGAATGCTTGCAGAATAATATGTATGCAGCAATATTGGCCTCGCCAATGCGACTAGATAGAGTCACACGATTGCATTGCCCGAAAGAGCTACTCACACAAGTCAAACTAGTGCAGGAAACGGACTCTGACGTGGAAAAACCATTCAGACTAGATATAGCTGCATCAGCAAGAAGAATCGGACCAGCATCGTATATCAGCAACAGGAACGCCTTGCTAGTGAAAAATCAGGCCAGTCCGTTGAAATGGGTTCCCACGTCGTCTTTAAACAAAACAATACGGCATATAGACTTTAGAGACATTGGTCAGCCCAAAGCTGCCCCCATAGCGCAAATAGTAAGGTTCGAATTACTCAAACAGGTTTATGAAGGCTTGTCACAGCAGTTGCAGCATGATGCAAACTGCGGTGGAAACGGCGGTAACAACAGCCCTACATCTTGCGATATTAGGATCATAAGCGATCCATTGATTCCTGCTAAATTACAAATTCAAGCAGACCAGTCCACTGTCATGAACCTGGCTGGAATCGACGACAAAACCCTGCAAGATATGTTTCTGGAAAGACCAGAGGGATTCATAGTCAATTACGCCTCAAATAAAAATCTCTGCAATGCCTTATATAACCTGTTAATTCATACCGACTAAACAACAACTCTCACCACCCAAACTTCAGCGGGAGTCCATAAACCACAGGTGCCGCTCCATTTAGATACCTTAAATGACACGAGCTGCGAGCAATTGACACTGCTTCGGAAACAGACTTGTCTGACGAGGACTGTCCCATGATCCCCAGCTCATGAAACATAACGCTGCTGAATTTATCAATGTCTTTGTCCGTCACGTCCCACAAGTTTCCTAAAACCATGGGTGAACCTCCTAATAAGTATGAGTATACCACTCCGGAAGACTCTAATCTGCCTTTTGTTTCCATGTAAGCGGAAGAGCACCCCAAAAGAAAGCTCGGAGCCGCACTGTCGAGCTGCTTGATTTTTTTCAAACGCACGTACTGCTCACCGCCTCCGTGTCCCATGTAAATGAATAGCTTTGAATCGCTTAGCATATCAAGAAGCTGACTTTCCTGGGGTTTTTCACCGACTACAACTTTGGATTGTGGAATATTAGCATTCCAGTCGGCAAAGACATCCTTGAATGTGTTTCGCGTACGCAGTAAATCTCCCTGAGGATCTAAAACCACCGACAAGTTTTTATCCAACTGCACTCTGGGCGAAAGAGTGTTTCGACCGGTTTTAATCACATCAACCAGGGTTTGGATTGAGGGAAGCCGACTTACAGAATTGCCGCTCAAAAAGCTCAAACTTTCCCATGGTATCAAATGGCCCGCACCAGATACAATTAAAAAAGTGTGAGATAATTTGGCAGCCTGATTCCCGTTTTTACGATATTCATGTATGAGTTCTTCTAGCTGGATGTGCAAGAAAGCAGTATCGATTTCGTCATACGCGTTTTGCTCGCCATGGAACAGCAAAAGATCAAAAACGAAAAAGATAAGATCTTCCATGGAATCGGCAAAGTCTGCATCCAACGGATCCAACTTAAGAAAGAGAGCGAGAACAGCGTCGCCAATTCTGAAAAAAGAGTTTGGGCTTTTGAACTGCTTTCTGGTAGGCAGTGTGCGCTGCAGTACCTCTTCAAATCTAAGTCTGAAGTTGTCGAGATGCTGCTGCTCGACGATGCTTTGTTTGAAAAAAGCTTTAAAACCACCGAACCAGGAACTTTCGATTTTTTTTAGCATTGTACTCAGTCTACTATCGAGCCCGTACCGGTGCTGCCACCATTCTTTGCGTTCCTCCTTCGTGTTTATTTTAGAAGTAACCTCAATTGCTGTGGATTTATTGTTAGCGCTTATTACGTCGTTCATTTCGGCAATAGCGTCATTGAAACTTAAAACCGACTCATCCACGTCTCGAGAGCTTTGTCGCCCCAGTGGTAATCTAACACATATCGATTCTGTTTCAAAGTCCATCTTGGACAGCAGTAGGTCACCAGTCGCCCCACAAACATCTATGCCTATCACGTCGAATTTAGTGTCTAGAATCTGTGACTTTTCGCTTAGTATATTCTGAAGACTATCCATATGGTCTCTGAACAGATGATTCGCCTGGAGGATGGCTTTGGGTTTGAAAGATCCATAAATTTCATTGCCTTGTGCTGAAAACATTCGGTCAAATTTTAATGGCAGATATCTAGGAATGTCATGTAGCGCAATGTTGTGATTCAATTCTGGCCCGCTCAGTTTCGTGGCATCTGTGCTGCTCAAAAGCGAAAGAGATAGAGAATAGAGATCAGAAATCTCTCTGGTTTCAAAGATTTTTAATCCTTCCAAGTCAAGTGTTTCGACAAGCAGTTTGAGCTTTTTAAAATCACGGATTGTTCTTGCAGAGTCAAAGCTTTGTTTCAAAGGCTTACTTCGAGGAGTTAATGAAGATGGTCTGGGAGAGCTGAAAGCGCAAAGAGGCAGTTTACTTTTTACAGGAGTCGAGTTATTGTTGCATCTTGGAAGAGCGCTCTGAGCTTGTAAAGCCGCTGTCACAGAAGATGGAACTGTGGAAACAACATCTTTTAAACTCCTAAAAAATGGATCCGCGTCCAACTGGTGAACAATACTCTCATAAAGAATTTTGCTTTTGTTCATATCGTTCACTTTACTGTGCGAAGCACTGATTTGCGCATTTGATAAAGTGTTTCCAAGCTTCAGCGACCATGCGTTATAGAGTGACCTGTTTGTTGTTTGCATGATATTAAGTTGAGCTGTCAGACATTCTTTCTCATCATTGTCGAAAAGAAACCAAAGCTTGGCCTCTGAGCATTCTTTATTATCGATACGCTTATAGGTATCATTAGCCTTTCTCAAGAGAGCATCTGCTAATTTCTCCTGTCCAGTAAGTCGGTAGTATTCTAAGCAGATGTTAAGACAATCAAAGATCACTATTGGTGAACTAGTAGAGCAGCAAACTTTGAGAAACTCTTCAACATAAAATTCACAATCTCTAGAAATACTCGCTTGGGCATAGATATCAACAATCTGTTTGTAAGTCTTGCACAAAGATGTGAATATTTCCCATTGTGCTTCTTGATCAATATGTGCCAATTTTCTCAAAAGGGTTTGGCATAGCTTTAAAGCTCTTTTAGAATCAACAAGCGCATCCTGTAAATTGCCACAATATCGCTGCAAAACGGAGCTGGTGCATAAGGTTTTTATAGAAAGCAACAGGAACTTGACATATGTTCTTGTTGGCATCTTTCTTGCATTAGCGGTATCAAATACTTCGGATCTTAATCTTGGAAGGTCATGAGCGAATAATTGATTGAATTCTGCAACTTTGAGATCTTTCTCTATTGATTGAAGCTCAATATCAAGAAATTCAGTCAACTCGGTGGCACCCGCGGTGGAGACATCTATCACGGTTTGCAAACAGGGGATTGTGCTGTCATTATGGTCGTCTAATCGAAGACCAGCGCGGCCAATAATCCATTGCCGTTGGGAATATGTTTGGCACTTTTCATAGAAATTACCATTCTGGGAAAGTAGTGCGTTGGCTAGAGTCATCATCTTACTGTAGAACCTGTTGAAGCGTAAAACTCCAAAAAGCGCATGAATAAGCGAAAGCTCAAGAGCGGTTAGTGCTTCATCAATACCTTCCGCTCTTTTGACCCACCTTTCAATGTACACATCGGTTATTCTAGCCAGTTTGAGAGACGTATCCGCTCTTGTCTCTAATTCCAGGGCAAATGTTGTTTTTATCAAAGTGGTGTAAGGTCTGAGAGGATCCAGAGATTCTGCCATTCGGTTTAGGATATTGTCCCGATTCATACAGCCACGCTGTGTTTCAAAGATCATTTGCGTAAGAGGACTCCAATGTTCAATAGAGCCGAGATCTGGAAAAAGATTTGGATTCAATAGACACAACATGAGCTCAGATGCACCTTTTAATTCCTGCAACGGTTTATTTTTCAAGCATTTGAAGCACCTAGAAAACTTTCCCACGGCACGAGTAATCTGGCTTAGTTTATCGAACTTGAAAAAGGTAAAAATACTGAAGTATTTCTCCAAAAGTAGGATTTGATGCTCTGCTGATGCACTGGTGAGAAATCTTTCTAGCTTTGCAAGATTCATCTCTTCATGCTCTGAAAACATCTGGCCTAGAAGGTCTAGGCGTGTAGCTTCCATAAGAAAAGCACCGACGTTATGAACAACAAAACCATTGAAAGCGACATTGGCGATGTTTAACAATCTTTTTATTTCCCCATTGTTCACACAAAACTCGGAGGTACTGAAAATCAGCTCTTTCAAAACATGTAAGGTAATACGAGATAGGTGGGTATTCAGAAAAAGCGTTATTTTGTCAATAAGTCTCCATACTTGTCGGAGACCTGAACTAAAATTAGTGTTGGCGAATTCCATGAAGTTGAGCAGCAGGGCTGCTGTCTTGGGTACCTCAGAGACTTTCTCGCTTATATTAGTTTCGACTGAGTCTATTAGTGAGCTTTGTTCCTTTAATGACAGCGGTTGTGAGAATATTTTTTTTGAGCGGCTCCATGAAGCCACGAGTAGCTCATTCATGATGCTGGAGACTTTGGACGTGTGGCTTGCTTCTGTATTTCCAATGAGATCGGGAAGCATCAATTTGTCTGATGAAGTGAAAATTCTTGAGTAATCGGCGTAAAAGATGGCTAGATGGCTTGCACTTTTGAGGAGAGATCTCTGGGCCGATGCCTGAACTTGACTTTGGAATTGCTGTAGTGTCATGTTTTTAACATAACTAACAAAGTTTAAATCAAATTGCCTGACATACTGTAGAACTTTGATACCGAAGAGGACTTTGAAGTCCACGAAGATCGAATAAAAGCTAAGAACCAGCTTCAGCAGAGATGGCACTTTTGATTTGCTCATTCTCAATAGATAGCGAGCATCTCTCTCAAAAATCTGAATAATTGTGTGTTCGTGTTGTTGGTATCCTTTGCTTCGAATCAAGGTTTGCAAAACCAAGATTTTCAGTGCTCCCAAATAATGGTCGTTATAAGTGGTGAAGTCTGCTTTGAGTACGTGGTCCAGCGTTGAATGAGAGCTCGGACTTGTCTCGTTGAACAGTAACAAAATTGCACGCTTAGCAGATTCGTAATCTTGTATCTCCAAAAGCTTGATAACAGCGCGCATATTCAGTTTAGCCAGGTCCTTAATTTTCTGCACCTGGTGTTTCCACAGGTATGCCCTGTACAGACGAGAAAGGCTCCGACAAAATATTCCGAATTGGCCAGAAGAGGGATTGCTTGCATATTCTTCAACATTTTGTAGGTATTGGGATGCTTTCAGGGAGTAATTCGATCCTGTAGGTCCCCAGAAATTCGCGTCTTTATCAATACAGTGGTTCGTGGCGCCAGCACTCCCGATCTTCAATTCCAAGGATACATCGGGCTTGTTCAGATCAAAATCACGCAATATGGCATTCTCTTCGACCATCCGTGATGCTGTGGAGTTAAAGACGTCCTTGTTTCGCCAATACTTTGTGTTTACATCATGATGTCTACACATTTTTTAATTGTTGATTGATCATCGCCAACATACTTAAAGATGAAGTCAGAAGGGCAGAGTTGGATCAATCTGATATCTTTGGTAGACAATGTCTGAAACCAATGTAGCCCATGCAATTGACTTACTGAAACATCAACCTTCAGCAGATGTGATTCAAAAATGCCTTCACATGTTTGGCGAGGACAGGCCATTGAACCTCGAAAGCGCTGCAGCGGTAGTAAAATATGTGATACCCATATTTCCATCTTTGCCGAGGATTGTACGGAAGGACCTACTTGAACTTTTTGAAAGCGAGTTCAACCTTGTCACACACACGATAAACTTGATTGACATGTTGCGGAGCAAACCAGAAGCCAAGATCTACAAGGAATTTCTACTTGAAGCTTTGGAAGAAAAGCCAAGTGCTCTAAACAACTACATTGGCCAATCACGAAACGCATTAGAGATTCAAATTATAAAGTCAGCGTTTTTTGGGAGCAAGATTTTGAACTGTTTGGGCAAAGATGTGGACATTCTATCGTTCGTACAAATGTTGCGAAGTCAAATTGAGTACATATTTGACAACGTTGAAAATCTGAGTCCCAAACTTTATGCGGACTTTTTGACTTCATTTCTTAGCCTTCATGAAAGCTTCTGCCTTGATCTATTATTTGGAGGTGTAGTGCTCGCCGGCCCAAAACGCTTTCAAAAATGGCTACAAATGTTCCACGGTGGGTCCGTTCTCTGCCGCACCCGACTTTTCCGAAGCCTGGCGAAATATTTGGACACTATAACGACAAGCAAGAGCGCGCCGTCTATCTACACATTACTGAAAGCAATGGGAAAAATTGACATACCTTATAATTACCTCATGGATCTGAAAAGTCCGCTCTTGAAGTCTATTATGATCAGAATCATGGAAGAAAGCGAGCAGCTAAGTCTGTACCGATACTTGATGGGCTTTTTTGGGAAACGTGATTTTCCAGACGACGCGTCAACGTGCATTCTACTAGCCATTATTTTTGACTATCTCCCAAGCCATGAAAGGTTGAGGGTCAGCTCCGACTCCTCCTTTCTGGATGCCGTCACGACCCGGTTGAGTTCTCAGGATAGTGTAATTAGAGAAAGGACCATGTGGTTAGCCAAACAGGTCACAGACGGAGGGCTTGAATTCGAGAGCGACTTCAAAATAACGATTCCAGAATTTGAAGTTCCAGAGACTGATGTTATTGACTACGGTCTCCTTGAAAGGAGTCGCAGCAATCAAGCTACTACATCACTCCCCCTGGAATCGGCCAATGAGATGAAGATTGCTGATTTGACGCTGTCTGAAAGTCATGAGGATGCGGACGGCTACAATATCGTCTTCCTAAAAGACCTGGTACGCGAATTCGAGCGAGAAGAGAAAAATGGTAGCAATCGCATCCACCTGTTACAGACTACAGTGAGACTGGTGCGGCAGAAAAAGGACTTCGCTCTTGAGGTCAATACTTATAGCAGTCAGCTCTTGACGATAATTTGCCTTCTAAACAATAGCTTGGACGAACCGCAATTTCAAGAATGGAAGGTCAATGCGTTGGTGAGTATTTTGGTCACCACTCCCGAAAAGGTTGTTCAGTTGGTTAAGATATTGTTCGAACAGGAACTATCTCTACAACAGAGAATTACAATTCTCTCTGTGATGAGTCTTTCGGCCAGAGAGCTGCGAGGTATAGATGACAATTTTATTCTAAAGCCGCAAACTGATTTCCCAACCGAGAGACTGTCTTGGGACCAGTCTAAACGGGAGTCCATAACCGGTGGGGGCACGCAACAGAAGGTACTTTCAAATAATCAGACGGTATGGAGATCGAAGAAACTCGACAAAGCGAGTGATAATAACACTAGGCTTGAAAATCGATTTCAACGAGTCGCACCTAAATTTTTCTATCCTTTAGCCCACGGCTGGCTCAACGGGATTGACATGGGAGCCTACGATGTGATGTTCAAAAAACACTACCTGTCCACTATGCAAATTATCTTGTCTGCAGCTCATCCACACCATGAAATCCATTCGATGTTTACACTTATGGGTTCTGTTTTGGAAAGCGCACACAAAGATGGCTTTCCATTTGACGAAATGGACTTATCCAAACTATCAGAGCTCGCCAAGAAACTGGAATCTGTATAGCTACGTGATATGAAGGCCAGAAAGCCAATGATAAACATGTCACAATCAAAAGGCGACAAATCCGGCGCATTAGCTCTGTAAGCATGACGTTAAAACATTCTTCAAGACCTTCACGAACCAAGAGTGGTGAATGTCACCTATGATTACTCGAATGCGAGGCCATGCTCTTTAAATGTCGGGAAGGCAAAGCAATCAGATTTACTTCTACAAGATCAGAAGTAAGGGTTAAACTTCAAGTTCTAAAGACTCGTTAAAGCTGTAAAGACTGGTTTCCTGTGTCAACAACCTGATGCAAAGAACAACTCGTCAACCTACCAGTGCATGGGTACAGATGAGTACCGAACGTAATCGCCCTTCTAGCACGAGCGAAGTCCGTTATGAATCCTGCCGTACATAGTGCCCTTTGGCACTTTTCCGGAATATAAAAATACCGCTCGAACCGCCAATGAACAGCATTGGGAACTCAACGAAGGATAAGCCATGAACCTGGCTTTTGAAGGACATTTTAGCACTAGCGACAACTGACTCGGATACACGTAACGTGTAGTGGGCAAAACACACGTTTCCAAGTAAGCGATTATGCTTGATTATTGGTCATTAATAGCGTCCTCATTGCGCTATCTACTTCTACTTGTGGTGGGTTTTGTAGTGGTGACGAACACAATAGTTTGTGGTTGGACTATAAAAAAGGGCTCCTCAAGGAAAGTACGAAGAGTATTGGTAGGGCTCCCCTTTCTGAATGGGCTTTATTTCTCACATTTCGAGTATGAAAATTATAGGGTATCATTGGGGGCAGTGATACTTCGTGCTTTTCGAGGTTATAGCATAGAATTAAGGGACATTACAGTGAAGTGCAACTCATTTGTATCTCAACCCAAGCAAACGCCCCAAGTGCTGCAACTGAAATTGTCATTAAGTCATACTTTGTTGGTTGTTCTCCGATATCTGGGCCCAAAGAAAATTATCGTGAAAAATGCAACCCTGGTCTGGCCGCATTCGGGCTTGAGGCTGCAATTGGCTACTGGTGACGTCCGTATCAGCTTTGCTAACGGGCTCACAAAACCCTACCTTAGCTTCAATGCCTCAGGTATCCAGGATAACAAACATATTGTCAAAATACGAGCAATTCATTACGATATCAACATCACCTTGCAGGATTCCGAACAAGGCAGTAATACCGGACGTCGAATGCGTCTCGCGAGGCACGATCATAGTTTGGTGCTAATCGGTGCTCGGCTACATGTTAACGAAAGACCACCTATGGCCAATCACTCACATGCCCCATCTGCTGAAGACTCTCCGAAAGATGAAGCTGACTGGACTGCCAAAAAAGAAAATATTCTACGCGTGCTTTCTAGTTTGGGAAGTATTGATGCTAGATTTGAGAATCTCTCCATCGCAGTAGGGCCGTCGTTCCACATCAGTATTCCTTCCATGTACTTGTCTCAAAAAGTCACAGATTATACGGAGCACACCGCTCTCGAACTTTTCTCTAACCTGCGCAATGAACCCATTCACGAAGTACTTTTTACTATAAACTCAACTACACTCTCTCTGGACGACGAGGCTTTTCTCAAGCTACCTTCGGTAACGGTCAATTCCGTTTTCAATCTCATCTCCGCTGTCATGAATCCCGAAAAAACTTATCCAACTGTCGCATGCACTCTAGCAGCGGTTGATCCCTCTATTTTACTGACGCAGGAGCAGCTTGTGAAGCTTTGGGAATACACCATCCCTGGCGCTGATGACGCTTATGTCCGCCCACATGGAAGTGCAAAAAGCCGTAAATGGACCGAAGTCTTTGGCCTCGATGTTTATCCTGAATTCGTTACAAAGATCATTGTTTCTAACCTGTCCTTCACGCTGAAGCTTTCTTCGACAAAACATTTCGTGTTCCGCACCACAAATGTTCACTCTCTTGGACAAAATCGACGTGCTTTTGAAACTGGTAGTGAAGGAATAAAATCAAGTGCAGATGACCTGCGGGATACGAGAGACCACACAGACAACTTTCTGAAAATTGACAAGTTTAGTCTGACATTTTATTCCTTCGGTGGAGATGACAGTACCCATGCATATGAACTTCCCGTAGTTGTCTTCAGCAAATGGGAATTCTTCGGTGAGAGCATTATTTCTAATGAAATTATTATTACGAGCACGCTGAGAAATCTCAAAATCTCTGTCGAGGATGTCGAAGTCATTAAGGGCGTCGGCCAGTATGTTGGAGAGTGGACAACAAGGATCAAATCGCAAAAAATGCGCCGTGCGAAGGGGAGAGAACTTGGCTTTTCTTTAAAACTACGTCTGAAGAACGCTGTTGCGTCTCTCATGGTCTCAGATTACTTGCCCACAATACTGGACAAGTCGGGAAGCTGCAGAAACCTCGCACATTACACTCGAGGCTCTAGCATAATTCTACAAGAGGCGTTCATGGATTTCTGTTCCAACGGCCAGAAACTACACGTCATAAAAGGAACAATCGAGAAAATGATGGAAGACAATGGGGCTCCTTATTCAAAAAGTCCTATCATGTCAGTCAAAGATTTTGTATTGGAACGCCGTCAAGAAAAGTTTCGTTTCATTATCCCATCCTGTAGCGTCAGCTTTGATATCAATACCGTTTGGCTTTTTTTCTATTTGAGAGACATTGCGCATGGCCTGTTCGAGAGTAAAACGCCCAAATCACCAATCGAGTCTCAATCTTCTCACTTCGAATTGCCTAAATTTTTCAGGCTCATTGACGCCGATGTTGTGTCACTTCTCATTAACATCGAACTACCTCATTCAATTAAACTTAAACTTGCAATAGAAAGCGGATCGTTGGCTGGCAATTCTATGACTTTGAACATGGGTTCCCTACAGATTTTTACAACAACCGTGTACCAGTCGAACGATACCTTCGTTCCTATTCTTAGAATGCACAAAGCATTTATGAAGATGAATAAAGCCTCGCACGAAGAAATGCCCTTTGAGATCAAAACAGAAACTACCTGGGTTAAGTTCGAATACCATTTGAGGCTTTACAAAATTCTGGATAATATCAGTACGATGATCAAATGCATCAAGGCTTTGAGCGGATACTTCGGAGACTATTTCAACATTATGGCCCGCGAACCTCAAGTAGAGGACGCTAAATGCGTACCTCCCATACACTTCGAAACCGGCATTCTGACACTTGATGTTGAAGAAGACCCCTTCGAGCAAGAGTTGGGTCTCATTTATAAGGTGGGGGTTACCGAACAATTGGAACGCATAGAAAAGCTCAGACTTATGGAACAAGAGCTGTCACCAACACTAAATCATGATAGTGTTGCTCATCTAGGCCGAGAAGATAAGCTACAAAGGCTTTTTGAGCAATTTTCTATTTCCTGGATAAATAGAATGAAAAAGGCACGCCTAAGGTTTTTTGGAAGACCCTTTACTAAGATCAATCGACTTGATATTGGAACTTCATCGTTTAAAGTTTTCGAAGGATTGAACAGCACAATTCTCAAAGTTGAGCTTGAAGATGTGCATTTGAGGTTGCATCGACCCTCGTTCCCTTTGCAGAACTGCGATGAGTTTTTCTACAAATATGGAAAAAAGATGCCGCGAAATACAAAATTCACAACCTTGATCCCGCTTGGAGTTGAGCTTTCTGGGACCCGTTGTGAATTTATACTGAGAGACTACCCGCTACCCATAGCCTTCTTCCCTGATATGAGTATTAAAGGCGACCTCGTTTTTGCTGAGCGAATGCCTTGTCCACTATCAAAGAGGTACGTTCATGTGCCATTTGTTCCGGGCGCAACGGGTGAACTTTACACATCCACCAATTCCATTTACGGATCAAATATCGTCCGTACTCTGAACCCATTGAAAGCATACATGAACCTGAAGTGCGAGGTTGAATCTGATAAGCCTACCACCGTAACATGGGGTAAGTCGCTTCAGCCTGGTTTCCAAGCTGTGATGATATGGTTTGATTACTTGTCAAAACCGCCTGTGGATCCCTCCGAAAAATTGGGGTTCTGGGACAAGTTCCGTCTTTTAATTCATGGGCAGCTAATTCTAGAGTGGCGTGGAAATAGCGAGTTTCACCTGAATCTGAAAGGTTCACACGACCCATACCTCGTGACAGATAAGGGAGCGGGTCTTTCCTTCTGCTGGAGAGGTGATGCTCGGCTTTCGTTACACGAATCGTCCGATCCCACAGAATTTCTCAAAATAACATCTAATCAGTTCTTACTGGCAATAAGAGATTTCACGCACCAACGGAGACTTGAAAAAACACTGATGGAACTTAGCGGTTATGTGACATGGACTATGGGTATATCTTTTGAAGCCGGTAATCCTAAAGATCCGGGAAGCGTGAAAAGATCAAGCACCTTTCAACCTCATTATAAAATCAATCTTTGCAATCCTCGATTTTTGGACCCTAGCGTTGTCCATGATTCATACGAGGGCTTTAGAAGTGACTTTATCCACCTATTTTTTCAGGTAAAAAATGGAACTAGCGTCAAAAGCTCGAACAATGTCCACTTGGCGCCCTATTGCATGACACATTTTTTCAGCTGGTGGAATTTGTTTAGTACCTACACGTCAGGACCAATTCGACAGGGACCACTGTTTCCGGACCTTCTTCAAAACCCTAAGAAATTCTCAAAAGCTCTCTTCACCGTCAAATATTCCCTTCAGGTCTCACCTCTTATGCTTTGCCATACGTACATCCATGCTGACTCGCAACTCAGTAACAGCGACAGTGATGAGACTGCTTTTACGAGTCTGAAAGGTTCTTTTGAGAGTCTGACCTTGGATCTTCATCAAAAAAGAGTGAAGATGGATCACGCAGAGACCAACTTGGGGACTTCCAGGACTGTCTGGAAATTCAAAATGAATGCCGGTGAGATTGATTGTCGTACAGCAGACATTAGAATGATATACTCACAGTTAGCCTCCTCGAGAGAGGATCAAAGTCAAGGTGGTTGGCAGCGTTCCTCATCTGAAGAACCAGATCAAAATTCGACATTCGCGTCTTCACAAAATGGGAATTCTAATCGTAGCTGGTTCAACTTGGAAGATTACAATGACATTAATCAAGGAATGGGGAAGCGCTTTAAGATTCGTGTTTTCGACGAAGCGCCCCTTCTGTACTCCCCCAGAATATCTTATCTAAGAGAACTCTCTGAAGGAGAATCTTTAAAGTTTCCTTTCGGGTCAGAAAGTGATCATGAATGTGCTCTGGGCCACAACGACCCTATGGTTACCCAGGAGCTCCTGGCGAGAGCGAGAGCTCAAGAGTTGGAGTCACAATTGTCCTCTATCGAGAAGGTCATCTCAGAGCTCACTCCCACTTCAAAAAGTTCTCAACAGCACACAAAAGTGGACGAACATCTCGAGACTTTACGTGCTCGCTACCACGATTTTCGGCACAGACTTCACATTATTCATGTTGTCTTGGAAGACTTGATGCTGTCAAAACTACCTTCGAACTCTTTGGTATCCGATGATTTAGAGAGTAGCGCTTCCAGTGGAAGTGACTTATCCAAGTCCGAATCTCATAAGGCGTTATTGAGGGTGAACACTCTATCATCCTTCCGCTCTATGAGAAAAGCTACCAGTGCTTTTGTCAAATCTTCCTTCGATAACAGATTTATTTTGCATAACATTTTACTGAAGGTCAATAACAAGACAAGGGACATGTTGCTGGATTATGTGTTTAATGTGCTGAACAGAAAAAAGTCAAGTTTCTTCCAGACCTACAAATCTGTGGCTCTTTTGGAAGAGTTGTTAAAGGTAAAGCTCTGGAACCTGCCCTCGGGTCGTTTAAGAAAAGAATACGATGCTCTTTTGGAAGACACCTTATCAAATGCGAATTTGTTTGAACGCTGTGAGGACATTATCAGGAAGATTGCTGAAGAAGGCCTTGAAGCCCGTGACACCCTTCAGATTAAGTTCGTGCTCCCGCAGATTCAGGTCACGTCTGAAGAAGTTTCTCAAAAGTGCATTTTGATTACTGCAAGAGATGTCGAAACATCAATTGTGGAGATCAATCAAATGCCATTTTCATCACTTCATAATGCACCGGTCGATGTCAACAGTTTAGTTGAGACAAGGTTTGCTACAAAGTTGAATGAAGCACACTTCTTCATTTTCGATCGAGGCGATCTATCATCTGATAATGGCCTTGGATTCGAAATGAATGGATATGGTGCAGACAGTAAATCAGCTTTTTGGCCGCCCTGGCTCCCCATGGAGATGTGCTATAACTGTGAAGCCCTTGAGGACTCCCTGTTTTTGGAGAGAAATGATATGATAATGCTGTTTACACAGCCAAACTCGCTTTTTTTCCAAGACAAGACCAATAAAATGAATAGAAGCGAGGCAAAAGTGCGAATTGGCTTTCCCAAGCTTACACTGGCGTCAAACTCTGACCAATATTCTTCAATCTACGCTATTGCGGTAGAAATGTTGCATTTTGCCTCTAGCTTCGATAAAAAAGCTGACAAGCTTTCGAGGGTCATGCTTGCTGAGGAAGTGCGAAACAATTTGGATAAACTGGATGTATCAATAATAGTAAACCTCCAAAAATCCATAAAAAATCTGGATAGAACTCGCGCGTATTTGAAGATGCACGATCCTCAAGGATACAAGAAAGTCGCACATCTTATTGCAACTGAACTGGACGCTGCAATTCTGGAGTTGAACCTTTTGATGAGTGCCATCAAGAAAAATCACGACAAATTGCGTTTATCCGGCGGCTCTGAAAATCATCAAGACAAGTTGTATTGGCAGATTGGCGCAGACGAGGTGACCTGGCGATTACTTGATGATCAAGAAAATGATTTTGTCTTATTCGAGTTGGGAACGGCAAGCTTTTACCGGTCACAAGCTTTGGACGGCACAAACAGCAACAAAATTACCATCTCATCGCTGTCGTGCTTTAACTTGCAAAAGAATGCAGTCTACAGAAAGCTACTTGGTCCTTATGAAGATACTGTTGAAAACTCAAAACCCTTGATCGAAATATCGTGGCTCATTGGCCCGTCCGTGGGAGGTATTTCGGATCTGGTCAACCTTGTCGTTTTACTGAAACCATTTACTTTCAAAATGGATCATCGGACATCGGATCTTCTGCTCCAGTATTTGTTTCCCTCACCAAGCATTGACACTGCATCACAAGTGCATACCTTGACACAAGACACGTCGTCGTCCCGCTCTCGGCCAAGTTCTTCAGGTTTGAACCTGAACCTGAGACTGAGGAACATGTCGTCAACTTTCTCTTCATCACCATTGGTGAGCAATTCCCGGCTTTCTTCGCCTGCTCCCCCATCAATTCTCACTCGGCGAAACGCGCAAGACATGAATGAAATGGTCGACAGATCATCTCGGTATTTCAATGTGGGTCTTGTGGTGATCGAGAAAGTCACAATGTCTATCAGCTACCGAGGTTCACGAAGTCTCATCACAAATGTCGACAATCTAACGGTGAAGGTCCCAACACTGCGGTATTCCCGTCGGCTGTGGTCCCGCGAAGAATTTATTGCAACCCTCAAGAAAGACATTATAAAGATAGTGCTACAACACACGGGTAACATTATTGGCAATAAATTGACGTTTCATAAGAAGGCCAAAGAGTTGGACAATATCGAATCGCTAGGCAAACTTGGTTCTGCAACATCAGGCAGTCCCCAGTCTGTGCGGTTTCCCGGACATGTCAAAGCGGCTCAAGCGCATCCTAACTCAACGCATCTTCACAAGACCCAGACTAGCGATCGCGCTAGTGGTCATGGTAGTGAACGCGCCGATGATACGCTTGCTGAGCTAAAGACACCGACCAGTACAGTCAGCGTTGAGGCCTTCTTTCCGGTGACTACAGCACCTGACGCGACACTTGCTGAGAAGATTACGTAAACGAACAAAGCACGTGACCCATGATCACGTGCATGGGCTAGGCGGCTAATGAGAAAGAAGAACTTTATAACGAAACTATTGTTTTTCTTGTGTGACTTGATAGCCGCTGCTAATATCCTTTGTTTTGGAGATCTTTAAATGCTTACGCCGCTGTAGCATTCCAGGCTTCACATCTTTCGTGTAGAACCTGACAACCCTGAGAGAAGAAACATCCAATACAGGCGATGACACACTCGTATATTGTGATCTATGTTTTTATGGACATAATTTGCCAGATTTAAACATCATGACAAGTAATCCAAGCCATCGCTCGAGACTCGAACAAGTTGATACTATTTTGATTCCCTTGACGCTCAGATGAAAGTCATGGTGTAAACTTAAAAGTCATAACAGCTTAATTCCTCCATTCACCTTTACAGTTCTCTAAAATATATCGGTTTGTAGGGAATTTTGACACCGGTTCTGATGCCAGCAGCTTATCGACGATAACCGTAAAAACATCAAAAATATAAGAAATGAAATCGCATTTATCGGCTCTGTTTATTCCCTTTCTTCTTGCCGTCAGACGTCGTTTTCACTACTTTTCAATTATCATGCATAATCATCATTTATGAGATGTAATTAATCTTAACTTCAAATCTTCGCTTCAAGTTAAGGGAAAGTATAACAGGATAAATAGTAGTTGTAAAACTGGCAAAGCTCTACTTGGAGCTGCTACTATTTCCAGTTTGAGTATCGCACTTGACTTATTACACAGATTGCCAAGTCGAAAGGTGATTACAGGTCTGGAGAGAGCCGTACTCTGGAGAAAGTTTTAAAAATGTCGTTTTTCGACACGCTGCGGCAAAAAGCTGCATCTGTCAAGTTTCTAGAGAAGCTAGCAGATCCATTCGAGCCTGTGAGTAGAGACCAAAAGTTTCGGCTTCTTTACAGACTTCCAGAAGAAGAACACATTTTAGACGATACAAATGCCGACATTTCCATCATACAGCCCAGCAGGCGTATTAGAAACACATCAGGCTCTAAGGAAGGCTCTAATGCTAACAATGCGTCGTACGTTTTTTCCGGGCGTCTATATTTGACGCCGCATTATCTGGTTTTCAAAGATTCCTTCGATAGTACGTCGTGCTCATTCACTATCAGCTTGAGTACTGTACGGAAAGTAGAACGGGCTGCCTCGTCGTCCTACGCAACATCGCTATCTCTTACACTTCATTGTCAAACGAGGATTGCAATTCAGTTCATTGGCCTGAGAAATCGTACTGAACAGTTTTGCCAACAGCTTAAAAAGTCTTTGCTAGAGAATGTGCCGAACACCAAAAGATTATTGCCATTTCTCGAATCGTGCTATTCCGAATACCTCATCTCCAAAAACGTTCTGAACAAGTCCGACGCTCGTCCGCCACCTTCCGGCCTAGGTCAAAAGTACAAGTATCCAGGGGAACTCTCCAAGGAAAAGCCAAAACTCAAACTATGGTTTGATTATTTCCAAGATCAAGGACGGAACCTCACGTTGGTGAAGAAAAATCTATTTTATAAGCTCATAAGGGTCGGTATTCCTAATCGTCTCAGGGGAGAGATCTGGGAAGTATGTTCCGGCTCGATGTACTCCAGATTTGCAAATCCTCAAGAATACCGCCTTTTGCTGGAGTCTAATGCCGGGAAAGAGACTCGTGCTACCGAAGAGATTGAAAAAGATCTTAACAGATCGCTACCTGAGTATGCAGCATATCAAGAAGAAACCGGGATTCATCGGCTTCGTAACGTTTTAACTGCCTACTCCTGGAAAAATCCTGATGTTGGTTACTGCCAGGCCATGAACATTTTGGTGGCAGGATTATTGATCTTCATGACCGAAGAACAGGCGTTTTGGTGCCTGGTCAGCATTTGCGATAACTACGTCCCAGGCTATTATTCCAGAACCATGTATGGTACCCTATTAGATCAAAAAGTCTTCGAGTCCTTTGTCGAGCAGAAGATGCCTGTTATGTGGGACCACATTGTAGAGCATGACATCCAATTATCGGTAGTATCTCTTCCCTGGTTCCTATCTTTGTTTTTCACCGCTATGCCTTTGCCCTTTGCATTCCGAATAATGGACCTCTTCTTGTTGAATGGCCCTAATGCGTTGTTCCAAGTCGCACTCGGAGTGCTTAAAGTTAATGGGGAAGATCTTCTTGAAGTTGACGACGATGGAATGTTCATCGCAATTTTGAAGAACTACTTTCAAACGTTGGACCAGAGCGCACATCCAGATTCCACAGATGCGAGGTATAAGCAGATTACCAAATTTCAAGAGCTATTGGTTGTGTCTTTTAAAGAGTTCAGTTCCATCTCGGTTTCCATGGTTGAACAACAAAGAGCTCGTTTTAGCAAAGACATTCAGCACAACATCGAATCCTTCGCTAAAAGAACACAGCTGCGTAATTTACCCCAAGTCCGCAACCTGACGCAAGATCAATTATCGAACATCTATGACTTGTTTTACCACTGTATCGACAGTCATAAAATCAGCATGGGGACAGGGTCTTCCTGTTTGGACTTTGAAGCATTCATTCAATTTCTAAGCTCATTTTGTGACTGGTGCAAAGCTGGCGCTAGTGACCACATACCGAGATTCCGCAAGCAGAAAAGAGATTTCCTCAAAAGAATGTTCACACGGTGGGATCGTACCTCCGCTGGAGAGCTTACTCTCAGCGATGTCGTCGTTGGGTTGGATGGCTTGCTATCTCCTGACATCATGTCAACAATGAACAACTTTTTTGCATTTTTCACCGAGCCTGGTGTCGACGAGACAAGTGGCGAAGGTATCTTACAAATCTCTGAAGCTTTATTGTTTTTAACCGACGCTTGGAAAAGCGGGCGCATCGTTGATCAGCTCACGAAACAGGCTATTATAGATGACATTGCAGACACGATAATTGAAGAGAACTCGAGTCAGGGCAAGGCAATAAGTGATCTCGAGCTCCCCAGCGGTGTTACTATCGATGAAGAAAAATATAAGCAAGAGCAGACCGAAAGGTATCTACGAGCCGCAAGCAGTTTCCTACAACGGTCATTCGAATATGCGCGGGCATCGGAACCAGAAGAGGAAGTTGACTTGCTTGACCTTTCCGATGACGAAGACGGTACCAGCGAGCATAAAAAGAAGAAATGGGATTCTCTAAAAGCCAACGCGGCTTTGAATCCTAAAAAACGGTCTGTTATGAACGTGGCCACTTTTCGCATGATAATACTAGCTGACGAAACCTATGAGACCTTTTTTGCCCATACGCTGAGAAATTCGACTCACGTCGACGAGAAAGTTGCAAACCTAGATGGCCGCGACAACGGTCTCAGAAACATGTTTGACGGACTCTTGGCGGACGGTAAACGTGTAGCCTCCCAAGTCCGTCGTAGGGTTGACTCCGTCGCAACAAGAACCAGTGCGTCGTCAGGCTCGGCTCAAGAATCATCAGAAAACCAGGACGAAATCGATGATTTCCGCACTGATCACACTTACGAGCAGGAAGATTTACTCAAGAATGACTTGATATCAATGGACGACGAGAGTAATGACCAAGATCAATCGGAAACGCAGCGCAAGAAGCTTGAGAGCTTCTCTTTCAACGAAGATTTACGCTCTAGAGACGACAGTTTTGTCGAATTTGAAGCTTAAGACTTTGGTTCTGGCCTTCGGGGAAATAGCATATTCTCGATGACTTACCTGTGGAGCACAATCAGGGGATAGGCTCTGTCTCAAAGCCGCTAAAAAGGTTGCCAGACTAGCTCAAGCTTGTCCGATGGAGGCATCGAGCTGAATCGTCAGTGGTGACGGCTCTTGAATATTTCTGGATGTCTAAAATGGCTATTCCCATAAAGCCTTAAACTTGACAATTTTGACCAACGAGAGGAGGACACTGCAATCGACCGAATAATAGCCCTGGAAGCTAAGCAATGAGTAACTTTCTTTCCAAGCAGGGCAAACTGTTTTTTTTAAGCAATGCCATTCATTTGCAACTAAAACCAAGACCGATTCAAGCTTCTATATTGGGTCATCTCAGCACCCTAACCCTAAGGTCGAAAACGAAACCTTTTGGAGGACCATCCAAATTCTTCTCTCAAACTTCCAAGATCGAGTCCAGCTGGAGGGATCTTTTCAACGGTGCGGGAAATAGTCGGTATGCAAGACTAAACAGATTTCAACAATTTCAAAATGGTGGCAACAGATACAACGGCAATTCATTTGGCGATAATAGTCTGCGAAATGTAACAGTGGCAGGAATTTTGTTCATGAGCGCTTTTTTCGTCGGGGCACCGTATCTATTCCAGTACGTCCCTCCATTTGCATATTTCAAAGCGCATCCTTCACACTTGGTATACGGTCTTTTAGGCATTAATTGTGGTGTATTTGCGCTCTGGCATGTTCCCAGATATTGGCGCTTTTTGCAGAGATATATGCTTCTCGAAAAAGATCGTATATACAGCAAATGGTCGCTAATTGGCAGTGCATTTTCGCATCAGGAATTTTGGCATTTGGGTATGAACATGCTTGCATTGTGGTCGTTTGGTACAAGCCTTGCAACAATGATCGGACCGGCTAACTTCACTTCGCTCTACATTAACAGTGCCATATTTGGCTCTCTCTTTTCACTTTGGTACCCTCGTATTGCCAGAATTTCTATGATGGCCCCCAGTTTGGGAGCCAGCGGAGCACTTTTCGGTGTTTTTGGATGCTTCTCGTATCTCATTCCTCAGGCCAAAATAATGCTCTTCGTGTTCCCAATACCGGGCGGAGCGTGGATAGCATTTTTAGGCTCCATGGTGTGGAACGCTGCGGGGTGTGCTTTTAGATGGGGTTCATTTGATTACGCTGCTCACCTGGGAGGTTCCGTAGCAGGTATCATATATGGATACTTGATATCTGAAAGAATGAAGAAAGAGAATCAGCGCCGGATGAGAAGGTTGTCGATGTTTTAGCAGTTGACGAGGAATCAGTTGTAAATAGTTTGAAATGCATTCAGCTCACATGCCGTATTTTCTGAGTTTGTATAAATAGATGCCAGCGCTGCGCAGTTTCCTCGGTTAGTAGAGGGAATAAAGTTTGGAACGATTTGATGTCATGCATTGTAAAAACACTTTGAGCAGCTGGTGTAAAATTTCGAAGTAATTTCTGGCAAAAGAAGTGCCAAATATAAGCATATCTATTATAGTAGCCTTAAATGTTCATTCCCATCCTCATGAATGCAATTTATTTTCTTTTCATCAATGTTTCGCGCAAGACATAAAATCCATCGCGGTTTTCGTGAGCCAGCTTGACGCTTTCCCAAGATCCACTTTTCTCCCCTAGAGTTTGATCCTGAACCTGAGTTTTGACCGCATTGTCCAAGTCTTCAAACTCCAATGATCTCGAATATCGCGGCAGTATTCTAGCGTTCTTGGGATCGGTATCTTCCTTAACGTCCAGCGTTAGCAGTTTGTTCAAAAACATTAATTGATGTCCAAGCTTCGAGCGCAGCGATTCCGCGTCTTGCAAAGGCAAACCAGAAAGCTTCAAAAGCCGTTCCACCATCTCTAAAGAAGGCAGTTCTTGCACATTTTTATCCTGTTCCATGAATTCACCTATCGACCATTGCGGCGTTGCAACGTATTGCTTGATTTCTGCCAAACTCTTGAATTTGGGCCCAACTGAACTTCTTCTGTAGGTCCTGTAGAACAATGTACCAAACTTTGTTCGCATAGCTGTGAGGAAAACCCGCCGTTCTTGTTCTCAGGTATTGAGGAGATGAAATACTAAAGCGTTGGCTTGTAGGATGACAGTACAGCGGTGCGTAAACCAGAGTTCAAGGCTAGAGCTGAGCAGCTTTGTAAGTTGATTCCGCTGTAGATCTGGAATTATTGATGATATATTGGTCACGTGTTACCTTTTGGAAAACAACGACCTTTTGCCAACGACGCTACAACATTCGATTAATCAACAGTTGCATCAGTGAGTATTTAGACAGTTTATTTGTTCGATAATTATTCTGATTGTCCGTAAGAGTTCAAGCTTTTCGATTTTCAAACGGCATCATACTGATTGACAGAATGACCAATATCGCTCCACGTATCACAATTGTGGATGTGAGATAGCCGGATGACACTGAATATCATCAAGAGCGCTCTACCTCACGCCAACAGAGCATTCGATTGCATTATCAGACCTATAACAAGCTAATGACAGCGATGAAATCAGATGTGATCACTTCGTACTACTCTGACACATACTATGAGGCGCTTGAGCCAACATGGCGACAGCGGAAGAAAGCAAGCCAAAGTTCGATTTCTTTTGGACTTGTGTGTACCTAAATTGAGCGTAATACTAATGCACTATGTGGATTGAATAGGAATATTGATCTGGCATCCACGTCCTTCAAAAAATTCTTATGTTCCCGTGAGGAATTGAAAAAAAGGGTAAAATATTCAGCAAGACCAACCGGTTTTTTGCCTACTTCAAAATCACATACAGATTCTAAATCTTCTTTGTTAGCATTTCGGAGGTCTCAGAAGTCCCATGTACCACGCAAAATATCCGACGCCAGGATTTTACGATCCCGGGATATTAGAAATTATTTATTTAGGTGTCAAGACCATAAGTACTGGACCCTGAAAAAATGACTCGGTACAAACCAAACATAGTGATTATCCAACACACTAACTTGACCCTACCCTGAAGTATCATCTCAACCTCCAGTAAAACCAGATATCCCATTGAAGTTTTTTTGGATCACGTGGGTGGTTGAAAAACACTGTCTACGTTTTTTTGTTATTTTTTCTTTCTTTCTTCCACAGTGCTTTTTTCTGCCTGTAATAAAAAATTTGATGCCGCCTTTGAAGATGCGATGAGATGAGCTTAACTTTGAATTTATCAAGAATTCCTTAAACAACCAGTTTTTCGAAACATTTGGGAACCCGAAACCTTTTGAAAAGTTAACTGAGCTATTCTTCATATCAGTAGCTCCTAAGTGGTCTTTCCGGCTTGTTTAAACGTTTCCTGGTCGTGTTTCTATTGACATTTTAAACCTGAAGTATGAGAATTAAGAAGAAGAACGTTAGTGGTAACGCCCGGAACTTTGTGACCCGTTCGCAAGCGGTCCGCAAGCTGCAGATCTCGCTCGCAGACTTCAGAAGACTATGTATCTTCAAAGGAATCTACCCTCGTGAACCACGTAACAAGAAAAAGGCCAACAAAGGCTCAACAGCTCCTACAACGTTTTACTACTTCAAGGATATCCAATATTTGATGCATGAGCCTGTCTTGGAACGTTTCCGTGAACATAAGACTTTTGCCAAAAAACTGACGAAAGCCCTGGGCAGAGGTGAAGTCTCTGCTGCCAAGAGGCTCGAAACCAACCATGCGGGCTATAAGCTCGATCATATCATCAAGGAAAGATACCCAAGCTTTTCGGATGCACTTGGAGACATTGACGACGCTTTGAACATGTTGTTTTTGTTTGCCAATTTGCCAGCCTCCGACCAAGTATCTGCTCGTGTTACTCAAGACGCACAAACCATTTGTAACCAATGGTTGGCTTATGTGTCCCGTGAGAGAGCTGTCCGTAAAGTGTTTGTTTCCATCAAAGGTGTCTACTACCAAGCCTCTGTCAAGGGAGAAGACGTGAGATGGCTTGTACCTTACAAGTTTCCTGAGAATGTTCCTAGCGATGTTGATTTCAGAATCATGCTTACGTTCCTTGAATTCTATTCTACGCTCATGCACTTTGTGCTTTTCAAGCTTTACACTGACTCGGGTCTCTCTTACCCACCAAAATTGGATCTGGCTAAGAACAAAATTATCGGTGGATTGAGCGCCTATCTCCTGGAAAGTAACGAGGAATCATCAACGCTAACTGCTCCACAACTTTCTCAGAACTCATCGGAAGTAAAGGCTCTAGACTCTTCTGCTTTGTCTTCGGCTCTAAAGGCGGACAATGTCCGTGACGGCAGCGAGGAAGATCAGAACCAAGATGAAGACGACGAAGAAGTTGCAGAGGAGGAAAACGCGCTTGATACTTTTGAGGACAAAAACAAGAACAAGGGTGATACTTTGGTGCAGCCTAGCGAGTACGACTCGCCTGCCGCCATTCTATTCTCTGACTTTGTTTTCTACATCTCTAGAGAGGTCCCAGTGGATATACTTGAGTTCTTGATTCTGTCTTGTGGCGGTTCGGTAATTTGTGAAGCTGCTTTGGACCAGCTAGACTCCATCAAAGATATCGATTTGTCGAAGGTCACCCATCAAATTGTAGATAGGCCAGTTTTGAAAAACAAGGTTGCTGCAAGAACATATCTGCAACCTCAATGGGTTTTCGATTCCATCAACAAGGGTGAGCTGTTATCTGTGAACAAATACCTACCCGGTGAAGCTCTACCGCCACATTTGTCTCCATGGGGTGACGCTGGTGGATACGATCCAGAAGCCGAACCTGTTGAAGGCGAAAGCGAAGAAGAAGAAGAAGAAGAGGTTGAAGAAGATGAAGAAGAGAACAGTAGCGTGGAAGATGCTCCAGATGCTGAAGAAGATGTCGATGAGGAAAGCGACGAGGAGTTGGCGGTGCAAAAGGAACTTGAACTTGAAGCGAAGGGTATTCCTTACTCCGACGCCAAGGACCAGCAGAAGGAAGAAAAGAAACCTAAGAAGTCCGCGAAACGTAAGGTCACTGAAGAAGAAGAAGAAAAGGATTTGAAAACTATCATGATGAGCAACAAACAACGGAAGCTTTACAAAAAGATGAAATACTCAAATGAAAAGAAGGACGATCGTGTTGAAAAGCTAAAGCAGAAAAAGAAAGCAATTGCTAAGGCCAAGTCGAAGTTGAATAATCTTGAAAAGTAAGGACGTCACACTCATTCAACGGCATTTTCGCACTCAAATCACTGTACATTTATAATCGTCTATAAACCAAATAACTCGAATAGGAAGTCACGGTCTCAAAGAGTTGGTGAGCTCTTTCAAATGTCGTTAAGATTTTCCAGTCGTGAATCCATTGATTTTCGATCTGGGATTGTAAGGTTTATGTACCCGCTTAGTTCTTTTTGAAGATTGAGAAGAGCGTTCGTGCCTTGATTGATACTTTTGATATCAGTGCTTTTTGCAACGTTCACGAATGCTTTTACCATGAACCCGCCTTTTGTCAGTTGTCTTGTCAAGCCAGCGTTGTCTATTAGCCATATTTTCGACAGCTCGAGATAAACATTGTGCTTCATGTTAAATTTGACACCGATGACCAGCAGTTGGTAGTCCAAAATGTAGCCCAATTCTGATAGAAAAGATGTTACGGAAGGCGAGCTCCCGCCAGTTGTGGTTATAGTACTTTCCGTAATTGCTTGCGATGACACTTTACGGTTCGCCCCCGCGGCTGGAATATCACAGATACTTAAAGTCCAGGCGCTTTCAGGTACATTTCGTTCATCAACGTCCATATCATCGACGTTTATACTTCCGTGTAGCATTTTTTGCAAAACTCGCAAATCGAATCCCTTCAGCTCATCGTCGCTATATTTTTTGAGCATCCTGTAGTCTCTTTGTTTACTGTCCGGCTCTAAGTCATCCAGCGGTATCCCCTTGCATAGTTTCAGCCGATTCTGCTCGATAAGTTGGTTTTTAGAATTTGTTTGTTCAATGTCAAAGCTTGGATTAGGTCTGAACATAGCTGTAAAGTTGTTGAATAGCACAGGAGGATTACCTGATAAGTTGTAAAGAGTCGATGTACACAATTCGTACGAGTCATCATCAATTGCTGAAGTGAGGCAAAGTTGAAGAACCATTGTGCTTCACTTAGGTAGTTGTAGCTTTGTCAATTTTATAATTCTAAACTTGATGGCTATTTCAATATTTCTAAATTCAACCTACCGTCTTCTCTTAAAGTTTTAAAACCAGAACTTAACTCAAGTTATTCATTCAACCAACCCAGCAGCATGGCAGTTGATGTACCACGGTATGTGTGATATGATTAGTAGGAAGATTTTCATGCCAAATATGTAGCATACCTAGCTGAATCAAAACTAACAAGTATACCTTTATATCAACAGCGAGGTTGTTCAAAAACTGATGTTCTTCACGGCAGCAATGGTGATTTTTCCAGTGCTGTCTTTCTTCTTGGTGCAACAGGTCACCAGTAATACATTGGTAAGTGGAGGACTTGCAGCTTTGGCTGCTAACCTGGTGTTAATCGCATACGTGGTTATGGCTTTTAGCGAAGATACAGGTTCCGACGAATCCGAAACTTTGAAGCCAGAGGAAAAGAAAACCATTTAAACAAAGGAGACTAGTAGAAGCTTTCATGGGCCGGCTGAGCGTTTAGAAAAATGTCGCGCTCCGGAACATTATCGAGCAATCTATCTTCGAATGTATCTATGTCCGAATTATTATGTAGTTTTGGTTCCTAGATGAATTTATATGAGCGTGATGTTACTGCCACGGAGTTTTCTATTTTTTTTTGGGGGGGGTGATCATGATACTGGATGAAGGTCTCATCAGTTGGTCTTCTTGAGCGGATTCACGGGCTTCTCAAAAGCTCCATAACTGATCTCCAGACTGGTGATCCAGGAGATAGCCACAAACAAGATTGCCAACAAGATTGCGGTGACAATCAAACAGCTGATCAATCCCTCCGTCCATAGGGAGCTCAATTCGTCGCCGTTTCCGGCTGGAGAGCTTGAAACTGGTTTTCTATCGGGGTCCGAAACGTCGATGTCGGATGTTTTGGCGGTGTTTTTGACGTAGCCTTTACCGACAGAAGGCACTTGAATGACGATGTTATCGATGTTCATTAGCTCTTCTTCCAGAAAAACGTAGACGGTTTCCAAAAATTCGTCGAGACGCTTCAAATCGTATGAGACGCCCGAAAACTCGAAGACGATAATGTCACTTTCCCGGTCGACTTGGCTGTAAAGAGAGGGCAAAGCTGGTTCTGGAATCTCTTGAACCTCGATACTTGAGGCATCTGCCACGTCTGTGAAAGAGTCTTCATTCCACGCTTGCGTCGCCAAGTCTTCGAAAAACGTTGACAAGAATCCCACTTCGGTAGGAAACCGGGCCATTTCGGTCAAAAGATCAAAATTTGTGAATCTGAAACAGACCAGAGGCTCCTGCGTGTCACTGAGAGCCGAAAGTTCTTCCCACGAGTTGACTTTGTCAGTGGACAAAGCATTTTGGTAACGTTGCGAATTGACCGCTAGAAAGCTCGTTCCAGCGGCTGAAACCTGTAGAAAGAACGCCAAGGCGGCTAATAAACACTGGAGAATCATGTAGAGCTTCTCTCGTTGACCTGAAGGGTGTGTTCACCTATGGGTTTTTGAACGTTTGATAGTTAACGTTAAAATTCGGAATTGTTCAGTCATATAAGATCGTATCCCTTCAAATAATTAATATAGAGAGCTCTTCCCACCGTATAAAATTTTCAGTTCGAGTGAAGAATTTCTTGCGGTGAGTGAAGAGTCAAGTGGAGAATCGAGTAGATGACGAGAAGAGTAGAGAAAAATATCAAATTTATTGAAGCACGTGACAGGAAGCACGACTGTTTATGACGAGCGGCGTGTCAGGAAAGGCAAACGGAAATGGAAATAACCATGATTGAGGGATAGGTAAAGGTGATTATTGAGTTTTGTTTGATTTATAAAGAGTTGGATTTGATTTGGAGTCCCGGAATACAATGGAATGTCCTGCATTGAGGTTTTGATTTTCTGTAGACCGTTGCATTTACTTTATGTGCTTATTCTGGGGCTTGTAATTGAAGAATGATTAGGGGAAGCTGCTCTTGCGTATACTCATTTAACTTCCTTTCATGTTATTTCAAGTAATTCGCGAGTTTCAGTGCTCTGAACTACCTTACTTCTATGTATTGTTGCATTATTCTATCTCAACATCAAAATAGGTACTCTGGCCGAGTGGTTTAAGGCGCCAGGTCGAGGTCCTGGTCTCTTCGGAGGCGTGAGTTCGAATCTCGCGGGTATCATTATTTTTTGCTGTTTTGGGCTTCTGTTTTTGACACACACATCTAAAAATGCACATAACGGTAAGTGTTCCGTTTGGTGATACAGAAGTTGCCGCGATTGTCTTTCAAAAGTTTTGTTTCTTTACTTCGCTTTCAAATAGCGTTCACGCTACTAAGAGTAGTTGACTGAGTTATTATTACACAGGTCCAGGTATGAAAAATCAAATTGGAAAAAAGGTGCTTCAAGCTTCGATTTACACAACCAAAATACCACTAGCATCAGGAGAATACCGTTGATTCCTTACACATCGTGGAATGATGCTAAAATCCTAGCGCTAAATGGAGAGATCCTCTAGTTAACAATAGCCTGATGCTGGTCACATGATGTGGAAAATTAATGGGCAAATCTAATAGCCACTACCCACTAGTCACAGGTCTCTAAAGAAAGTTCGGTCAAGTTGGTTCATTTCGAAGTCAAAAACGATTATTCAACTCCCCACATACTCACCAAATATGTCCTTAGAGGCTATCTCCTTTGACAAATCGGACCCGCAAAATGTTTCGGTAAAAGTCTTGGATCAGTTATTGCTGCCGTACACCACCGCTTATATCCAGATCAATACCATTGACGACGGTTATCGTGTGATAAAATCAATGCAAGTACGAGGTGCACCTGCTATTGCCATCGTCGGGGCTCTTTCAGTGCTTACAGAAACTCAACTGCTGGAAAACAAGGATTTTGCGAAAAATCAGACTTTCTACGATTTAAGTGATTTCGACAGAGTCCGCTCCACGTTAGAGACGAGACTAGAATTTCTGCTGGGCAGCAGACCTACCGCTGTGAACCTATCGAATGCCTTAGCTGAAATTTGTAAGATTTTGAAGAATTCTCACACTTTGAAATCCTTCCACAGTCACCTGTATGAGTTCGTGTGCCAAATGATCGACGACGATCTCTCAAACAACGTGAAAATGGGAGACAACGGTGCTAGGTACTTGCTCGAACAACTGGAAAAAGAAGGTTTCGATCAGGATTTTGCTGTGCTAACTATCTGCAACACGGGATCGCTGGCCACATCTGGTTATGGTACCGCTCTCGGTGTGATCCGTTCACTGTGGAAACATTCCAATGCCAAGCTTTCTGAAAAGCAAGAGACCGATAAGAAACGTAAGCTTGATGGCCGCGGTGCCAAGATGACTCATGTTTTTCCTCTCGAGACCCGTCCTTACAATCAAGGTTCCCGGTTGACTGCGTATGAACTAGTGCACGACCAAATTCCGGCCACTTTGATCCCAGACAGCTCAGTCACCTACCGCATAGCCACGAGCGAAACTCCAATCAAGGCGGCGTTTGTGGGTGCGGATAGGATCGTGCGCAATGGTGACACTGCCAATAAAATAGGCACTTATCAGCTGGCTCTCATTTGCAAGCAATTTGGTATCAAGTTTTTCGTGACTGCCCCAAAAACCACAATCGACAGCGTTACCGAGACTGGTGCAGGTATCGTTGTCGAGGAACGGAAGGCAGACGAATTCAAGCACGTTGCAGGAACCGTTATTGATAATGTTACCGGCGAGCCGCGGCTGGCAAGTGACGGCAAACCGGTGGCTGGTAAAGTTGGTGTTGCGCCCGTGGATGTCGCCGTGTGGAACCCAGCATTTGACGTAACGCCTCACGAGCTGATAGACGGAATCGTTACTGAAGTTGGAGTTTACACGAAAGATGCGAATGGCAATTTCGATCTTACCGACCTTTTTGAACAGTAGAGAGGCTGTTCCGATTTGAATAGAGTGTTTATAGCTAATGCGTTGATAGAATTAAGAAGGGTGGATACATTAAACGGGACTCAGGCCCCGGCTTCAACAAGTTTTTGGATAAGATTAATTTACAGCATAATTGGCTTTAGAGGCGCCATTCGAATGTGCAATATAAAGGTTAAAACAAGAAAAAAACGATGCACGCTTTTTCAGAAAGTGAGCACACCAGAACGTAGTACACCAATTGGATAATACCAGTCAATCTTTACAGACTCAGACAGACACTATCATATAGCATCGCATCTATATCAAAAGCTTGATCCAAGACGTTTATGTTTCAATCACTGTGTACGTTGTGTCATCGAGTAATTACGGTGCATTAATCCATTAAGCATCAATTTCGCTCGTACTTTGTATCCCATTGAACAAGATAAACAGTCAACTTTAAGCAATTGCTGTCAAGCAGCCTTTCTTCGACTTGATTTTGTTTTTTTCTGTAGTTGTCCATAAAATTTGGCATCTCTTTTCCAAGTTCTCTTTTATCTTTCGGTAGTTAGACCGATCTCTTTGTTGATGATCTGGACTCTATCGAATCGACTCGAAGAGTGAAACAAGATTTGACAACCCAAGGGATCGTGCAATGATGTCATCCAGAAACAACTTTGCGTAGTATGAAGCGAGAGAACCAAAAATAAGGCTTCCAAAATCGTTTTTACTCCTTGAAAGAATACCTTCCGCTACATCTTCAATCGCCCCATACTCGCGCTTCGCAAACCTTGTCTATTGAATAAGTCCCTGGCGCTTCACGCGTTTCCCATTCCACATTTCTGTCATCAATTGCCCTCCCATCCCAAATAGTGTGATTAGCTCAAAGAAACGCTCCAGGTCTCTCGTTAATCATTTTGCGGGACTCTATTGAGACTAGGTATGCCAAAGCTTCGTAGAACCAGCTTCTTAGACCACTCAGAGACCCAGATACGACAACATACTCGAAAAACCGATATTTGGTTTCGAAGACGGCGATGGCCAAAAACATATATTACCTAGCGATCAAACCAATGAACGTATTTCCAATGATAGACGACAGCTCCTAATGAGGAGTCAGTTGCAAGCCTCTTCAATGGTGAACACCCAAAACGTCAATCACAGCGGAGATGAAAACTATCGTTCGGGCAAATTTGAACCTATGACTTAAAGTGTGGGCCAATAGGTCTCTCATCGCAAAACAAGCTTGGGTTGCCTCTTCATCTATGTTCTTCAACATACTCACAAGTAAACTCCATTTAAGACGGTTCATGGAGGCAGTTTAGACCCAGTGAAGGCTTTTTACATCAATGAGATGGAGCTCGGAGTCTTCGACACTAGCAGTCACTCGGTGGTTTCTTTACGGGGTCTTCTTCCACCCCCCTGTGGTGAACGCCTAGTTGCGCTTGCATGCGAGTTTGAAATGATACGTGATTTTTTAGTCAAAGTCCTGTATGGGGCAAGCATTGAGCACAATGCAAGTCAGATGAGCCTTGAAGTTTACAGACTCGGCATAGATCAGAATCTTGAAAGAAGCATCGAGAAGCTGGATTGAAATCACATGGCGCCGAGATTACACCTTCGTCAGACAACCGTACAATTTACATCGCTCCTTGACAGGGGCAACTGTCCCAACATATGTCATAAAGCGAAGTTCACTCTTGGGGTTTGCGAGATTGAATCCCCGTATGAATTTTGGGGGAAAAGCTTTAACAGAAGCCGGGGCTTCTGGCAAATTTTTTCAGCAAATGGGGCAACATGCTTGCGAATTCTGTCCGTATTCCCCAGTACCAACTTTTCGTACTTTTCCGCGACTTGCTGGTACTGGACAAGCTACTCTCATCCATTGGCAGCACAGACACCCAACGGGCGTTCTAGAAAGGAATGAGGACCGCATGTAGGAAAGACCATCCGCCAAACGTCAATGCGCGAAACGCAATAATAAACCCTAGATCGAAAAGGACGCTGAGCAACAAACTGATCTTTGCCAAGATCTAAGAGCTTAACCTACAGGCAAATGCTATCGAAGTTCCTGGCTTCTATTATGAAAGATTCCATGCAGCTGTTTTCGATCGTGTCATTTTTGTTTTAACAGACACGGCTCCAAAGTCGTCTACAGTGACTTCCAGTAATCAGCCAGAACGCGGTGTTAATGCGCGCATAAGATCGAACGTGAATTGCTAAGAGTTCAGATGTAACCAAAATGAATAACGGTCGGGTTTCAGCGCCCCTAGAAGTACTCTACCAACCTCGTCTCTAACACACCAATACGGAAAAGCACGTGACAGGTCCAAAAAACTGATTTGAAAAAAACAAAGAAGAACTCCTCATAGGGGGCTCGAACCCCTGACATTTCGGTTCCTTGCAAGCGGTGCTTAAAAGCCGAACGCTCTACCAACTGAGCTAACAAGGACGAGTTCTCTAAAAACGTCAAATTCAAAAAATGGTATTATTGAGTCAGACGAAGCGCATGGAAATTGCAGTTTCCTACGATGTAACTTCGAAGTTGCTGTAGTAAGTGACGCGCCCTTTCTGACCAGCAGATTTCCCCACCTCAATGCGAAAGCCAGTAGTTTGTCATACCCCAAGCCATTCCGTGATCTTACAAAGTCTCAACTGAGTAAAGCGTGGAAAAAGTCAGCAATCATCATGAAGTGCCAAATCCATCTTTGGATTTACAACAACACTAACAACAGCAACAAAAACAACAACAGGGACAACAAGCTCACAGCAATTTACTCCTCATACTCCGATCTGATGGGGGGGGTTTCTCCTGTGCATACCTCCGGTCACCTGACCGCCGTTCTGTTAATAAATATCCAAGATTCTCTACTGCAATAGCTCATCGCGAGTTCCCAATGCGGCAAGTGGTAAACATCAACAAATGCTCGAGGGCCGTTAGCCCTAAATAGTCGTGGTCGAGCCCAAGCCGGAAAGATCCAAACACAAACGAGAGCTCTCTCCACTTAGCAAAAGCCAGATTCGGAAAAACGCTGAACAGAACGCTAGCAACCCTAAAGAGTTTTTTACCACCACTCTGGATCCCCCTGCTGTGCTAAATCTTAGAATCATCTCTGCCACATTCAAACCTCTCAATTTGGGTATCTTGTGGTATACAAAGATCGCCGAAAGTTTGTGGGCGGAATCCGATTCAGGCAAAACGGAAACATCGTCACAGACACAGAAACAAAACCGCAGAACGCCTTGCTTCTTCAAGATTGTAGGATTTTTTTTTCCCTGCAAACTGAGATATACTTATAAGCATTTTTTGAGATCCACGCATTATTCGAGGCCTCGAACTAGGACTTTGGTTTTGATTGTTCTCACTGGTCAAGGTTTCGAGTGTGTGTGTCGAGGAGATAATTGATCTTGTGCTTTCCCTTACACCTTCCGCTCAGTTTCCGGTAAACTTTCAAAGCTAGCGAGAATCTGGACTTTTCTTCAAGCAGCCAATCCGACCTTCAGAACAAAGACGACAGGCTAACCTTTCCCTTTACTTCTTCTTTCTGAATTCCAGCACCAGCCGGAAATTTGGAAAAAAACAAGAGTAGCATACTTGCCCCGTCATGTCTTTTGTGCCAAACGAAAACTCCCACGATGCCAGACCTCGAACTTTGAAGTCTACCCGCGCTGCTCTGAATAATGTAACCAACACCACCGTTGCACAGGAAGCGAAAACCTCGAATACAGGTGCTCGTTCGTTGGGAAAAGCGCTACGCACCGCCAGGTACCGACTGCAAAATGCCAAATCGGCCGGTTCTTTGATCCCACAAGCTAGACGTGAAGACACGGAGCAAGAGGGCTCGTCAGCAACTTCCAAGAATGCAAATCGGTCCAGCATGAGCTCCATAAGCTCCACAAATGTCATCAGTGCTAATTCATCAGAGATTGACAAGGAAAACATGGATCCATACGTCACGAAACTACCCAGCATTGACGAAGAACAACAGCTGTCCCAACCGCAATCGATATCGAATTCCAATGACATGCTCAATTACAGTACGAACCAAACAATGCTCAAGGACTCAGACCACAGTAGTGTGATGCAAACAGAAATTCCAAACAGTATAGATCAGGAGCACGTCAATGAACAAAACCCGGATGAGCTAGCAGAAGCGCTTAGTGATGTGAGCAAGAAAAGACCAATATCAACCGTTGTGGAACACGACGACCCTAAAAAGTTCAAAGTTTGTGCCAAGGGAACCGAATACGAATGGGAAGATCTCGATGCCGAAGACGCCAGTGACCCGTTTATGGTCAGCGAATACGTCACGGATATTTTCGAGTATCTACACAAACTGGAAATTATGACATTGCCCAACCGCCATGATCTTTACAAACATAGTAACATTCGTCAAAACAGAGATATCCTGGTGAACTGGATGGTCAAAATCCACAATAAATTCGGTCTTCTTCCGGAAACACTCTACCTTTCTTTGAATATCATGGACAGGTTTCTCTGCAAAGAGCTAGTACAATTAGAAAAATTACAACTAGTAGGCACTGCGTGTCTTTTCATCGCATCCAAATACGAGGAAGTTTACTCGCCCAGCGTCAAGCATTTCGCATACGAAACCGATGGCGCCTGCGATGAAGATGAGATAAGAGAAGGTGAAAAGTTCATTTTGAAAACACTTGAGTTCAACCTCAACTATCCCAACCCAATGAATTTTCTGAGAAGGATTTCGAAGGCTGATGATTACGATATACAATCCCGAACGCTGGCGAAATACCTTTTGGAAATATCAGTGGTTGATTTCAGGTTTATTGGGGTTTTACCGTCCCTGTGTGCTGCAACGGCAATGTTTCTTTCAAGAAAGATGTTAGGGAAGGGAAAATGGGATGGAAATCTGATCCACTACAGCGGCGGTTACACAAGAGAAGAGCTTGCACCAGTGTGCAACATGGTTATGGACTATCTGGTTCAGCCTGTGATCCACGACGAATTTTTCAAGAAATACGCATCTAGAAAGTTCATGAAAGCATCAGTGATCTCGAGACAGTGGGCCAAAAAGGTTGTTGCTCACGGTTACGATATCATGACTTTGCATGAAACCTCAGAGTGATCGAATCAAAAACAAAATCAACATCATCCATCAATCGACACTCTTCAAGTTTCTGGTTGAATACCCTTTACCTGTAATTCCAAAGCGGTAAAAAAAACGACACAACACACACACATATATGGGAGGAGGAAGAAACTCGAGCTGATTACGCTTTTCCAAAATTGGTTTCTCCTCCCACTAATTTCAGTTCTAGGTGATAGTCAAGAAACAAGATCTTGATCAAACCTTACACACAGTCTTAATTGTAATTTAGCATAACCGCGAATAATGTATCGAGTTTAATTCAAGAAAGCAGGGATTTCGAATCAACCTACATAGGCAGTAGATAATAATGAACAGTGACTGATCCGCCGACCTCAAGTGGTCCGTGTTGGAATAAATGCTTTCTATTAATTATTGTTATGCAAAATGCTTTGGGTGTGTTACTTAGAACAAATTCTCAAATTTGCTGGCCACGATTAGGTCGCACCACACTTTCGCCGAGTTGAATACGCTACCCGCCGCCCTGCTCGTGTATTTGAGCTCTAGCGCTTTTAGTTGGGTGCTTGGTTTATGTATCTCATTGAGCAGTGTGTGACATTGAGTTTGGAAAACCAAATCGTTTGAGGGATCGATGCCACCGCTATAGAGCTTTGAAGTCTCGCTCCATTTTATGCTGACGTCCAAACAGGCCCTGGCGCAGTACGTAGCCATTGCACTGATACGGGACGGCACGACATCCACGAACTCAGGGCAACTCATTGCGTATTCCATGAAAAACTTGGCATGCGCTCTGATACTGTTGTCGTAGTCGTCTGCCTTGGAAATTCTGCGTAGAAAGTTAAGCGGGTTTGGCCAGCCTATATTGAATTTCAGCGTAGTAAGAACGTACATTTCTGCTTCTTTGATATCTTGACATGTACACGCGCCGTCTGTGATATATGCGTATTGTGAGAGTTTGGGTAGATTGATTTCTTCGAATTTGGCGGCAATGAGCAAGCTGCTCACGGCCAGGAGCTGCAGCTTTGCCATTGAGACCTTCCGCAGCGCCATGAATCTGTCCATGACGTTGATCGCCAAATACAGCGTTTCTGGAAGCAGTTGGAACTTCATATGCACTTCTATGAGCCAGTCGATGAGAATGGCCCGCAACGACGGCCTGAGATGCTGTGGTGATTGTTTGGCCTTGAGATAGTTGTAGGTTGCCGTGGTCTGCTTTTCACGTTGGTAGAGATGCTCAAATATGTCTTCTGCGTATTCCACTACCATGCAAACGTCTTTTTGCTCCCTGGAATCTAGATCTTCTAGTATTTTCGTGCTAGTTTGTGTACTTTTGACAACGCTTCTTTCCGTGGTTTCTTGTTCCTGCTCATCGTCGCTCCTGTAGATTTTTTGTTTCTTTCGTTGTGGTTCCTCCTGGGACTGTGATTGTGATAATGACAAGTGCTGTGTGGACACCGCTGGCAGCTTGGCGTCGTCCTGCGACGCCTGTGTCTGCCAATTTTGCACTTCTGCAAGCTCTCTACGCGGTCCTTCCACACATGCTGCTCCCAAAATTGTTTTGGATCTTCTGGCCGGCTTGCTGCTGTTACCCGAGTCTGTCTCTTGTGCGTTTTCGTCAGTCACAGCATTACTATAGGTCCGGCTTCTCACCAAATCGCTCATGTTTTCTACTGCCCACTAGTTCTCAACTCAGGGCTGCTAACCGGGCTTTGACCTGTCCTACTTCGATCTTTAATCCAGCTCACTTTAAATATACCCAACCCACCAAGCTCTTCTCGGTCCCAGCTTTTCGCTGTGTGCTCTTTCGCAGTCTTTTTCTCGCCAACTCTCACACTCACACGCGCGTTACGGGTCTGGTTTTTTGCCCTAACTGAAAGTCACACGCTTCTCAACTTGTTTTCGCAACGCGTTTGCTGTGCTTTCTCCGCGTTTATAGCTTGAACAGGTTAGTTCGACCCTGGTTAGCGACAGTTTCGTGGTTTTCTCGTCTGTTTTTGTCTGGTTTCCTATGGCATCGACTTCAGGCGATGCCCTTGCTGTTTGTAGATTTGACGCGTTTTGGCGTTATTATTATTTTTCAGTAAAGAAATAGCTAGCCCTGTGAATAAAGACGCGTTAAGGACGCGTTAAGGACGCGTTAGGGACGCGTTAACTTGGCGTTGGTAACGCGTTAGCCTCGAGAATAGAGCAGCGAGTTAACGCGTCTGTTTGATGAAACGTAGTGCAAGGCAAGCTGGGAATAGAGCTGTGACGAAAAGGACTTTCATCAATACGTGTTGTGTGAGAAAGTGGTCGTCTCGATGAGAGAAAGAGACAGAAAGAGCGTGTGTGGGATTAAGAGAGCCCTTAACTGGGCCTAAATGTGTGGAACAGACGAAGGCGCTCAAAAATCACGTATCACCAGAAGACGACATATCAAACGATCCCAGGTTTTTCATCCCGACACGGCTAGCGCACTTTTTCACATAGCTTTTCAGACCGATGGCGCTACTGCCATGATCACAGGCTCTTGTGGCACACAAACCGTCTCCGAAATCAATGTGAAAATGTCCACTCCGAGTCTTTATCCAACATGCATTCAAAAAAGTCGTTTTTCTCAAATCCGTTTTCCCACCAAATCTCATGAACGTCACATCCTCTCGTGCAGCTTCAAGAAGACCCAGTTGAGCCCAACCCAAGCCCCTCTCTGATCTTACCATCGACCACCGTTCACCTTGTTGTTCCAGTCGTCTCACTGTCATAACACCACACAGTCACCATATAAAGCACTATGTCGTGTTCCATCATCAAATCGCCTCTCGGTGGCCAAGTTGGTTTAAGGCGCCAGACTGTAATGTTAACCACTGTAATCTGGATATCGGGCGTTCGAATCGCCCCCGGGAGATAATTTTTTGGCATAACTCTTTTTTGATCTACTATTACCTCTTTAGTATCTCAAAATGGAGCTTTCTAAGATCTATCCCAGGCCAACCTGCTCACTACTGTTCCGCAAGGATTGACTAGTTCATCAGAACCTCAAAAAAGGTACTTCCCTATTAAAATGCTAAATGGTTTTGTGACATTTCTTCACGCTATCCGCAGAATGATCTGAAAGCCTACTACTGGTCCTACTGGTCCTACTGGTCTTCGTTACAAGTTGCAATATGGTGAGAAACTTTGAGGTACCTTTCTACACACCTATCTCCTGCTCTGATCGCAGTACCAAAATTTGCCAGCTGGAAAATGGAGTTCTGGCGTTATTGGTGTCTGATCCTACTGATACCTTGGCTTCCTGCAGTCTAACCGTTGCTACAGGGTCGCACAATGACCCATCAGAAATACCAGGTCTGGCGCATCTGTGCGAACACGTTTTGGTCGCCTCAGGCTCCAAGAAGTATCCCAGTGGTAACCACTACCATGAGTTAATTGCACACAACGGGGGCTCCCACAACGCCTTCACCACTGGCGAAAATACGACTTTCTATTTCGAGTTGCCAGCAATCAATGATCGCGATGAATTGGTTTTCGAAAAAACTCTTGACGCCTTTGCCTCATCCTTCAACTGCCCGATTTTCACCGACACAGTCATCAATCGTGAAATCTATGCCATTGAAAGCGAGCATAATGTGAATAAGGCCTCCGTCAACAAACAAATGTATCACGCAATTCGTCTTTTAGCCAATACCAGGCATCCATTCAGCAGATTTTGTACCGGGAACTTTGAAACACTCACAAGTTTGCCGCTTTTGCACAAAAAGTCGGTGAAAAACTCGCTGGCCGCGTATTTCAAAGCGTTTTATCGACCCTCGAATATGACCATCTGCATCAGAAGCTCTCATTCTCTAAATGCCCTAACCAAGCTGTTAGTAACACATTTCGGCAGTGATGTGGTGGGAGAAGGTCCTGGGTCCGCACTATCGCGACCTTCATTACGACCTTCTACCTCTTCTAGATCCAAAATCTCCGAGAACAAGTGTCCAGTGTCCAACTTCAAGCTTGCCAAAAAGGAGTGGGGCCCGAAATACGCAGACTTGAACGCCTTTACCTCGCACACAAATGTTATTGTTATAAACTCGACAAGGTCATCAATCATGAGGCTTGTTTTTCCCCTCTGTCACAAGTCCACCAGGCTTTCTGCAGCAGCAATGATGAACTTAAGCCGTGCCTGGTGCAATATATTTGGCGAGGAAAGTGTGGGATCTTTGGCAGATCGTCTCAGGACTCAGAATTTCATAACATCAATGACCTCATCTGTGTCCGAGTTCGCAACTGGCGAGGATGGTCTAATTCTTGAACTTGGGCTCACACAGTTGGGCTGGAGAAACGTGGCAGCGGTACTGAAGATTTTATTCGATGAATACATTCCTCTATTTATCCACGATCGAACAGAAAGTCTAGCCAAGTATCTTAGCGACATTAATGCCATTGACCTTTTGAAGTTCTTATATCAAGACACAGAAATATCTCCCATGGAGCTGTGTGCTGAATACAGTACTCGCATGCTCTTGAATATGGAGGCCCTCAAGCCAGAATGCCTTCTCATGGGTTCGCCCATTCTTGATTGCAACCGGCCAGAATCACCAATAGAGGAGTTTGCAGGATCTGCAGAAAGTAAAACGTGGTGGATCGGCCAAGCAATCATGTTCCAAAACTTTATCAGTGAATTTGTTAATCGCCAAAATTTGAGACTTGCACTGCTGGGGGATTATTCAACCTCAAGTTTTGTGAATTTGATGTCATCATTTGGCCAAACCGACCCCTACTTTGAGTTTGAGTATTACAAAGCTTCAATTGACATGTTTGATGTCCCCAATTTTGACGCGCCTCTGAGGACGTATGATTATGACATGCCTCGATATGGCAAATTCTTGCCGTCCGCAGGAAGGAGTTTGAATTTGATAAAAACCGCGCTAGAAGCGTCATCCACTCGCGCCCAAGATGCCTCTTTGTCACTTGTGGCTCAACGGGGGCTAATCCAGACCGCTCCACGGCTAGTAAGAAAGAGTTCAACTTGTGAAATGTGGGTGAAAGAGGAGGATCTTGACTTATCATTCAGGTCCAAGACTATGACAAGTTTCGAAATTATCAGCAAAGCAATTCCGGGCTCCCCTTCTAACACAATGCATCTTGAGATTCTGGGCCAACTAATGGCAGCTTCTCTCTCCGCCGAGCTTTATCCAGCCGAGAAGATAGGCTACACTTACGAAGTTTTTTCTTCGACCAAAGGCGATGTGAGACTGGGTTTTACTGTCACAGGGTTTCCCGAAGGTGTTTTGACGCTGATAATAATGATTATTGGCCGACTTACAACTATGACAAAGTTAGAAGCTGTATCACGAACAATGTTTCGTCAGGCAAGGGTTGCGGTCCGGACGCGATACGAAGATGCTAGTTCTGAAAACTGTGCAGCCTTAGCCACGCTTGGGCTGCTAATAATGTTAGAAGAATGCATGTGGTCGGTTGAAGACCGTGTTGAAGCGCTTGAGGAAATTGACATCGATTCCTTTCGTGCATTTTGCAACAGGTTTCTATCTCAACCAATTTACTTGAATTTATTCATCCAAGGCGATCTCGTCTCGGCTGACTCAATATACGATTTTTTGGCATCTGAACTAACAACTCAATCTCAAAATGGGTCTGAATGTTTTGTTAAGGAGCCTGTGGCACGGCCGCTCGTCCCGGGAACAAACTATTTCATTCGACATGAGGGATCGTCACAAGACCCAAACAATAGCATCGTTTATTTTATCCAGACAGGAGATCGTGAGGACACACGCATCTTCACTCTCACAAGTCTCACCGAGTATATTTTCTCGGTCACCCTGGTTCCAGACTTGCGGATTAAGAAACAAATCGGGTATGCAATTTTTGGAGGGCTCAGACTTCTTTCCACGACCGTTGGCATCCATATTACATGTATGTCCGTTTCTCCGTCAAAATACCTGGAGGTCCAGATTAACGAGTATCTTTCCTATATGGAGCTTCAGTTGCTGGGGACGATGACAGAAGACGATTTTCGTAAGTTGTATGTGAACAAATTTGAGATGATGTGCAAACGGAACACGGGCAATGAATTGCAAACCACGGCAGGACCAGCCGACGTGATGGGCCAAATCGAGGCCAATGTTCGGAGCGGAAATGTTTCGGAGCAAGGTTATTGCATGCGAATGCACAAACGCATCAGACAGCAAATCTCAGCTCGCCGATACAATTTCGACGTGGATTCAGAGCCCATAGATGCGAACATGCTGAAAACTCTCACTTTGAAGCAGTATATGAGCTTTTTTCGCGAAAAGATATCCATTTATTCACATAGAAGGAGCAAACTCTCGATCATGGTTGAGAGTCCAATGAGCGTCGAAAAAATCTCGCAAAAACGCTTGTTTCTGCAAATCGAGACATACCTGAAGGTCAAAGGACTACGAATTTCAAAACCGGAGCTCGAAAAGATCGTTCAAGCATCGCATGGAAATCAGCAACGCTTACTCAAGGATCTTCTAAAACACTTTATATCCAACGGTGAGACATTGAAAGTTTGCAGTCTTGCTCTCAAAGAAGTGTTCAAGACCTTGCTGTCCTCCGTGAAACCCAACACTGGCGCAAGTGAGTCAAGTTCCCTGCATGAAATGAATAGAAAAGTCTCAACTGCTATCCCGCCAGTTCAAATCACCGATTTGAATACATTTCGCAGATCAACTGTGACGCATACCAGATAGACTGCTAAGTCATATGACAAGATGCCGTGTTTCTTATCTTCTGATCCGCCGGACGCTACGTGACTATCACGCTATCAATCTAATTTTAAGGTTATCTCGAGTATCAATATTCAAGATACGAAATTGACTCAATGCTGGAGGCGAAACTATCAAGTTGAACTGCTTTTACATTTTTATCTCCAAACCTCGATTATAAAAGCTTTGCGAGGTTCACATCACTGTTTTCATTATCTCAAAGACCCTTTTTGAAACCTAATTGTGTTTGTTGTCTCTGTAACGGGACTGCTTTCTTATCCTTTCTTTGTTTGTCCCTATCAACCTAGTTATCGAATTCAGCCTCGAGCAATGCTGTCAGAAAAGAGAAACCTGGTATTCGAACTCGTTTTGGACCCTGAGGTGATCAAATTTACGCATATGCAAAATGCGGCGTCCTGGAGACCCGATTTCATGACTATGATGGATTACACGCAGAGAGAACGTATGCTAGGATCATGTGAAGTATCAAAAGCTGATGCTTCTCAAGAAATGCAAACTAGATTCCCAGATAGCAGTCAATACCTTGGCATCAAGTACTACGTGCTGAAAGACCTGGATCTACCCCATACGTCAAAGACATCTCAAATCGTTTCGAGTTGTGAAACGCTGAACCGTGTGGGGTTGGCAGTAACGCCTAAATCGCAAGGCGCTGTAAGACCTGTGCTCACGGCCTGTATTGGAGGCGTTTTCACGATCCCGGAGCACAGAGGCCGCAAATATGGTGGAGAAATGATAAAGCGACTCAACAAATATCTCGACGGCATTTCTAGCCCACCGGACGCTCCAGAATTTGTGCAAGACATCGTCACCGTTCTTTACAGTGAAGTGGGTGAATTTTACAGCAAATTCGGTTACGTTTCGCGTCCCGTTCCTCTGCACACGGTCGAAGCTCTGGACGAGATCCTGGACTCGTATTGCGGGGGTGACAGCGTCGCTCGTAAAGACGGCTACAATATTGGTTTCGACTGCGGCGACCATTTGATAGACTTAGAAAAACAAGAGTTCGTGCAGGACTTGCAAAAAGCGCACTCCAAGCATCCAGACGCATTTGTGTTTTCAGTAGAGCCTTCCAAAGACATCTACAAATGGTTCCACGAAAGATTTTTGTTTCAGAAAAAGTTTCTGGACCCAGAGAGCCAGGTTGAGTATGGCTATGCCTTGAATAATGGCAGCCACGTTATATGGCATTTGAACTACTGGCCAGATGAAAAAGCATTGTACATTTTGAAAGTATACACTAGTGGCGAGACTATTGCAGAAAGGGACGCAAACCTGAAAGACTTGATGGCCCGTACTATCCAAGAAGCTAAGAAGAACGGCGTGGAGCGTTTGCAGTTCTGGAACTCTGAGCTTGGACAACAGGACTGGAGTAAACCTTTTATGGCGTCTTTGCAGAAAAAGGAGAAACCATCTAATCTGTATCAGGAAAATCCTTCACTAAGTGCCATTCGGATCGCTAACGTGAAACCTGAAGACATAGTTTGGGAACACAATGCCAAATTCTGCTGGTTCTAGTTTTGTTCGCACACACACGAAGTACAGCTCTTGCCAAAAAAAGAGAGAATTGGGGGCAAAAATGCGCAAGCCCGGAATCGAACCGGGGGCCCAACGATGGCAACGTTGGATTTTACCACTAAACCACTTGCGCTCGTATTGATATAAGGACCGTTGCTAGTTGGGTAGGCTCTGTCCAAAGAGCACGTTGGATCCAAACTGGCTGGTATTAAAACAGAACAGGAGTGCGTGATACTGGGGAAAGCGCATGTTTGAAAGATAGCTTGGATTCAAGGGCTTTCCGCTTCCACGTTCAACTGCAAGATCACAAAGTCTGTCAGTAAGCAGGTCATTCTAGCAACGAGACGCGTAAAGAACTTTTAGTTTTTTTCCTTTTTTTTTGGAATTCTCCTTTACGCGTCGCAGCTTTTCAAACAAATAACTTAAATTATGATAAATAACATCTCGAGCTGAAGACATAGCTGAACACGTCTCACTACACCATTCAAATAGACTCCAGTCTTGTGAGATTGTAAAGCCATTTTTGGAAAATATGAGCGTAACCGAAGAGCCAAGTACAAAACAACAGAAACTGAATACTTCCTTGAGAGTTCAGCTTCGTTCTAAGGACGCAACTGCACCAACCAAAGGATCCATTTTCGCAGCGGGTTACGATATATACGCCTCCAAGGAAACCACCATCCCTAGCAGAGGCCAAGGTATGGTCTCTACAGACGTGTCTTTCACAGTTCCTGAGGGCACGTACGGTAGAATTGCTCCCAGATCTGGATTGGCCGTTAAACATGGGATCAACACAGGAGCCGGTGTAGTTGATCGTGACTACACCGGTGAAGTGAAAGTTGTGCTTTTCAACCATTCGGACAAGGACTTTTCCGTCCAAAAGGGCGATCGTGTTGCGCAATTGATTTTGGAGCGCATTGTGGACGACGCCGAGGTGGTTGTTGTCGAATCTCTCGAGGAAAGCACCAGAGGCGCCGGTGGCTTCGGTAGCACCGGTAACTAATCTCCAAGTGAAGCCCAAATGTACATTAAATAGCCATAGGAGCAGTGGTAAAAAACTAGGCGTCACCGTATACGAATTTTCGTTTTCATGATATTGAATGAATCCATAAGAATAAAGAGACAGACTACAACTACTTCAACCACCAACAACCACTAATTGCATCAGAAAAGGATTGCATTGATGAGTGACAAAGGTCTTCTCGAGCAGCTGAATCGTACCACGGAATCGCTTTCGCACTCGCTGACGAATTTGATTAGATATGCGTCGATCTCCAGAGAGAAAGATGACGACGAACATGGAGCACAGGAATTGCCCGAATCCACATCAAAAACGTCCACTGGCGGCTTGATGATGGTAAGTGGACAAACCGCGCAATTGATACGCGGGGTCCAAGACCTCATGGTGATGACGCGGAACATACGTGAGAAATGGCTCTTGACACAGATTCCAGATGAAAAAATAGATTCACAACAGGAGTTGGAACTAGCCAAATGTGCAGATCTTTTGGAGGAATGGTCCAAGACCGTTTTGGGGAAGCCTTGAGGTGTAAGAAAGAACGAGACGTTGTCTCTCTGTGTGTGTGTGTGTGTGTGTGGCGCTGAACAAAGAACATTCTCAAACAACGAATTAGACCGGCCCGGCGAATTCGATCTTGTAGTGTGCACTCCAGAAGAGCTGTGGTAGCAAGAGACCAGAAAAGACAATGATGGTAAGCTCTGTTTCATCAGGTTGGAACAGAGTTTGACCCAGTCAGACTATCATGTGATAGACGCGTGATGTAAGCTTTTGGCTGGAATCATGTGAGTAACATGTGATAGTCGCGTGACATGTGGAAATCACAAATTGCACGAAAAATAAAGACAACTCTATTAAGCTCTCACACACACATTTGTTTACTTTCGAACCACACACTCACTCACACTCACTCACACACCGTGCCCACTCAACTTCTCAGTGAGACCCTATCCAAGGCTGTAAAGTGATCCACGACCTAAACAGAAACTTGGCTTTGGCGTTTCTCGATGGACCCGGAAAGGCGACAATCGCTGACGCCGCAGAGCCAGCGGAGCTCGCAACAACGAAGACGTGGCTTAAAGATGCAAACACTCCCATTTCCAGATGATTTCAAGCCACGCAGTGGGGTGGTCATGTCGCAGGATGAAGAGGATGAGGTTTCTAAAGAGCTAGGTGAGTTTCACCCGGGGGCTCAACATTCCAGTTTTGAAAGAGACGACGAATTCAAATTCAAGCGTCATAAACATCGACACAACGCAGGAACTGCAAGTCTGGGCGAAAGATTGGATAATATCCAGGAACTGCAAAATGCGCGTTGGATGGATAATTTTAACTCGTCAGCCAACTTTGAGCGTCATGGACGCAGCTCGCAGCGCGAGTTTTCGTCACAAGACTCGCAAAGACAGCAACAACAACAACAACAACAACAGAGTGTATTACCATTACAAGCACAACCTTATATGCCGTACATGTACTATTATCCCTATGCGCCTCCAATGGTGCATCCCGTGCCTGCATCTCCAGTACGTGCGTCTGAGCAGGAAAATATGCAACAGTATGTTAGCTCATCGCAGGGCTACCCGAACACCTCTACCCAGCCATTTCTCCCGCCTCTGCCGCCACAAAATAGCCAGCTCATGCCTCCTCCACCTCTTTATCCTAATTACTCGGGCTATAACTACTACAACGACATGCAGCGCAATGCAGCGCAGCGAAGTCAGCAACGAAGGGAGAAACGCAGGTCGCTCATGGCTCAAAGGGGCCGTAGGTTATCGATGTTGTCGATACAGGATAATAGTCACATCGTTTCCCCTCACAAAGATGTACCAGAACACGATTTTTACAGACATATCGCCAACACGTCGTTTGGTCAAGACTTGCAGATACGACAGCTATTCAGCTGGTGTTTTATCCGCTGTCTACGGAAATGGGAATCGCGGGAGCACCAAGGGAGTCCGCAAAAATCGCATACACAGGGTGAATCGTATGTAGACCCGAAAAGAATTGCATTGGTCATTATAAAGGAGATTGTAGATGATCTGCGAAAGGGTAAAATGGACATCAACTGGGACGCCGATGATTCGACAGAAGGCGCCACTGAGGACAACTCGCGATATCATGAGGAAGATACGGAATTGCGAGAGCTTTTTGACGATGACGACGATGATGAAGACAGCAGCGAACAGAGGGTAAGAAAGAAGGTTAAAAGAAGGGCCCCACAACAAATTTTGAAGCTGCCTAACGAGAAGAATATACAAAACGCGAAAAATCTAGAGGTTCTGCAAAAGCAGATCGATGCACTAGACGACGAGGTCAAACAATGGATCCAGGAACTGGACGAGCCGGACAAAAGCACAGAATGCGAGAACTTCAAGGAGAGTCTCGGAAAACTTCGAGAGGAGCTCCAAGAGCAGCCCTTCGATGATGCCTCGAAGGATCCAATCCCAGAGTTAGAGCGTGACCTGCGTATCAGAATGGAGCGTTTGTATTCGATATCTCACCTTTTGCAATCAAACTCAAAGCTCCTGTCGGAAACCTCGCAGCGGAAGCTGAGGGAATTGACCCAGCATATCAATGAATCCGTCTTCACCACACCGATGATAGCCCAGCAACCAACTAATGACACCAAGAGCCTGCTTCTGGGTCTCAGCAGGCTACTAGCACCGTCAAAGACCTAACGGATCGCATTTTTTTATTCTTTGTGAACCGGTCGCTTCACGACATCAAAGACACAACAACAAGACCAAAATTTCTAAGGCTCCTAAACTGGACCGTGTAACACTTTTTCAATAATAATAATGTACTTTTTCAGGATGGAAAGCACGTTTTTACAGTGCCCAAGTCTTTCTACTTGGATTCCTTCCGTTTCTCTTTCATTTTGTCAAATACTTTTTGGCTAGTGCCCGCACTTTTCTGTCAAAGACAGGACTTGTGATGGGATCATTCAGGGTGTAGAAAGGATTCATTAGGGTTTTCACGTACAATTCGTGCACTTCTTGATAAAAGCTTTTCACTGACACGTCGTCGATCAATACAGGTGCCCCATTGTTGACGTTCCCGCTGTGGACCATCACAAATTTCATGTTTCCGTATGAGAGATAACCTGTAATGGCCAGGCCGTAAAAATGGTCTATTTTGCCCAGATAGCAGTTACTATTGCTGGAGGAGTGTCTGGATCGCAGAAAGCCACTATTTGTTCCCGAATTTGCACCGGACTGGGGATGTGTTTGCCATTGTAGGTCTTCTAAGATGTCCAATGACGCATGAAGGATAAACGGATTTAGTTCTTTGAGTTCTGGAGGAAATTGGTTGAATTGAGGATTGGTGAATTCTGCTTCGTAGATGGGATTGTCTTTAATACTGATTATGGCAAAATAGCAAGGCATTTGGAAAGCAATTGATTCTATGAAGAAAGCACAATCGCTGTGATGTTGAACTTCCTCGGTGAGATGAGCTTTAACTAACTTGGTCGAGATCTTAAACTAGAATTACGATTTCGTATGGAGTTATGACGTATTCTCGATCTTCAAATTAATATATATTATTCTAGCCAAATACACATATACTCCTTCTACCGCTGACACCTCTACCAGGAGTCTTAAAGGTTTTTGTCCTGCTCTTGATGTCCTAATTATCTGCGTTTACTTGATTCTAGGTTTGATAGGGTTGTTGAAGCTCTTCAAACGGCGAATTTTCCAGTTTCAACGGTATTTCTAGCTCAACAATAGCACAAGGTATGGGCGCGTACCTCTATTTGGAGTTTTGAGCACAAACTTTCGAATTCAGAGCACTGCTTGAGCTCGATAAGGAGCTGGTGTGGGAAAGAGCTTCATGAGCTCTCAAAAAATGTGTGCGGAGAGCTATTGAGCAGTCTTTTGTTTTCAAGCTAGCGAAGCAGAATTTACAGCAAACAAGATATTGACGTCTTTGGCGTGAGCATGAATTTGGAAGATAGAGCTTTGGCACGATCTATCAGAGAGGCCGCGTGGTTTTCTATAAGTCCTCATGCCGGGAACTCAAAAGCAGCAACAGGTCTTGAAATATTGTTATTTTTTTACAATCAAATCCATCCTCATTTCCAGTTCCTTCTAGAGCAGTTGCATTCATTGACTTTTACACGAGATCTCGCTCGAAACCGCTCGCCGCTTCGCAGATTCTGATCTTGAATTCTGACGTACTCGTACTTGTACTTGTACCTGTACTCGGGTTCTTGGCTCTTAACTGCTTTATTAAGAACGGAAAGCCTCACTCTGAACTCAAAAGTATCACTCGCAGACCTCCAGTTCGTTCGCCATATGCCTCATTATAGCGTATGGCAGTCTCTGAAGGCATTCACATCAACAATGATTCCAGTCATTTCAGTCCCGGTAGGCTTGTAGAGACTGCTAAGTTTCTCGTGGACGCTAAATCCAGTTTGTTGGAAGATTTGAACGTGGAAAACGAAGATTTGTCAAAAGCAGGACACGGCTCTGATGACCAGAACCATCAACCTGTGCAAAATGTTTCCAAGGGAGGAAGAGTGCGTGCAGACAGGGTGCGATCTTACATACATTATTTCTACCATTTGATGGAGGAGGAAGTGGAAAGTGGGAATAGCAGAGGAACCGTATACCAGGGTGTTGAAGGTGTGTACAACCCGCTACAAGTGATAAGAAACCGAAAGGTCAAGAAAAAGCAACACCACCATCTGCGTAATGAAATTGCCTTTTTAAAACCGCCAATTCTGGCTATTCGGGATTTCTCCAGCCAACCGGAACGAGACTTTCCGTGGTTTGTCGACGTTACTGAAAGATCTGGTGATCTCTCATGGAGAATGACCAATTGGGAGCATTTACGCAGGCCAGACGGCAAGCGCTGGTTCGCCAAGCATCACAACCGAGGGTCGCATTCTACAACGGTTACTTCTCGTTCTTCCCCAGGCCAATTGTACAAGGATAATAATGGCTTGAGCTCCTCCAAGGACCCGCAAGAACTTCCGGCCTTGGCTCCGGTGTCGGCTTCGGGTCTCAAGTTGCCCACTATTTCGGTGGAAAGCGTCGACCAAACAGAACCGGAACAACCAGCGCGCTCTTGGGATAAAGCCCTTATCAAAAATAAACTACTGCCACGTCCAGAATTTCATGGCAAGGGAATTGGTGCGCACTACCTCTTTGAAGACCGCGGTCTACAAGGACGAGGGTATGCTAGTCATGAGCAACTTTCTCATACCACGCCGACGCGACCTTCCTATCATCATCGCAATGCTTCTGACATCCAAATACGAAATCTCAGACGGCCTAATAACCTTGAAACACCAAGTAACACAGACTCAAATTCCAATCAGGCCTCCTGTGAGTTTTTAGAGCTAAAAAGCCCGTTTGAGCCCGCTCCACTGGAAAATACCATTTTCGAAACTCAGTGCAACGATCTGAAATACCTGAGCTGTGTATGGAGCGTAATGCATAATCGACAAAAGACGCTCTGTACTCTGCAAACCCGTCGCGCTAAGAAAGACCAACTGATTACTTTTGATGACCCTAATGCGTTTTGCGAACCAGCCGAAAAGGCGCTACATGATTATCGAAACGAGCTTTTGGGGGCGTTGAAAACTTGCGATATCTGGAAATCAAGGTTACTCAACGATTACTCGATTCGTGTGGAGAGTCTTCTCTCTTCCAGCGATCGGGTTTTAAGTGACATCAACACCACCTTGACGCTGAGGCTCAAACAGTTGCAAGAAAAAATCGACAGGTTTGGCACGCTAAGGCGAATGAACAAGGAACCGCTCAGAATTTTCCTGTATAGGGCTTTGGAAGTCTTGATCGTTTTACTATTTTGGATTATCTGGTTCTGTTTTACGGTGCTAAAAAGTGTGAAGTTCGTGATATTGACATTATACAGGATTGCTAGTTCGGTAGCGTGGTGAACATTACCTTAAAAAAGATCCCTTCTAACACGTTACGTTACGTCACCGTAAGTGATGAATGTTGGATCATTTAGAAGCGGATTTTTACATTCACGACGTGGTGCTGGTCACTGCGGCGTCTTCCTCTAAGAATATCCCTCGATCAGCAGCTTCATCTAGAATTCGTGACCGTCTTTTGGCTTCTTTCTCGTGGTATCGGTTTTGAAATTTGATGAGCTGTCTGTCAGCGTAAAATACTGCTCCCATAGAAATCCATGAAATGTGGTAGAAGACTCGGACTTGGGTTCTGACAGTTCTGTAAACTGTGGAAAACCTTCGCAACAATAGTGCGGAAGTGATACCGATAGCGGCACCTCTCAAGGCACCAATTCCAGAGGCTACCAAAAGCTACATAAAGACGAGAAACAGTTAGTATACCTAAATCACAAAAGACAGCAAAAGAAACCAGTGCTATCATAGTCAGTGAGTTTTGCATTTTCAACTTACTTCATGGGTAAGCTCCTTAACAGTTTCTGAGTCGTAATGAATGGGCTGGACACCGCCCATCACGCTGACGGATTTGTACTAGTATATTTAAGCGGCTAAACACACAGACTACCGGTACTGAGTGGCGATCCTAAACGATTTGTGACGTCCTTGGCGTCGTAGTATCGTTTGGTTAGGTTTAACTTTTATCGGGTGTTAGTTGATGAGTCCGTCTTCTGAGAATATATTACGTATATAGTGATTACAGTTGCGTTATAGGGCTATGGTTAAACTTCGTGTTTACAATGCGATCGGAGACCAATCACGGTATTTAAATGACCCTGGTAGTATTTACAAAATATACTTCATTTTTAGTTGCTTTGAAGGTGATTTTTTGTTACGTTTGGTAGTCATAAAATATCAATATGGGTATGCAGAAAATTGGGTTTTTTAGCGTTTTGAGATAGTATCAAATTTAGTTTGCATACTGTTAATATGTGAGCTGGCAGCCAATTGATGTACTCGATCCATTGGTAACCTTCAAACAGTGAAACTCGTGCGTCCAAACCTTCCAAAAAAGGGCCCTTTGAATTTTGATATCACTTTGTACTAACATGTCGTTTTCGTCAACGTCACAGCTCCGGCTAAGGCGTAAACCCAAGCAGTATGTATTCTCCGCTAACTCGAGGAAACTTTTTAAATCAAGTATGGCCCAACTCTGAGTATCTGGTTGGCAGGATTTGAATGTCTAGTTGGAACACTAGGAAACGAGGACAACTAAAAGAAAGATTAATGGGCTTTTCTAAAACTTCAACCTTCAGCTGCCGGGGAAATTTGTTTTAACTGCCCAGTTGAGTTTTCATCACTATTGGTAGTGTATCTGAGGTTTTTGACGTAAATTTATATGATTATTCGCGTCTACGTCAGTCTAGACATGATTCGTAAAAATTTCCCTGGTCGACTATTTTGGCTTCAGAGACCCTGGAATGGTTTACCACTTCTGGACTCTCTCTAGATAAAAGGTAAATGTTTTTAGAGGATAAGAATACGATGTTTAGCCGAAATATCCTGTCCCTAGACCTCACTGTCTGTTTCTGCCTTGAGTTTGTTTTTGTATCACGTGGTAGGTGACAGGTTCTGATGTAATATCATCATTAGTCCAAGTACCCAAGACCATCTTTTACCTTCTACTCCCGCACCAGAGGCACTTCTCCTTCACCTGTAAATTAATTCGTTATTTTATATACCCTACATACATATACTAAGAGCCCCAGACTACTGCTAAAAAATCAGACCAAATTATTCCAAAGATTAGATGGCTGCTGGTCTTGAGAAAATGAAGAGTGGGTTTGAGACGGATCTAATGGATTCTGGAGAGCCTGGAGAAGCTGAAGTGGCTTCTGGAGTCGACCATGCGAGTTCTCATTATGCTTTTGCAAAATTTGTAGCCATTCCTCAGTTCCCGATGCAGATGCAATAAAAGACAAATCCTCAGTCACTTGGCGTATCACGGTATGCCAGATTTCGGCCATTTGTTCGTAGCACACGTTTTTATAGTAGTTATTGCTGGCAGTGGCGAACCGAGGCACCTGGGCAAGCAATTCTGTGGCGGCGTCCAGAACTCTAAGGGAATGCAGTGCAGATTGGCTTTGTGGTGGTATGCTTTCCAGTACACAGTCCACAAGACAATTGAGAAACTCCAGTATGTGGGGCTTGACCCTGACAAAGGCGTAATCGCTGAGTCCTTCGTTTTCCTCGTTTAACGATGAGTCTCGCAGTCTTGAATAGGGCAGGTTGCGGAACACCTGTTCGAGTTTGGCTCGTAGAATGGTTGTGTATTGGTCCACGGACCGCGAAGGTGGTTGCAGAGCCATTAAAGTGCTTTGAATTTCCGGATGCAATTTGACCAGTTCCATAAGGGTGGATTGCAGCAAATTGCGGTCCATAAGCTCCACGGCACGCGCCAGTGGCAGGGGCTGGCCCTGGATCCCAGAAACTGCAGTCTTCCGTTTCGCTATTGCTTTGACTGGACGATGAGCCACCGAAACAGTTGTCGAGCTAGGTTGAACGGTTTCGTCGCCTGCGAACCGCCGTTTCACCCGGGGTTTCGTGATTTTACATGCTGAGGTAGTATTTGGCCCGCAGATTTCGCTCGTGGGCTTGAATCCCCAGCTAAACCCCATAGATTGGCTCATTTTGTGCTTGTTTAGAGGTGGTCTTTCTTCAAAGGAACTGTGTAAAAGATTATGTGTGTTACAGAATATATCAAATTTTCCACTATTAAGAGAGGCCTCTTGCCTTGTCGTTCGGAGTGATAGAGTTTTTCAACGACAGCGACAGCGTTTGAATATTTGAAAACTATGTGTTGTTTTAGTTTATTTGCAGGAGTATCATCACTATTTGAAGCATATTTCAGTGAGTTTAAGCGTGTTTGTAAGACACGGATTAAGGCTGCAGTGATGATTGAATAAGAAAATGTGAAGAGCTGAAAAAAAAAAAAAAACCTCTAAATTATCCTGATCTTTGGTTCAATCGGTACTGCTCGTTTTTTGGAGCATATATATCAAGTTCCTTGTACATCTTCTTGTCATGAAATGCTGGGCGTCTTTCAGTTTTCGAAAGACCAGATTTACAGATCACTTTTTACCCACACTGACTTCTTATATTTCTTCTTCTAAGCTGACCTAGTGAAAAAAATATTCCAAGATGCGATGAGATGAGATGAGCTTACAAACTAACCAACTCCTAAAGCTACACCAAGTCAAACGCGTCCAGGTAGCTGCAATATGTCCAACTATCCAGAAGATCAGCAGGAGTCAATGGAAAACGAACATTTGGAAGAAGAGTTCATCTCAAACCAAGAAGTGGATGAAGAGTTGTTGATCGACGACGGCGACAACGATGGCGACATTCCAGTAGAGGATGACGACGATGAGTACGACAATGATCAGGTAGACGGTGAACTTGACAACGGAGCAAACGGAGCAGACGGTGGAGAAGGAGAGGAAACGCTGGAAATCGATATGTCCAACAACTCAATGGCCTACTTCGACAAACACACCGATTCTGTGTTCACGGTATTCACGCATCCAACTCTTCCGCTGGTGTGTAGTGGTGGCGGTGATAACACTGCGTTTTTATGGACATCGCACTCCCAGCCTCCGAAGTTTGCAGGCTCCATAGCTCATTCTGAGTCTGTAATTGGCGGTGGATTCACATCAGATGGCCAGTTTCTGGTCACTGGTGACATGAACGGTCAAGTTTTGGTACAAAAGTCCGCTAACGGCGGTGCCAAATGGAAAGAAAGCGCAAGACTCCAGGAAGTAGAGGAAGTTGTGTGGATTAAAGTCCATCCCACAGTTCCTGGCGTTTTTGCCTTCGGTTCCACAGACGGCTCCGTTTGGTGCTACCAGATAGATTCCCAGACGGGCCAGCTCGAACAAATAATGAGTCAGTTTGTCCACCAATCGGACTGCACGATGGGGGAGTTCATAAATATCGAGCAAGGCGACTCGAATCTGTCCCTGGTAACGTGCTCCATCGACGGTACTATAATCGGATGGTCATGCTACACCAGCCAGATGCTGTTCAAAGTTTCGAAAAGTGATGTCAAGGGTATTGAGGCTCCTTGGGTTTCGCTGTCGATCGCTCCCATTTCCATGACCAAAAACACCCCTGTCATCGCGTGCGGGGCCAACAACGGAATCTTGGCGATCATCAATTGCAACAATGGTGCCGTTTTACAATTGAGCACAGTTATTGAACTCAAGGAAGATCAAGAGGAGATGGATGCATCGATAGAATCCATCGCTTGGTCTCCAAAGCTTTCACTAATGGCTATAGGTCTGGTTTGCGGAGAGGTTCTGCTCTACGATACGCTGACTTGGAGAGTAAGGCATAAATTCGTGCTGCCAGATTCCATAACAAAGCTTCAATTTGATGGGCCTACTGGCTACACTTTGATAGTGGCAAGCATAGACGGGAAAGTTTACATATTCGATGCTAGAACCGGGTCCGAGATTCATAAGTGCGTCGGCCACAACATGGGCGTCTTGGATTTTGCATTGATTGAGAACGGGAAAAAGCTGATAACCGCTGGCGATGAAGGTGTATCATTGATATTTCAATTGCCATAATTTTTGGGGGACCCTTGCATAGTCGCAGCAGATCATATTTTATAAATGCCGAAAAGGCTGATGTATAGTCAGAGAGACAGGAATAAACTTTTTATTGCGCTATATCTTACAAAATCTTATCTCGTTTGCTTTAGCGTGGGCTGCCTAGCTTGCGGTCGATAAGCTTTTCGAGCAGCTTGGCTAATGGCGATTGTTCGTTGTCAATTTGGTCCTGCAACTGAAGAACAACTTGTTTTTCAATGACTTTACCAGTAAGGTCCACCTCGATGTTCACCTCTTCACCAACGCTCTTCAAGGGCAAAACGACTTTTTCCTGGGTGTGCTTGATCATAGCAATGTAAAATGTGCCGTTAGGGTCGATCTTAGTAATTGTCAATGAAGTTCCATCGATGCATATGAAGCCCTTCTCTACAATGTATTTTTCGTACTCCTTGTTGCGTAGTTTGAACCCGAATACAATCGAGTTTCCTTCTGGCATCCGGCTCACTATTTCTGCAACACCATCGACGTGGCCCTGGACGTAATGGCCTCCAAATCTCACATCTTGGCCAACAGCCCTTTCGAGGTTGACTTTAGAACCTGCCTGCCATGATGAGACGTTGGTTCGTTTGATCGTCTCTGGAGAAATACCCACTTTGAAGCTATCTGTTGAATACTCTGTTACTGTCAAACAGATTCCATTGATAGCGATGGAATCGCCAATATGACAATCGACTAAGATGGGTGCTGCATCTGTTATAGTTATGGAAACACCACCTCCTCCGCTGTGGGAAGTATCGTATTCCTTGTATTCTGAAACGTTTCCTATGAGTTCCACGATCCCTGTGAACATGATTGACTTCGTCTGGCTGAGTTCTCCGCTTTCAAGATATGTTTGCTGGAATGACTGACAGGTTTTGGCCTTGATTATATATCTATTATATATGATCAGTACAGCATCGAAGAGAAGAAAGGTAGATCTAAGGCAGCAGGAAGTGAAATGGTTAAGTAGCTGCCGGCTGTTGTGATGTGTAGTGTGCTGTTAGACCCGCTGCCTTTTTTTGGGCTCAAAAACGGCTTCAAAATGGTCGACTTTCGAGCTAATTGTGGTGATTCTCTGAACACGAAGTCTTGGGCTTAGCAGAAGTACCTGCGTCCAAGATCGCATTGGGACTCGTTAAATAAGTATATATTAGCGTTTATAAACATTTGTATGTGTGTGGCGACGATCTTGGGGATTGTAGGAAGATGATCATACCCTCTCAGCGACCCTGTTTTTTGAGAGAGTCTAGCCTTTTGAGGTCTGTTTGTATCTCTTTTATAACCTGTTTGCGTCTGTCCTTAAGAACAGTTTTTCGGTCGCCTTCTAGATCAACCAAATCGACGCCGTCGAGTTCGATGACCAGCTTCAAAAGCATTTCGTTGTAGTAGTTGCGCTGATATTGCAATTTTTCAGACGAAGGATCGAAATCTTGGATCAAAGCGTCCACACCTTGTTTGTATTCGGACAAGAACCTTTGATGCACATTTTCTATCTGATCTTCCAAACTAGCAGGTTTTTCGGTCCGTTTGGAAATGCGACCTGGGGTCTTTTTCTTTTTCTGATTTTTGTTCTTCTTTGAGTTGCTCCTGTTGTTTTTATCGTCTTTAAATCTTCTGTTCAGGGGTCTTAGCACCAGCAGAAACACCAGGGCGCCCAAAGCCGTCGTTGCAGCATATACGCCTGTCATATTATCGTTGTTCTGAATGTAATTTGATGCGGATTGTACAAGATTTCTGACCCGAAACTCGACATTTTCAAGACGGTAGGAGTCCCACCATTTCCCAACAAAGTCCATGACTGGTATTCGTGAGTGCCAAGTTATACAGGTGGATATTTGCTTCGGTTTTGTCTCTCCGGACAGTATCTTCATGAACATCAAAAGAAGTGGTGGTAAATTGAACTAATTGAAGCCATAACTGAAGAAGACTGTCCACATGACCCCGGGCGTGAGATACAAAATGGAGCGATATAGAGCCACTATGGCCTAGAAAGCATCACCAAGGTGTGCAGCGCATTAGTAGTATGGGTTTGACACTTTAAAGGAAAGATTTGCTTCATTTTTTGACCTAGATGTCAGGGTTTTAGTAAATCGAACGTCCAATGTAATGAGTCTCAAGTAGAATTTCACACTTGCCAACAGGTAGAAACTCCTCTGATATATATTCTAATAGGACACAGCCTGATACGCAGCTGCGTTCCTAGCCTTGAGTAAACTGTGTCTTTTCCTCAATCGTTGTGGCATCCTGGACATCGATTCTCAAAGTTGAGAATGCCGACGAAATCATTAACAAACTCATACGACGAAAGACAAAAGTGAATTACCAGAACATAATCAAATTGCAATGAACAGTGATCGAGCCGACAGAAAGAATCTGGCAAAAAGCCTTGGATTGTCGTCCTATTTATACTAGAATTATTTAAACTAAGTGTGTCACCAATTTAAATCACTCAACACGAATCTCAAATTGTCTGGCTAATTTATATGGGAACCCCGGTATATATATATATATATCAATTCTATAAAGGCCTAACGGTCAAAGGTTTGTAACTTTCAAGCCATCATTCTACACCTACAAGAAGCTTTGAAACTATTCTAACCACGCTTTAAATCACTCTTGCGGCCGTGATCACCGTGTTTCGTTATGGCTACCGACACAATCAGAGACTTGCGCCACTTGAAAAGCAGTCTTATAGGCGATGATCTCGCGAAATGGAGATTTTTGAAGGACCCTGGAGAGGCGATGGTGGCTAGAATCATAGATACGGCTTTGGGCCCGCAAAACAAGGGCGCCTCTTCAAACGAATCTGAAAATTTAAGGTCTGAAGCGTTCGATTTGATACTGATGCTGGTGAATTTGGGGGGAAACGAAAAGCAAGGGTTGGGTGACACCTACAACGCTATGGTTCAGCTTATTCTATCCAAAATACGGTTTTCGAAAGTCGACTCTTATCTTACAGCATTGCGGAAAGCGCAGCTTATGAATTTATGTCTGGAGAACGTTCACACCAGTCTCCCCGGTTTATTGGATCTGCACGCCGCTGTACGAGCGACTTTTGTTCGCTATGTGCACGAAAGAGTCCACAATCGCGGCTCGCCGTTCTATGACACTATTATTGCGGAGCTGCTCTGTTGCATCTCAAGACAGGAGGCCCTGGAGGCCGACACAGACGTTTTTTTGGCGACTTACGCGCTATTGCAGAAAATGTCCGAAAAATACCAGCATCAGCTCCATTTTCGGTATATGGTGGCTGAAAGGAGACTGGATCAAGATTCACAACAGTACAGCCTATACGATTTCGCTCAATCTCAGCGTTCATTCACGAAGTCACCGTATGGCTGTCCGGACCCCGTTGAACCTCGTAGTGCCACAGATGTATCGCTATTCTGCCTTTCGCTCAACATTTACCTCGACCTCCGCGGCGCTATGGATCTTTCAGTGGCGAATGGTGCTAATTTGAAAGAAAGTAAAAGTTTCCAGCTCTTGCTGATGAGTTTTCTGAAGAGCCATAATATGGCACTGCGATGCTCTGCACTCAAATTCATGGCAGACGGCTACTTGCATGGCTCAAGCGACACGAATAGTGTAGAAACCGAAGGCCTGTTTCTATGGTTGCCACACCTATGCGAGTGTCTCAACTATGAAAGTCTCCCGTGGTGGTTTGATGCGATAGATACTTTAACCGACCTCGTAAATTGGTGCAACGAGCACCATCCTCTGAATAACCCCATTTCGAATTTCCTGCTGGAAACGAATCTCATGAACTCAATTGTGCATATGCTAGCCCAATGCCTTGCTTTGTACAGACGCGACCACGACACTTTAGGAACTATGGGAAAACTAATTAAGCTATGTGCGGCATTGACAAGCTTTAGCGAAACCACAAGAAGGCGGCTTTTCACCAACAAGGCCCTGTTACAGCATGCAGAAACAGGGCTGGACCTACATTTGCAATTACTCGATTGTTTCATTGCCCAGAAGAGCACTGTATCGTTTGACTTGCAGAAAAAAGACCTCCAGCCGCTTTACGATACGGAATGCACTTTTTCGTGGGTGTTACTTCTCAAGTCTTTCTCTCGAAGCGTCACTGCTTTACGAACGTTTTTGAAGCGTAATAGGCTTGCTGAACTGCTTTTGAATTTGGTAAAGCGGACTTGTGTTCTGAGCGAAGACCCCCAATTTCGCGGAAGCGCTTTATTGAATGGAGAAATTAAGATAATGAGCGCTGCTCTCGGCACGCTCTCTAACTTTGTGGTTGAGTTTTCCAACTTGCAATCTCACATTGTAGAAAACGGCATAATCGAGGTAGTTGGCAAGATCTTGAAAAGTTCTTTGTTCAACGAAAATGCAAACGCTGAAATCGGAGCTGCTGGAAGAGATTCATGCCCAAGCAGAATTCAAGATGTGCAGAAAAATGCACTTTGGGTACTGCGACATTTGATGTATAACTCACACAACGAAGAGAAGCTGGAGTTGATATCGATAATTCCCATGGAGACCATTCTGCAATTTGTCAATAACAGCAACTGGCTGGTCCAAGAGCAGTGCTTCCAATTATTAAGAAACTTGACGTGCAACTCTCGCAAAATGGTTAACATACTACTTGAGAACTTTGACGACTCCGAAAACTCTGGAGGCTTGCAAGCTCATTCGGGCGGAGCGCGATCCACCTACCTCTTCGAATTTCTTGCACACAAGCTTAAAATGTTGGACCCCGAGGATGCGAGCCAGGCGAAGACACTTGAAGGCGTCCTTTACATCATAGTGAACATCACTGCGATCAACGAAAACAAGCGCCAGATGGTGATTGACCAAGACGACATTTTGCTGTTCATCAAACAAGTTTTGAGTTCTGTGGGTGGTGGCTATCATAGGGCAGATATTGAGGTTGCCTGTCTGTGGATACTTACCAACTTGATATGGGCATCGACGACTTCTAACTTCCTCATAAGTGCTACTCAGCCTCATCCGGTCTCAGAGCAGACCGCTTCCCATGCATCAGGGTCCTCCTCCTTATTGCGGCACAATGCTCAGACGGATGACAAGGATCTTTCTCGTGAACCCCGTCGCGATAGGAACGACAACGACGATCAGGACGAGCCGATGAGAGACAATGTTCACGATGAGCTTAGCAATGGTTTTTCTCAAGACGGTGAAGAAAGCCTACAAGAGCACGAACACGAGCAAGGAGCGGAGCAAGGACAAGTACAAGTACGACGCAGCCAGAATGAAATTATGGATGACGGCAATGACGATGACGACGACGATGATGATGATGATGAAGACGACGACCACGAGGAGGAAGAAGACGAAGACCGCATTTCAGAGGACGAAGATGACGAAGATGATTCCTCTTCTCAGCGTGCACTTGATCCAACGGTTCGCACCGCTTTTGAGCTTACCAGGCCCAAAAACTTCGGTTTGCCCGCCAAACTGCGAATTTTCGCTGCTCAGAGATGTGCTAAACTTGTTCAAATGGGGCTTTACGATGTTGTTAAAACCAGCACGATTGCTGGTGACATGGCGGTTCGTGATCAAGCAAAGCTCTTACTATTCCACATGGACTTGTTGCGCAGAGGCATCTGATGCGACTTGTCATCCAGGTCAAGACGTCCTCATCGGCCTGTACTCGCGTTCTTGGCCTATCACAACGGTCTCATGAGTACTAGCACGACCAACTCATCGCATGTGACTTTCACATAAGGCTTGTGGCTTTAGTCAAGTTTACGACGAAAGACCTTAGACGTCAAGACATCGACTCGTTCACCACCATGCTATAAATATCGAGACCACGAAGCCAGTTCTGCTTGGTGACCTCTTTGAAAGATTTATCTCAACAAGCCGGGCTCTAAGTTTTGTGAACTTGGATTCGAGAACAATCATAAGTTTAACAACTCTGGCAGAAAACGAATTTTGAAAAATGGGCTCTGACTTTTCGGTGAACCCGTTCGGGATCCCTTCTGACTTCAACGCACCATCAGTGTATACCAATCCAGTAAGTGCAATTTCGTCAGTTTTGGTCAAAAGCTTGGATCGGATTTTCAGCTACAAGACATTTTCGGAAGCAGACTTATTTGACGAAGCACTTAAAAAATGGGCACAGAAAAGCAGCGAAGTGAATTTGCAGTTGGACGAATTGCAGTTGAGATCTGGCGCTGGTCTTGCTCCGTTGGGTTTTGCCAAGGGCGAAAAATCAGTGTTCGGGATCATTATACCTGGCTACGGTCTCAATTACTTGGCCAACAGTTTCCAGCGTGAAAAGGATTACGATAGCCGGTTTCTTATTAATGTGGGTGCTATCGACTATGATGAAAGTTCGGGACAAGTGGTGAATGATTTCGTCACACCGCTGAAAACTGCCTCTGCTCTTGGATTTCCTGTTGTTTCCGCCATCGCAGTCAACGAAGTCAAGCAAGTCACTCTGTTGGCATTGGCTTTGGCTAAGTTCGGGGCTCCATTGGCCGCCGTGAACCTTTTTGACGGTCCAAACTATGCCAAATCGGTCTTGCACATCCAAGAACAACACGACCAGAATATCATCGCCGAGATGTCCAAGTCGCTGCCATTGGGGTCTTCCTTTGATCGCATTTTGGACAAGTTCAACGAATTAGCGAGAACTAAACTTCACAACTTTCAGTACTATGGCAATGAAGATGCCAAGACTGTGTTCGTTACTTTCGGCAACATTGAATCCGAGCTTTTTGGAGCTTGCTTGTCTGGTACGCAAAGCGATGTGGGTCTTATTGCCATCAGAATTCCTCTTCCATTTGACACTGATAAATTTGTGGCTATGATTCCGAAATCCGCCAAAAACGTTGTGGTAGTTGGACAATCCGTCGACGGTAGATCTCCAACTTATTTGAAATCCCAAGTGTCTGCCGCTCTTTTCCTTCACAAGGTAAGATCGGTCAAGGTATCGGAATACCTGTACATGCCAACATTTGTTTGGTCGTATGAAGCCGCGAAACAGGTAGTGTCCTCTTTTGTTCCTGAATTTCCTGAAGCTAAGGTTGAAGCTGGCCAAAAAGAATTTGTCTACTGGGCTTCTGACTCAAGTGCCAACCTTGACATCGCTTCAAGAGTCGCGCATGCCATGTCAATGGTCGACAACCAGCAGGTCTCTTTGAGAACAAAATTCGATAACAACGCAAACGGTGGTGTATTTCAAGCTCAAATTGCCTCAGGTCCGGAGGTTAAACCTCTGCTGGTACCAAGCGTAGACCACGCAGATGTATCTGTTGTCGAAAACATATCTATATTGAACGCTTTTGATGTTACCAGCACATGTCGCGACAACGGTACGGTTTTGATCTTGAGCGAAAAATCCATACAAGGAAAGGATGTTTCTGATGCTAAGGTTCTTACTGAAGAGCTCAAATTGCCTGCTTCTTTCTTGAGGAAAGTCTTGGGCAAAAACATCAAACTTGTTTTCTTGGATCTCGAAACTATTGGTGACAAGGAGGAGACTAAGGGTAGAACGTCATCTTTCGTATCACAAGCAGCCTTCTGGAAGTATTCTTATGACTTGCCTATCGCAGAGAGTGTTCGTCGCATTTGGAGTTCGGCTGGCTCAGATATTGAGCTTTTGGCAGCTGTTTTGTCCGAAACTATCACTTCAGCATTTGAAGTTGGTCTTCGTGAAGTTTCCTTCGAAGAGCTGGAAAAATCTGTCACTGCTTTGACTACAGAGGTATCGGAAGAAGAGCATTTGCCTTCGCTACCGGTCGAAACTTGCTTTAGACCTAATCCAAGAAAGGGTGCCGATTTAGCTCAAGCCGGTACTGTCAGTATTTCCAGTCTGTCAAAGCAGTTGAGTTTCAAAGAGGCTTTCGCCACTCAATCCTCATTGAGACCTGACCTACCTGTCAAAAACTATGTGGTCAAAGTCAAAGAGAATAGGCGTGTAACCCCAGCCAATTACGACAGGTACATTTTCCACATTGAGTTTGATATCTCCGGCACGGGATTGACTTATGGTATCGGTGAGGCCTTGGGAATCCACGCTCGTAACAATGTTGATCTCGTTCGTGAATTTTTGACCAGCTATGGCTTAAATGAAGAAGACGTTATTCAGCTTCCAAATAGAGATGATGCTCAATTATTAGAGAGCAGAACTGTGCTTCAGGCATTCACCGAGAACTTGGATATTTTCGGAAAACCACCAAAAGCTTTCTATCAGTCTTTGATCGACCATGCAACTAACGAAGATGAAAAGAAAAGACTAGAAGATTTGGTTTCGCCCGCAGGTGCTGTCGATTTGAAAAAGTTCCAGGACGTGGAGTACTACACTTATGTTGACATCCTTGACTTGTTTCCTTCTGTCAGACCTAGTTTGGAAGACCTGGTCCGCATCATTGCTCCTCTTAAGAGAAGAGAATACTCCATCGCGTCCTCACAAAAAGTTCACCCAAATGAAGTCCATTTGTTGATTGTCGTAGTTGATTGGGTTGATAACAAGGGCCGTAAGCGGTTCGGACAAGCTTCCAAATACATTTCTGAGCTCGCTGTTGGAACCGAACTTGTGGTCAGTGTCAAACCATCGGTCATGAAGTTGCCACCATCGCCAGAGCAGCCCGTAATCATGAGCGGTTTAGGAACTGGTCTTGCTCCTTTCAAGGCAATCGTGGAGGAGAAGTATTGGCAGCAGCAACAAGGCCAGAAAATTGGTAAAGTGTTCCTCTTTTTGGGATCGAGACATAGAAGAGAAGAGTATCTGTATGGTGAGTTGTGGGAAGCATACAAGGATGCTGGCATTATCACCCATATCGGTGCTGCCTTCTCGAGAGATCAACCACACAAGATTTACATTCAGGACAGAATTCGTGAAAGCCTAGCAGAATTGAAGGTCGCTATGGCTGATGAAAAGGGGTCCTTCTACTTGTGTGGCCCTACATGGCCTGTTCCGGATATCACACAAGCCCTTCAAGCTATCATCAAAGCTGATGCTGAAGAAAGAGGTGAAAAAGTTAATCTCGATGAAGCTATTGAAGAATTGAAAGATACATCCCGCTACATCCTGGAAGTGTACTGATTTGATGAACTTCTCAGCAATGAGCTGCTACATAGTGACTACTAATAGATCATTCAAACTCGCTCTCTCGTTGGTTCGATCTTCTGGCCTTCCAGCAGCTGATTGAAAGCATAGGATATCTAACTACATAGCACTGACAACAGAGGTACCGTCTTGAAATCGAGTTCGGAAGACTCTATTGGCGTTGTTGAACATTCCCTCCTTCAGAGACACCACAATAAACTGCGACCCTTTGAATCTCGTTCTGATGAGATGGCCAATGTTTTGAGTGTGACTTAAATCGAGGGCGGCGTCAACCTCATCTAAGATGTACATGGGGGCAGGTTTGAATTGCAGTAACGCAAGTATGAGAGACAAGGCAATGAGGGATCTTTGTCCTCCCGATAGTTCAACTAGACTTTCTTTCCAGATGGTCCCTAACCTGATTTTCACCTCAAGGCCCTCAGTTACGTCCTTTCCCTCCAGCGGGACGAGTTTGGCAAACGAGTTCGGTAGTAACTCCCCAAAAACATGTCCAAAATCCACCGTGACCTTTTCCCATGTTTTTATGAGGGTTTCTCTCTTGTACTCGTTAAGCTTTGTAATCGTTTCTTGAATTTTAGTTTTATCCTTTTCGATTGTGGTGATCATTGTCTTCAGAGCAGACTCCTTCTTTTCCACGTTTTCTATCATGCTCATGATGTTCGGATTTACTTTACGCTTCATACCATCAAATTTTTCAGCAAGCTGTGCTGCCCGCTGTCGGTAAGCCTGTACGTTTATTCCGTCATTTTGGCTCACTATGCTGGAGACTAAACCCTCATCATTAAGCCATTGTTCTTCTTCTACCAGATTCTTTATACTTTCTTCAACTGAAGTTGTGCTGCTTTCTAACTTACTGATCTCGTTTTGAAGTTTTTTGAGTTCAATGGCCTCGCTTTTGGATTGCCCGTCTTTTGTTCTGAGAAGGTCCGAAAGTACGCGCAGTTCCTCATCTATCTCATAAAGTCGTTTCTTCTCATCGACTACCCTTTCTTGCGTTTGCTTGAGCTCTGCTGAGACTGCTTCCAGCTCATGTTGGAAAGTACCTTGTTCAACGTGCAGCTGTTTAGAATTTCCGTCTGACTCCAATACTCCAGACCTAGCCGTAGAAATGTCAGATTTCAATTGATCAATTTCGACTTGAAGCATTTGGTTTATATCTTCGCTTTTCTCCAAACGTTCTTGATGGCCTTCAATTTCAGTCTTCAAAGTTTCTACTTCCCTCCTCAGTTCTTCTAGCTTAGATCCTTTGTCCTTACTAAATTCCTCCATATCTTTCTGGATTCTCGAGTGTTCTCTCTCCGCTAGACTAATTTGGGATAAGGCATCATCTCTCTTCTGTTGACATTCTGATATTTCCGTATTGATCTGCTCATTCCTCGAATTTAATTGAATGGCAGGGTTGTTGTCGAAGTTGCGTTGAGCCAATTGAAGTTTGTGAGAGGCAAGGTTCAGATCATGCTGAACATTTTTTGTAGTGCTAGAAATATCATGGTAATGCTTAATCTGTTTTCCGAGATCTGCAAGATCGTTCTCCAGGTCCATTGCCACTTTGGAGAATTTATTGTACTTCTGGATATCTATGAGAACCGAGCTGTTCGTATTACGACTCCCGCCTGACAAAGTTCCCTCAGGATCATATATGTCTCCTTGCAATGTAATGCTTCTGGCTCTGACTTGGGGATGAAATGTGACCTTTTGTGCGCTTTCGGCGTCTTTGCAAATCAAGCTTGTCCCGAAAATAAATTTCATTGCACTCGCTACCTCGTCTTGATATCCTATCAAGTTGAGAGCTAAGTCCACATTCCCAGGCGCCAGCTCCTTAGCAATACTGACGGCCTTTTGATGAAGAGTTCTTGCCGAAATTTTATTCAAAGGAATGATTGTAACTCTCTTTCGCAGTCTACCCTTTTCTAGTAATTGAGATGCTGTTCTTTCGTTGTCAACAACGACATTAAAAAGTCTCCCGCCAGCACAAACTTGCAAAGCCGTCGCACTGGCGAAATTGCTTTCATCTAAAGAAAATAACTGGGCAGCGACACCCTTCACGGAGTCTGTTTTGAAATCCGGAGAAGGTTTGTTATATGCAAACTCAATGTTCGCTACCTTTCTTTTCAGGACTTCCATCTCATTCGAGATGCTATAGAGCTGATTTTTTATCTTGACCTCCTGCTCCTTTAGCTGCTTGAATCGATTTGGATCGAAACCTAGATTCTGTAATTGGGAGTTTAGTTCCGAGCACTTGGAATGGCATAACTCTAAATCCTTTTTAGCCTGCTCGCCTGATTGCTTCGCTTTGATCAGTTTAGGCTCGTTTTCGCCCAATTCCTTTTTAAGGAGCTCAATCTTCATGTCATATCTCTGGACATTTATTCTTGCATCATTGAGCTGTGTCTCGACGTCATTCAACTGAGCTTGGTACCCACTACTGGTTGCGCCGGTCGACGAAATACCAGTAGTTAGCGTCGACAAAAGTTCTTCTTTTGATTGTAAAGACCTCTTGGAATTTTCAACTACTTCACTCAAAGAACTGTATTCGGCCTGAATGCTTTCGAAAGACGCGTTCTTTGTCTTGAGCAGGTCCTCGTATTTGGATATGTCATTATTGAGTGCTTGAGACTTCGCCAATTCCTCGTCCAGGTTATCAGCAGTAATGGTCAAAGAGGTCTTGAGGCGAGATAGATCGTTATTGAGCTGACTTTCTCGAGATTCGAGCTGCCTCAAAGTGCCGTCCTTTTTAACTTCATCCCTCTTTTGAGCCTTAATTACGTTCAGGTCTTCTTCAATACTCTTCATTTCGGTTTGCGTTTTCTCGATGGACGCGCGAAGCTGATCAATTCTTGTCTGGCCTGATCTCTGTAACTCCTCCGTGTTTTTACGACTGTGAAGCAAAGAGCGATATGCAAAGGCGTTGACGATTTTAGAAGTGTTTTCGAGATCTGATTGAATATTTTGAAACTCCAGGAAAGTACGCTTTTCACTTCTAAGTTTTTCAAGTTTTGGCTCAATCTCTTCAACAAGTAGCGTTCGTATTTCCTGCAGTTTTGTCTCTTTCTTTGTCATGGTTCTCTCTGCCTTCTCTCTGCGATCTTCGAACATTTTCGTGCCAGCAGCTTCTTCAATGAGCGAAAGGATTTCCGTGGGCTTCATGTTCAGAACTTTGGTGATCTTGCCCTGCATGATCAAAAAATTCGGGTTGTTGATATTCAGCTGTACTGACTGAAACAAATGAAGAACGGTTTGCTGCTGGGCACGATGGCCATTGATTAAATACTTGCTGGTGCCTCCCAGTACAATCTGCCGGGTGACGGAAATCTGAGGGTACGTCTCAAATCCAATGGGAGAGTTTTTCTTGTCGGTATTGTCGAAAACTATTGTAACACTAGCTTTCGTGACACCTGCTTGGCCCCTCTTGTAGATCAGATCTTGCAGGTTTGATGCCCGAACAGTTGCCATAGATGATATTCCCAGCACGAAACATATCGCATCGAGAATATTGGATTTACCAGATCCGTTAAGCCCCGTTATAGCGTTAAATTGTGGATCCCAATCTGATATAACTGTTCTGGTCGCATACGACTTGAAACCGTCGATAATAAGCTCTTCTACCTTCATATTAGACCCAGTATCGTGGTGAGGCCTTTTCTGAACGTTTCTTAGGTCATTGAATGCTCACCTTGGTGAGATATCGTTGTTCGATGTGGTTCAACAAGGTTTGTTTACCATCTCAAATACACTTGAAATTAATGAAATTGACAACAACTTAGAGGCAAAGTGATTTAGAACCAAGATGACACCAAAATTCAAGAAGAAAACGAAACTTTGACCAGGATTATTGGTTCATGGATTAGCTGATCGCATTACATGCTTCCGGAAGTTATGGCTGGCTTTTTGATATGAATTATGAATATTATTTTCGAATGGCAAGAATAGGCGTGTAGTGTGTGAAGAACAACGGCCCGTGAACTTAGCTTTCAAGACACAGGTATTTATGGTTAGTTGTATATACATTTTGCATTTGTGAATGGAAAGCAGAAAGTTTGACAGCTTGCTTTAACGCATTAGATCATTTTTGGTGTCTTTCTGGCATCTGGTGAATAGCGATTGGCAAGCGATGCGTTTCAGCAACTGAACAACACATCACTCCTTCTGCCGTCAATTATGGAAAAAAATTGAGGAGATATACATAAAGACTTAGAATACAAGCCTGGTAACATACACTGTGAGATCTAATACGAGATGACCATTTGTTAGATTATTTTCATTTTGAATTGATTCTACTAAATACTCTAATCTTGAGTCTTTTGAGAACCACGCAACAAACCAGTTCTTCTGGCGGCAATCAAACCAATCTTTTGACCAGGGACAGCACCTCTGGAGATGGTAGAAGCCTTACCAATATGTTGATGGTTACCACCACCGTGAGGGTGATCAACAGGGTTCATGGCAACACCACGAGTCTTTGGCCAAGAGTTTCTCTTGACTCTGTACTTGTGGAAAGCACGACCAGCCTTCAACAATGGCTTGTCGGTTCTACCACCACCGGCAATAACACCGATGACACCTCTGGCGCTGGAGTTGATGATCTTCTTGGCACCGGAGGGTAGTCTGACTCTGGTCTTGTTGTCGTCTGGGTTGTGACCGATGATGATGACGTAGTTACCAGAGGCTCTGGCCAAAGCACCTCTGTCACCTGGCTTCTCTTCGACGTTGGAGACGATGGTACCTTCTGGCATAGAGCCCAATGGCAAAACGTTACCGACGTTCAAAGTGGCCTTGGCACCAGCGTAGATGAACTGACCGGTGTGGACACCTTCGTTGGCAATGAAGGTTTCTTCACGCAACTTGTACTTGTATGGGTCGCGGAACACAACCTTGGCCAATGGAGCACCTCTACCGGCGTCGTGAACAATCTGCTTCACAACACCACGGATGTAACCATGACGTTCAGCAAAGTCCAAAGTTCTCAACTTGGCAGCACCTTGTCTCAATCTGGTGTGCGAGGTGAAGATAGAACCAGCACCCTTTCTTTGGTTACGAATAACTCTACCTGGAGCGCTGTGTTAGTAAAAAAGTGTTGCAAAGTGTAAGTGGGGAGCATTAAAGTGAAATGTCGAATCCGATGACCCAAGAAAACCTCCGATAGCTAGTTCGCCGCTCTTTCATCATCTTGTATTCTCCATTTGATGTTTCAACGTTTCTCTTTCTTCTCGATTTGCTAGACACCGGTATTTACTCCATGATTCGCAAAATCGCCGTTCAAAGGTCAAAGGTCTCGCAAAGTCGTTTTAGCCCGCACTTTCAAGGATTAGCTCGTGCTACAGTAGTAACAACTATCGCTATTGCACGCCTCACATACCCATTGCTTGTGTTGATGTCTGGTTTCTCTAAACAGAATCGCTAAATGTGATGTGAAATTACTTGAATTTTCATTAATTCCATCACCTGGAGTTGGCGATGCTACCTCGTCAGTCTACTGGCGGTGTGACCCGCCCATCGGCTCCAGTGGGAGCCCTGCCTAGACATTAGACTGGCCACTGTCTCGCTAGGCAGAGCCCTCGGGGGAGGCCTCGAGAGACTCCAAGTCTGGCTCGCCTAGGCTAGGCAGACAGCTGCCCGCCCAGCCGTGTGGGAACGGTTGAGGACGCTGCACAGAGTTACGGCGCAAAAGAGCTGGCTGGAAAGCGACGCACTTGATAGAATAAAATTTTCAATTTTTGTTGAATTATTCTTCAGATTCAAAAATGTACGGATGTTAGCAGTCACATCCAAAGTGACACATACTAACTCTGCTGGACAATGTATGCAAGCAGGGTGCATTCGACAGGATGGCAGGTGATGGAAGAGCTTGTGAGTACGTGCAGGGACGTTCGCAGCAATGATACGTTATTTAGATCTGATATTCTTAGTGTTTTAAAGCTAAAGGAAATTATTGGTGAATCTGTCCATGGACTCGTAAAAGAGAAAAAGAGAGGCAAGGTAATTTAGGAAAGCTAGATATTGATTGAGTTGTGGTTATCCAAAACGCGCAGTGGTGGGGAAAGCCGTGTGTATGTAGAAAACAACCGGAACGACATCGATTCGGTTAACTAATTGCATCGCAGGTTATGTCACGTGATCGATGGATCTTGTCTTATGGTATATATGTTGTCGGCTCTTATGTGAGATACACATCAAACACCTTAAGCTATGGATATGTTGGTTTGGAAAACAGCTTGTAAGCTTATACTATAGTCCAACAACGTACGCTACGTTGTGATACGCTAACATATCTGGTCATGTTTATTCAACATGTATATAGCGGAATATTCAGTACTGTAAGCAACATACTTAATTGCTGGCGGTGAGAGGAAACACCATTTGATACCCACCCTCTATGCATTAATGCTCCTAGCTTGTAGCTTCGGCTTCCATTGTTTCTAGCTCTTGGTTCTCAACAATGGAATCTGAAGCCTCCGCTATGGTCTTTTTCCGGTTTTGGACCTGTTCCAGCTCTTGTTTCTTTGCGGCCGCTTTCTTGACCTCTTGGATTTTAGACAATCTGGCGGGCTTCAAGGTTATTTTCTTACCCAGCAGTTTTTGTTTTGACAGCTGGCTTATAGCGTTTTCTAAAGAGTCAGGAGCTCCCAAACTGACTAACGCAGCAGTGAAACGACGGTACAAGTGTATGCGATGTCTGGACACGCTGCTGCGATACACGTAGATGTCCTGGGGGTCGTAATCGGCGAAAAACTCGCGCAGTTCCACGTCTGTGACGTTGGAGGGTAGATACGCACAGTATACGGTGTCAGAAGCGACGGGTTCAGAAATCGGTTTCGAAGGGTTTCCTGGCAGCGGGACGGTGATATTGGCTTCTGTTGCTTCCGCATCTGTTTGTTGAGCCGGTTGGCTGGGCTGTTCTTTTTTGAGACTATTCTGTTTCTTTGAAGGTCGGCGTTCTTTGCTTTTTGCCACAAACGGGACGTACATCTTGATTTTCAAAGCGCGGTCGTGCAGTTTTTGGCCATCCAGCGTTTCCACCGCTTTTTTGGCGTCATCAACTGTGGCAAAATCAGCATATCCAATCCCTAGCGGTTTTACGCTGCTGTTTCTAAACCCACGGATAGTTTGGCTGGGTATCAGAACCGTGAGCACATTGAACTCTGCTAGAAACTGTTTCAATTCATCTTCGCTCGTTTCGAAGTCCAAATTCGAGATGTAGATCCGTTTTACTTCACCAGAAGCCGTTACTCCCGCTGGAACGTTGAGCTCTGTAGATGCCCGTCGGGCCATCACTTCCGTCGTCATGAAAGGCGTTATGAATACTTGAAGCGGCTTGAGTTTCGTATAATTTTCACAGAAAAAAGCTCTTGATACTTAAAGATCTTGTTTTGAAGGGAGAGGGTATGGTTCATAATTCCAGCACCCTTTATATACTTTGAATTTATGGGTGGGCGTCACAAAACTCAAGATCTTGACGTATAAAGTATCACTGTGTACGACCGTAAATGTGTCACTGGCGTGCTAGAAGCCCCAGTGCAACATTTGATCGACAACAATGTATATACATCGGAGGAAGATCGCACAATTACGAACTTAGAACCACCATGATCTCCGCGACGTTTCTTAGTTTTGCGTTTGCAGTTATCCTTAGGTCAACGTAAATTAGAAACAAATCAAAAAAACGATATATAGTTCCTTACAGACTGTGAAAGAGAGTTTTGTTAAAAATGCCTATTATCTCCCAAGCTGCGGATTTATTTCGCTTCCTCAGCACGCTTGGCAGCCAAGGCCTTTTGAGTACCGTGCAAGGCGTGCTTGTGGTTTCTTCTGAACTTGGCGTCGACACCCTTCAAAGATGGGTACTTGTAGGTCTTAGGCTTCTTGATACCATTTCTGTGGGCCTTTCTGTTCTGGTTGTGATTGGTATGGTTCTTAGACTTGGACATTTCTGCGGGTCAGGTTAGTATATGGTGCGTGTCGCGGGGAGAAACAGTGAAGACGCAAAAAAGTTATTTTGTAAGCTTGCAAAAGATGGTATACGTGAGCGATTCTGGAGACGAAGACGGGCAGTTGTTGTTCCATATCTTTCGTTCGCTTTTCAATTCACAGCTTGAGTTTTCTAGAAGGTCGCTATCTTTGACCAAACACAACTGGCATGGAGAGACTCATAGAATCTGTTTCATAGCCATTTCTTCTACAGCGATATGCAGTCCCTTTGGGTATGTTTTCCTATTCCATTTCGTAATATCCCATTCGTAACGTTTTCCGCTGTCTTTCCTGTAAATCCACTACTAATTGGTGTCCATATTGTACGTACTGTTCGATACTCGAGTCTGCTAGTTCTAACTTCCCAATGGCCAATAGATGTTCAAGTTTGGATATATCAACTGTAATGACACTACGTTTGAAATTTCCCAGAGCGATGGTGCCGTCTGCCTAGGACCCAGCGTTAGACTGGGAACGCTAGGCAGGGGCTCAGGGCCGGGCTTAGGGCCATAGCAGGATCCACGCCGTTGGGCCTTGCCGGGAGCTCCTTCGGTTTAGCCAGATTCCATAGGCGGGAGCCGGAAGGAGCCACTACAGGCTAGGCAGAGCTTTCCAAATGGACGCTTTTATTTACCCACGCACAAATTTTCCGATGTTTATTTATTAGTTTTTTTCGGTGTCAGTTTAATCTTGAGAAATGTGTGGGTGTTTGAAAGCAGTCACAACCTAAGGTTTCTGGATTGCGAAGGTGACAGTAATTGATGCAAATGAGAAGCTATGGTCGTGTGTGTCGCGGTGACAGTAAACCAAAACGAAGTTGATGTGATATCAGCGGAAGCACACGAGTAAGGAAGTTAGTTTCTTTACCCGAATTGGGACCGAAATTTGTCCTAGCAAATTGAGTGACTAGCCTGCCTAAAATTCTTTCCGAAAATGGGCCATTATCGATATGAAAAACATTCAGTGAACCAAGAACTGTATTAAAACTGATATACATTGAATGCAAATACCTAAATTTAATGACGTAGATGTCAAAGAGCTGGTTTCGCCCTCTCTCTCTCTTTCTTTGTTTGACAAAATGTATTTAAACTTAATGTCGCAATATCAGACACTAATTAAAAATTCGACACTGACCAACATGTAGTCGTCAACACTTTAACTGTCATGGCGTACTTCTGCAAGTCCATGCTTACATAGTTTTTGTATTGAAATTAAGTAAGATATAATAAATACGTGAGAATCGAGTGCTAGGCAGAACAACACTGTTTTCGTCTTACCTAGCTCAATACCACGGACATGCTTTTCAAAAGAATGTCTGTACCGCATGGCATCGCCTCTTAGAGTCTTGGTTATGTGAGGGGCAGGTCTATCGGAAGCCATGTCTGAGCGGAACAACAAACTTCTTGGGATCGTGAATTTTAGTTTTCATGGGGTGTGGGGGATAGTAGTTAAGAAAATAGGAATATCGAAAAAAAATCTGGGAAGCGGATTGCAAAAACCCGCATAAGAGCGAGAAGCCAGGATTTTAGGAAAGAGTGACTAAGGAGGGAACTACTCATTTTTAGAGCTAGTAGAATTTATTTCCAAAACCTTCCTCCCTGCGTTCATATCATCAAAGTTTTTGCGTCACCCTTCTCTCCTTCTCTTCCTCTCTCTCTCTCTGTCAATTTCTGTGGGTTTCTTATTTCAGTCTGTCAAACAGTCTTGGAGCGACACAGCCATCCAAATGGTGCTGCAAATGGAAAAACTCTTCAACACAGTCCTCTTTGTGTTCCGAATCCGCGTATCCAGGGTCTTCTTGAGCCTTGTGCACTCTTTCCACACATTCCATATAGTGGTGCACCAAAGGCTTGGCGTCTTCTTTGTTCTTACACTCCTCTCTCAACTGGTCCATCTGGTCTCCGACTTCCTCTTCTTCTTCTTCGTCCTCGTCATCCTCGTCTTCGTCCTCGTCTTCTTCTTCTTCATCTTCGTCTCCACCTTCCTTTTCCTCTTCAGCTTCACCACTTTCCTCTTCCTTGGATTCCTCGTCTCCGTCATCGCTGTTGTTCACTTCTGGCTCTGCTACATTGTCGTGGTTCTTGCTAGGTTGTTCAGGAGAAGCATCGGCCGCTTCTGCGACTGTTGGCACGAACGCTTCTTTCAATTCTCCGAGGAACTCTGTAAAACTGCCCATCGTCGTATTCTTTATTTTATAACTGGTTATCCACGTATTCCAAAACCGATCCTCTCAGTTCGCAACGTTGTCAAACAGGTTTCTAACAAGTATCAAAACAATTGATGGTTCAATTGGTATCGAATCACTTGATTCGAGCTTCTTAAAACCAGTTTGAGTTTCTATACCTAACAGCTGGTTTGGATAGATGGATTGACGAACCCGATATACTTCACTAATTTTTTCAGGTCTAGTTTTTATGAGATTTCATTGGTTCGTCGATAGCGGACGACAGGATATAGAAAAGTGATATAGTTGTGGCAAGGAAGCGGATTGTGGGGGTATTCTGAGTGTATTGATGCTGTGTTTGATTAGATGTTTGTATTTCTGGTTTTAGGTGTGTCAAAAACTGCCAGGGATCAAATTCGAAACTCTGGCTTTGTTGGAAAAGAAAAAAAAAGGACAGATTTTGATTTTTAGATGTTTAACATGAATCTGGGATTGTACATGAGTGGACAAGAATGATAGATGTTTATAGGAAAGTCTCGGGAGTCTGAATTCTGTCTGAAAATGGGGTATTTTTCTGACCTCAGTTGTGACACGAAACTCAATGACAAAAATGTATGAAGTGATGGAAAAAGAGCTATCACGTGACCGATGTGACGGTAAAGGGTATGAAGTGACACATCTTTTCAGTTGAAATGGTGTTTCTTTCTGTCATCGCATCTGAATATGACGACAGGAAACGTTTCTGGAGTCGAAAATTAACGTCTATTTGAAGGAAATCAAGTTCGTTCTGAGGTTGAATGTTTGGCGCTTGATAATTCGTTTTTTGTAAACAAAAATCTTCTAAAAACCCGTTTCTCTAAAGTTTGTAGAAAATGCTAGTCTTCGAAACAATTTTGTCTTTCTTCGGGACAAAATCTCTATTTATTTCGACATTCTCGCGAAACCAAAGCCTTCGGAAGACATCATTTGATTTAACAGTAATTGGCTTTCTCTAACTTCCACTATTCTTACTTTCTTGTTCCTAAAATCTGGCAATTGTGTCTTATTAGAATCAAGAAGAAAATCGTCAATAAAAGCTGAAAACTTATCCTATCCAATGACTCCACAATTCCCGTCTTGCTCAACGCAAACTTCACACAAACCACCACGAAAACTCGCGGTTTCATTGTTCCTCAACTCTCATTATTATAACAACATTTATTGCATGCACTACACTGCATGCTGGGATCAAAATTATATGCAGCAATTACATTTTATCAGATGAGTTGGCTCCCCGAGCGACCAGCTCGCGGATATAAACACAAGCAAGCTCGACAGTCGTGGCTTTAGAAGGAACTAACGTCGAACCTTTCAGCTCAGCAGGAATTAAAGCGTGCAGTTCTGTCAAAGCATTATTCAGTCGATTACGACGGCCCTGTTCGGCTGCTTTATGCACTTCTTTCCTATGCTGCTCTCCTCCACCGCCGTTTCTTAGCATTTCGTCCAAGTCCCGCATCGATATATCTTCATCTTCTTTATCATCAAGTGAGCTCTTGCTACTCTTGCGCAAAGGATTCAATTCCGGAGTCGCTCGTATTGTGATGCTTCCAGCGCTGGTCTTACGAGTTATGACGGGAGCGGGATACGACGGCGAGGGATTCTTGGCTTTTATGACAGGAGACTCAGATGCTACTATAACGTTGTGATTGCCATTGGTATTCGAATGGCTACCCATCACCGAGGGTTGTCCACGGCCTGGAGATTGCCCACTTTGAAAAGACGTAGACGGCAGAATCACCTTGGGATAGTGTGTCTGTGCTAAAGAGCCCGAATCATGGGACTCCGGCTGTGGATGATCGAAATGATCAAATTCGAGATCTAAACTGCTTAGCGGTACTGTGGAATTGCTCGAATTCTGCGTTCTTGTCGAGGAAATGCTCGAAGTCGGGCGTGGGTGTGGAATATCCTCAAGTTGCTGTTGGGACGGTTGGGATTGCGCAAAAGTAGCGGCTGCCGCCGGCGGCAGCGGTGGGGGCGGAATCGAGCTATCTGGAAGCGCGAACATCTCGTCCCAGTTCGAAGGAAGTCCACTTTTGCGCCTTCCATAAGTTGGGACCACGGGTCGTTTTCGAGCAAGTTGTGGACTACTTTTCACCACTTTCGAGCCCGTAGTGACAGTACCTGTAGAAGAAGACGGTAGGCCATTTATTGATGAAGTGGAAACGGTAGTTGCGGTAAGAGCAGGCGTTGACAATGGCGTCTTCCTGCCACGGGACGAAGAGCTAGACGAGACTCGTTTCAAAGCCGCCAAATTGTCCAGGGCATCAATAGCAGGAGAAGAAAGTGGCGAAAATTGCGGTTTTGACGTGTGGACAGACCCTGGGGCCTGAGATCTCAATAGTGGTGTGTTGGCAGTAGAAGCGGTGCCGACTGAATGGTGGCGGCCGCTGTAGCTGCTGGAATGCTGCTGCGAGTACGGTTGGGACTGCGGCAGAGACGGTTGCTGAAACTGGCTGTGATTATGGAGGTTGTGGTGGTGGTGATGGTGGTGGGCAGAGCCCTGGATCGGCGCGACAACCGGAGAGATGACGGGTGAAAACACGACATCGGGGCGGACCAGCCGCGACTCCGGTAGCCCGGGGTTCGTGGAGGCCATGTCCAGATCGAAATGGAATGGCATTTGATGCGGATTTGAAGACCCATACTCGGGACCGGTGCCAGACGTGTCCGGGTCGCTGTCACGTGACTCCAGCCCCACTTCGAAATCCAAGTCTTGGATTGTTCTTTCCGGTGCAGTAGTGCTTGTTGTTGCCGCTATGGCTGTACGGCCTCCATTGTGGTCCGTTATGTACTGGTCCACTTGGTCCAGAACGCTCTGGTTCTCTGTCAACGGTTCTTGACGCTGTGGAGTCCCGTCGTATTCAATCATTATTTGGCTGAAAATAACGGTTTTTGGCTCGTTTTTGGCCGCGTTTTTTGCTACAGATAGCTTGCACACGGGTTTGTTATCGCACTGCAGAGCTTATGCGATGAAATCGCCAGGCTAAGACTGTTTTCTGTTCGTTTTTGTTCCTTGTTGTAGTTCTTAAATAGTAGTTTTTAGATATTTTAACTAGATGGTATTTCCATTTATTGTATTCAGTCACTTTAATTTATCAGTTTCTTAGAGCTTATTTTAATTGTGAGAAGAAGTCTTGGCTGTGGGAAGAAATGATTCGTTGAGGATGATATACACATGTGATATTTTTGGACTTTCTAGATCACGTGGGTAGCATGTCGTTAAGAGTGATATAGGAAAGAGCTGATCATGTGATTTGACTTATTAGTTCACGTGACTTCTTGTTTACTTGTCGCTTCTGACGGGTGTGACAACCAACGTTGATGACAGCCCAATTTTATAATAGAGCTGTGGTAATGATCGAGAAAGAGCCTGAGATTCTTCACCCTCTAATTCCCGTGTGCTAGGTTTCGAATTTGTTCAATTTTTCGAAAACATGGGTACGGAAAAAAAGGGCGAGAAAAAACCATGCCTCAAGGCATAGGGGGATGCGTCTTTTCTGGCGTCTTCAAAGTAAAGAGGGCTATAATGATGACCTCGCTGTTGGATTAGCTCTGTGAGTAGGTTCTCTAAAAATAAGGTGTGTACACGGTCGAGAAAGAAAGTCACGTGACCTACAACAAAGGCAATAGTTACGTCTAAGTAGTGTGCAGTTCGTTAATATACTACTGCATATTAGACTAGTACATACCACAAGAGCTACCTTACACTTTCCAGATCGCAGGCCAGTTTAATTTCGTTTTGGCTGGAGGTTTTTTTTTGGAATTCTCCTGCTCAGATCGTTTTATACTAATGTGACGGTGCAACTCATACAGCACAACCCATCAAAGCGATTTGAACAAGAAACTCTCAGGGCTAAGGAAGGGAACCTCTTTTGTAGAACGAATGACGTGGGATATTTTGTATTTTGTGTGTTCCATTCGGGAGTTCGTTTTCTTTGAATCCTACAACCTTTCATTTTTGTCGATTTGAAACCAAAATTGCAACGACAGTTTATTAATGATGTCTGAGACCTGGAGGAATCGCTTCCTTGTTGTCAGAGGCCATGTCTTGTTCGTCAATTTATAGTTATTGCTAGCTTCGGTCGAGAGACAGGTGTCTCTGAAATGGCATGGCAGGACGATAAATCTGTCACCATTGATTCATTTAAGTTTGTAAAGGCACGAATTTTGCAAACTTAACTTTATCTCTACTCGTCGATTTACATATTTCTATGAGCTGGTCAATGCCTTCTGTACAGCAAGGGCAATGGTTCTGCAAATTTATAAAACTAGAACGCATCTACTGAAAAAGAGGACCGATTACGAAGCACAACAGCAAAGACGACGGCAAAACCCAGATTATATCCTAAAACTCAGATCCGATGATCTATCGACATCCTGATGGACAGTTCGTTGTAGTCATTTTATCCTTTGACTTGACTATTATTGTCCATTCCGTCGCTGTCACATGGTCACGTGACCAGTGTTTTCTGGTAATGACTCTGTTACAACTTCGATCTGGCACTTTGAATACCTCATCTGAATCATAAAATGCTTTCTATTTGAGCCTGTGAGCTGCTTTTCTTTGGCACAGCAATCACCAAATTCTCGCTCATCTCCTTGACAAATACTTATTTTTTTTCTTTATACCATCCGCGATCCAGACTTTCAGATGCGGTATGATAGAGAGAAGCCAACGCCAGCACGCCGGTGAGAGTATAAGCTTTCAAAGTTCTGGCAGCCCGTGATAACCTCAGATCTTAACAGTCGATTTTTCTCTGGTATCGTCGTCTGTCGTTGTATCACGTGACAGGAAACAGCGACAGCATATTCAGTGCAGCTGGCGATTGAAGTTCACACAATACAGTTCTTATTTCCTTCAGTTGTAGCCAAATATGTCTTTCAGTAAACTCTGCGTCGCAACTTTTTTCGTTTTCCTAATGAAGAGTTCCTCTAATGTTTTAAATGTTTTTAATGTTTTTCCTTTGTAGCTGACATTGACATGGCCACGGCCAATTCGTGCCTCAGTGCTTCCAACACAACATATCTACCTCAATCACTTCTATACTTTTTATAAACGCAATATACAATTCCAATTACTTTCTCTTATCTTCTTCTTCCCTTGGGCTTACCTTTGCCGTCTCCGTTAATGCGTCTAATTTCTTCTGGCGAGATGATCAGCCCGTTCCTAGTAGAGCGACCAACCGAACTGACTTTGAGTCCCTTTTGCCGCTTGGCTCTACGCTGCTTGTCCGCAGAGCTGTTTCGACTCCCAATCCGCCTTTCGATATCTTTCCGGTAGGTTGAATCAATTTTCCTAAATTCTCCCTTCTTGACTTTCGACAAAATGATACCTCCCTCCCGGGCTTCCTGTTCGTGTTTCTTGATTCTCTTGACATGCTTATCGACCATACCTTTCCTGATGTTTATTGGCACTTTTTCCAGTTTCTGTTCCTTGCCGTTGACGGAGGACAGGTTTTTGAGACGCATTTCCAGTGTACGAGAGCGGGCTTTGCCGAAAACCTGGTCATCCCTGTATTCCACGTTGTTCATAGTCTGAAGCGTAAGATCAGCACCACTGGGCTCGTTTTGGCTGAAAGCACTCAACAGATGCGATTCTTTCAAAAATCTCTGCAGTTCCAGATCGCTTTGTAGGTTCTCTTTTTCGCCGTCTGCCGTGTCGTCCTCTTCATCCTGGCCCGCCTGCATCATCTCCTCCTGCTCTCTAGCCTCTGCCAAGCTTTGCTTGGGGGCCTTTCCGGACCTCACCAACTTCTGCTCCTTTCTGTTTGGCGCAGAATACACATCACTAGCACCATCGAACTTGATGACTTTTGGTTGACGTTTAGTCTGCGGTTCGCTTCTTGGCTCTTTTGCCTCCGTATCATCGTCAGAAAACCCTTGGAAACTAGCATCTCCATCACTCCCAGACTCGTCTTGCGAACCGTCTTGCGAATCGTCTTGCGAATCATGTTCCTGCTCTTCGCTACCGGAGGTTTCATCCGAAACCTGCTTTTTCGTTTTGTCTTCAAAACCCATCGATTCTAGTGATCCAAACTGGGCTTCAAAGGCCTCTCTTTGAAGCTCTAGTTGTCGTTGATACTCCTCATCATCTGCCATCACTGTGTTGAAAGAACAAGACTGCTGGATTCGATACTGAAGTGTTCAAACTTGTTTAAGTTGAGCTCATCTCATCTCATCTCATCTCATCTCATCTCATCGCATCTTGACTTTAAAAAGTGAAAAATTATATATAAACACCATATACAGTCAAAAGATCAAAGAACTTGACTAAACTTTGACCTGGCTTTCATCCAAAGATTTGAGTTTTCTCAGAACGAGTGATTGTTGAAGAACAAGCGGGTTTCAAAGGCTTTTCATTGATAAAATTATGACACGATTTGTGGGTTGTATCGATTTGCATAATGGTCAAGTTAAACAGATAGTTGGTGGTACTTTGAATGAGGAAAAAGACGAAGAGCTCAAAACCAACTTTGTATGCGAGCATAAATCGTCGTTTTTTGCGGATTTGTACAAGAAAAATGGGATTTCGGGTTGTCATGTCATCAAGCTGGGTCCCAATAATGACGAGGCAGCTTTGGAAGCGTTGAAAACGGTCCCCAAATTCTTGCAGGTTGGTGGTGGCATCAATTATGATAACTGCTTGCAATGGCTGGAAACTGCAAGCAAAGTTATTGTTACAAGCTGGCTCTTTGATTCGGAGGGCCAAATTGTGGTGCCCAATCTGCAAAAAATATCGAGCCGTTGCGGAAAGGACAGATTGGTGATAGACTTGAGCTGCAGGAAAGTTGAGACATCGGGTGTAAGTCAGTGGGTTGTGGCAATGAACAAATGGCAGAAACTCACTAATGTGGTGCTGAGCAAAGAAACTTTCACATGGATGAGCGAGTATGCAGACGAGTTTTTGATCCATGCAGCGGACGTAGAGGGTCTTTGTCGTGGTGTGGACGAGAATCTAATCCAAAAACTCTACGAGTGGACCGAAGATCTGCCGCATTTGACAATCGTGTACGCTGGAGGCGCTAAGAGCATCCACGATTTGCAGCTTGTAGACAAATTGAGCCACGGGAAAGTCGACTTGACGTACGGCAGCGCGCTGGACATTTTCGGAGGCAGCTTGGTAACTTTTGAAGAATGTTGCAGATGGAACGAGCAAAACGCCAGATAAAGATAGTGCTCGAAGAAAGTTGAGGAAAGCTATTAAAAAACTGCACACGATGGCTTCGAATAGCAGTCCATCAATACCTTAAACTTTCGTCCTCGTTTTTTCAATTATTTGTCGTAATGATACACAGCAAGATCGATAATTACATATGAGCCCGCATTTTTCTTTTCAATTCTCTTCTGTCTTTTCCCCCTCTTTGGTATGTCTACCATGCATCATCAAAGCCCGAACTTTGTCCTGCGTAATTGTAAGGAGCGGCACCATCTGCGTAACCAAAATTTGAATCTTGCTCCATGGGCCCAGCACCGCCGTCTTGCTCTACAAGACCCGCGGTGCCACCAAAATTGACCTTGTCTTGATCCATTTTTTTCAGAGAGAAAAGAATGTCTGCTACCTTATCTTGTAGCGTTTTCATGCCTCTCACGACCACTTGGTCGGCCGTCAGCGATCCTACCGCTTCGACGTTCATGTAAAATGTTGATGGCTTGGCCTTATAGTCAAACACGTCGTCTTCGTTGGGTGGATCCTCGTACTCGCAGTTTTTCGAATTAGGCCATTCTGCAGCCGCGTCTACTTCATGCCAGTAATCTGTGTGTCTGAGCTTGTTCCAAGGGTCGTACTCAAACTCGATGGCCGACGCAGGCGACCACTTGGCATGTTCTTTGGCAATACCTTTTTTCGCAATGCACTTCAATTTGAGCTCCTGACCCTTCCGCAGTTTACAAATCAGCACCCCGTTGGCTTCTTTGTCCTGTATGATGGGATGTCCAATATTTCGTCCCATAAGATTGCTTACAATCACCAAATCTTTAGCGTACACATTTGTCGTCGACTCGCTTTCTCCCACGGCCTGTAGCGTGAGAACCACAGAGCACCGATCACAATGATCTTCACAGTAGCAATCTCTACAATAAATCAGTTCATTGATATCTGCACTTTGCAATGGAATGAGGCCCAAACGATGCGATATGAACTCATCCGCCAAAACTGTGGTGTTTGTCTCAATTTCCACCGAATCTATCGCCAATGTTGGGATTTCGGCAATCATCACTCTCCGCAGCGAGTTTGCCAATGTCATATCCACATTTGACAGTATAAAATCCACATTGTCCTTGGTAGCTTCTCTTATTTTAACCTGTGGGCCCTCTTCCGCCATACTAAAAGACCTTCTGTGAAAAGTGGAGCTCTGGTAGACAGTAGCAAGTGAATAGCGATGCCAATGGATACGCTAGGGACTCGCTTGGTTGGTCAACAATCGAGCTTTTTGGCTGGAGACTGATCAAGTTGACAAATTTTTCAGTTTATTATAGGTAATAATATTATTGAAATTATGAGCTGGTACTCGAGTACAAGGTTTTGTTAACCAAAGAGCTGGAGGAACTATGATACAAATAATGTGTTATTTAGCTGGTAAACATTCCAGATATTTACTACGTGATACTTGTGGTCTCCAGAAGGAGTAAAGTTCGTAAAATACTCTTGTTAGATAATGGATGTATGGTCACGTGACAATCGTCAGTTAAAGTACATTGATTTCAACGTCAGTAAAGTTCCCGATACACTTCTTGAAAAGAGAATGATTTCTTGCGGAATGAGTTCAGAGTCTCTTTAGTTTTCTAAGTTTATTTTCTCATGGCCCAGTTTCGTTTCCTATTTATTTTTTTATCTGGGCTTTTTAGCCAGGTTTCTGCCAGTATTCAAAATTGCAGACCGCGAAGAGCGGTTTCCCAAACACCAATTGAAATGAGCTTGGGAGATTGCTGAACGTGAATGGAAAAAAAAAAGCAGCTGTTCACATATAATGGCCCGGCTTTTTGCCCTCATGACTCTCATGGATAAAACAAAAAATTCGGACAGCACTGTCATCTACACTTTTCGGATCAGTATGAAAGCAACAGATACAAAACTTCGAGTCCGGCATTAAAATAGAGAGCCCCAATCACACTCGACTGGCAATATCATACCCGAACTGCTCGCTGTCACTGGCGTAAACACGCAATTTTTCCAACTGTAGTGTACTCGTGAGAGTACTCGCGTTCTCTAGATGAGCTTAATAGCCATTCACTATCCATCTTGAACTTCGATGTTGTAGAAAAGCCGTTTGTTGATCGCTCAGTTCTACAAGCACTTGGCTCACTCCTTTGTGAACTACAATGTCAAAACTAGGGCTCGCTACTGAGGTCCAGAAGCTACCAATACCAGACCTCAGGTTCCAGCAGACCTTTCAAAACTCACTCAAGAGAGAAGCCGAAAAGAACAAGAAGGTGGGCACACAGGAAGCCAATGGTGAAGGAGTAATCAATGCTGCAGTCGTCTGTAAAGTAGTGCTTCGAGACGTTCTAATTCTGCCATTTGTTCAGGGCATTCTTTGGACCACTGTTTTGATTGCATTGAAGCCCTGGCTTCGATACGTCAATCTCAAAGGCCAAGCATGTGGACGTGCTATCTACAACATGGTTTTGGGAAAGAACTTGATACCAAAAAAATGAGAGAGTAAGGGTGCAAGAACTCTGACTCTGTGGGGACTTCATGTAAATTAGATTCGTAATGTTATTTTTTATATACAAGATCGGTAGGTAGTTCTATATGGTTACTTGACTTTCCGCCCGCGTCTCATGTGAACTGTCTGGAGCCACCCCTGACGAACTCCAAGATTTTCCAACCTTCTGTTTCTTTGTCTTCTATGTTTTCAGGGTCTCTAGTGAATACCATGGCGTAAGAGCTCATCAAGATATTGGATTGAGTACCAGCGGCCACCTCACCTGTCTTAACGTTCCGGTACAAGTGGATTTCCTGCGCTCTGCAACCCACGACCAAAACGGGCAGGTCCTGAGGGGCCAACAATTTGGCACTCACGATATCCACGCCTCTCACATCCAAGATACGTCCATCAGCGAAAAGACCCTGTTCCCGGAAAACTTTCTGCTGGGCAGCATACACGTTGAAAGGTGCCTCACTGAGCCACAATTTGAGAACCTTCTCGTCTCCCTTGACGTAGGCTTCGAGAACTTCAGGTATCACGTATTCTCTCAAATGATTCATAAATGCTTCGCTGTTAAAATTGGCATCCATCATTTTGAACTGGCCCATCACACGGGCCGACTCCGTTTCGGCGAAAAGTCCGCCGATTTTGCCGCTGATGGTACGCAAAAGTACTATCAGAGGGTTTTCACTTTCGTCCCAAAGCTTGTTCTTGGCTTCCTGCAATTTTCTGCCCACAACGGTTTTTTCTTTGAAGTCATCCACTTTTTTACCAAGAGATTCTTTGGCCTCGATGTTGGTAGCCACCAATGCAGTACCGGCCTCCTCGTTACTTCTCACGGCCTTTGGCCTTTTCCCAGATGCTATATCCTGTTCAAGCTTCAATCTTCTCTGCTCTTTCGATGCAAACCCACCGTAGCGTGAGCTATTCTCGCTATCCATCACCTCCGACATATCTTTGTACACCTGCGTTTTCCTCACGGGCTCAAACGATTCGTCCAGCCTCGCAGCGGTCTTGTTGACTGCTGTTCTTGTACTTTTACCGATCTCCGAGTCCCAAGCATTACTGGCCACTTTTTCAACGGCATCACCAGTTTTCTTTAAAGCTTTCCCCACAACTGTCGAGCCCTTCTGAGCTCCCAAATATGCCTCTCTAGCCTTCTTGTAAGCCTCAGACTCCCCCAACTTACCGGAAGCATCCTGCAGTGCTTTGATGTTGTCCTGAAGCTCTTGCGATTTCTTCCATTCCTGTTTGAAAGTTTCCCGGAAGATTTGCAATGGAGACCGTGGGTTTCCTTGGCTCGCTCTCAAAGTCTGCGAAAGATTACGACGAAGAACCACGCTTGGGAGTGGCTGTCCTGCTCTCAACATACTGGGCCGAGAATATGCTGTTGAGCTTTAGTTCGAAGATGCTGATGGATGACAACACTTTTCGATAAATTTCAAAATTTTTCACTAATTAAGCACCTTTACTGGAGTAACTAGACAGACACACGAAAAAATGGCAGTAAAGGGCAAGGAATAAAGGACTGGAGAATGCTCACAAAATTTCCGAATGCAAAAGTTGTGCGGTGGCTTTTTTTCCAGCTCGATTTTGGTGCCAAATTGAGCCAAACGAAGCATCTGATGATTACATCATGAAATATTGCCTCCACACTCACCATAAAGAAGCTTTCAGATATTTTTGAAAACCGCATGCTGTCGCAAAACTGAGGTAAGATGACTGGCCTTCCTTTCAAAGCTTTCAACGTTTGGAAAGGACGTTTATAAATGAAAATTCTGAATTTCAGTTTTCTAATTTTATCGGAGCTCAGAACACAGCAAAAGCACCAGGTTTTCTCTCTAAAATTACTAAAAATGACTCTGCATACTAAGAGCTTGACAGCTTGGGGAATATCTGGCTTCTTCACTTAGATGACAGGCTTTTTCACATCTGTCAGTACGTTTTTGAATTTAAAGATCACCTTGTACTAAACTAATGAGATGATTAGGATCATCAAGCTCATCTCGAAGAACTTAACACTTCATCAAAGCTGTGACACATAAGGCGTCAAGAAGCTTAGGCGCAGGACGTTAGGACGCACAGCTTAAGCGGCGAGTGTCTTCCATCCACATGGGGAAGGGATCCGCGCGATCTGGCGGCTTCTCCCCCGTCAATACGCTGACAGATTCAAGAAAACCGAAAAACAGGACCAACTCCCCCTCACGATACCATCATAAACATGGGATCCCGCATGTGCAGAAGAAGGATATGAGGGAAAACTTGGAAATTTTGGGATCCAACACGAATAGTTATTTGCCGGAACGGTCACTCCTGAGCCATGGGAGTGCCACTATTCCAGGAAAAAAACGTCGAATTTCTGGCAACGACATCGAAGAAATGCCAAGAAACTCAAAGGCGATTTTTGAGAGCTTGGGCGAAGGTCGTCGAGGCTTTACAACCCAAGGAACATTTCGCGCAATTCATCATTCGGGCGCACAAACCAAAAAAGAGCATGCAGTTTTGAAAGTTGAAGAAGACGAGGAGCTGACCATGAAAATCAACTGGTGTGGCAAAAAGATAGAAGGTTCAGAAGTCAACTTTATGACGGAAGGTCGTGCAATTTTTTTCAGCTCTCATGGAGGGCATTTAGGCGTGGTTTTGAAATGTGGACGAAATATAAGCTTGCGTCCCAAGGACCAAACTCAAATGTTTTTATGGACTGACAGGTACCTCAGTAACTTCGGAAATTTAAGAGATAAACTTGTGAAGGCTTTAGTTAAAGTTGTGGACGTTGAACAAGAAAATGTCACGGATGGGGATGTTATACGCGAAATGCAGGAAATCATTACAATGCAAAACAACACCCTAGAGACGAAATCAATGGCGAGTTTGGCTTCAAAAGCCCATTTGGAAACTCGTGAGCAACGGCATTTTGAAAACAAAAATCTTCGATCGCTGCATAAATCCAACGGCAAATCAAGTGCAAGTGGAAAGGGCACAATCATAGGCGTTCCTAATTCAGCAGATTTTCATGAAAGTCACACCACTTCTACGAACCAATTTTATGGGAGTCGAGCTCCACAAGGATCACTGCTGGATCATTCACTATCTAATACTAAACGCATAACCAGATCGTGCTCGGAAACGCCTCCTGTCACCGCGACTACCGAGGAGCTGGACACTCCTTACGAAACTCCACAACTTTTCAAGCCAACCTTATTCTACAAGTTTGACGACAGTACTACCTTGTCGGTCTCCAATCAAGATTTCAAATGTCTGTACAACCATGATTGGATAAACGACTCGATTCTCGATTTTTTCGTCAAATACTGGATGGAAAGATCAATAAAAGCTGGAATAGTATCTCGCAGTCAGACTCAGGTTCTCTCGTCATTCTTCTATACAAAACTCATCAGCAAACCCGAGAAGTACTATGACAATGTCAAAAAATGGGTCAGGGATACAGATCTGTTCAGCAAAAATTTTGTGGTTATGCCAATAAACGAGAGTTTCCATTGGTTTGGATGCATCATCTGTAACCTTCCAGCTCTATTTTCCTTTCTAATGATGGAGCGTGATTTCAATCTCAAGCATAAAAACGACTCAAATGCGGAAAGTAATGATGAGCTTTCTGTCACTTCACCGATAGTCACAATAATGGTGTATGACTCGCTAAGGCAGACCCACTCCAGAGAGGTCGAGCCGATTAAAGAGTTTCTGATCGCCTACGCTGCAGATAAATACAATCTCGAGGTTTTCAAGCATCAGATCAAGATGAAAACTTGTATGGTACCACAACAACCGAATATGAGTGACTGCGGTGTTCATGTCATTCTCAACACCAAAACCTTCTTCGACAATCCGAAAAGAACGACCGATCTGTGGCGCGAGAGTAAAATAAGGAGCAAAAGCGCCGCGAGGACTGTCAATGAATATTTCGATAAAAAGGGCAGAACAAATGCTCGGCAAGAACTTCGGTCCGTTTTACTGGATTTGCAAAAAGAACAAGTAGAACGCAACAAACACAATGGCAATTCTAATCTTCTTGAACAAGATCGCAGTGCGACGGAAGATGATAGTCACAGTGACCTTGAGATTCTAGAAAATTATACTGAACCGCTTGCCAAAGTCGAGAACGAGGATGAAAATGCGTCTGAGAATTTGACATTTTCCGTTGCGCGAAACGCAGAAAATTGTCACTCTGGTGTGTTAAAAGATGCCAGTGCTGACGTAGGAAAGGAACCCACAGAGAGGACTGACGACCGATCTGATTCTATTACTAGTGAATTGTCGACAAGGTCCAACAGGTCAGAGACAGCTTCACCAAATGAAAATATAGTTTCCTCTGAACCCAGTCACTACAAAAGGGGATTGAACAATTCCCCGGAGTTCACTTCTGATATAATTTCAGAATGCAACACCGAGTCAGAGGCAAGCTCCGCAGTCGATAAGAAATCACAAGTTACACTTTCATCCAGGACTGAAGACTTCACAAATCTCGGGGTTTCGCATCAGAAGAATACCCTGGAAAATAATGAGGAATCGGCTCCTACTCAATTGCGACCGGTAGAATCGCCTTTCTTCGCAAAAAAGGTGAAAGGTGAGAGTTCGACAGCATTGAATGAATCAGTTTCGATGCACCAAAGCTTCAAAACTATGAACTCCAAAGAGAGCTTATTGCCTCCCGAAAACTATGGCTCTGACGATCCGATCGAGATATCACAGCCCATTTCGACTGTTGCGGAAACGACGACTTCGACGAAAGGTATCCTTGATGTTGAGAAAACATCGAAGAGCTCAACCCGGAACTCTCCTAGAACTCTCAGCTACAAGTTCATATCGTCCCCTTCCCGCGATAGTAGTAACGGGTCAAAATCTTTGAACAGCTATTCGAAATCCAAACTCACAGCAGCACGAACCCACGAAGACGGGTATGCAATTCCAAATCAAGTAAACATTAGTGACGATGAATTGGAAAGTTTTCGAGTTACTGGCGAACGATTAATTTGAAGTTACATGATCGACAATGTCAACTGATTACTATGGCAAGCCCGCCTAGAGTGCGCAGATTGCGCCACCATTACTTGAGCCAAGGTGGGGGAGCTTCCAACACCTAGATGTGGCACGCCATTGAGTCGAGTCCAGTGAGAGGATGGGTCAGGACCCTAATTACCAGCAGCCCTTAGGGGCACAGAACAAAAACCTGCATTACTACAACTTAGCATTTATAGCATACAAAAGCCAAGGTCCTCTTGGAATAATATATCTTTACATCATCGCTCCGGCACACTTTGACTAAAACAGGAATTGAGTAAGCCTCAATTTCAACGCCATGCTTGCCACTGTCCTTCAAATTAAGTCAAACGTCTGTTGCGTCTAGTAGATTTGTTAGAGTTCTCCCTCGACCGTAAACCTCTTCTTTCGTGATCGCAGCCGATCTTTGCAAAAAAGCATAGAACGTTTTTACGATACCAGCCAAGTAATAGCCTCCGCATATCAACGGGGAAATAGCAAAGAATAATACTTGAAAGACGCTCCATGGAATCTGCGCATGCGTAAAATGACTCCTGTTCCAAACCAGAAAATAAAATACCTTCATGGGAGATTCAAATTGGGAGTTAGAGAGCAGGTAATCAAGCGAACACATGAGCAGCTGCAATGGAAAGGCCAAACCCGTGGTCAGCAAGCACTCAGCTACCAGATTGTACAACATTGTTTTCAATTGGCGGTTTGTATCGTCTTGTCTGTCACGTACTAGGTAGGAGAAAAACGCTATTTGGTCTTTCAGAAAGCTGGTCAAAAAGATAATGACATAGACTATCATCTCTGGTGATTTGAATTGACTCAGATTTGGAATAGGATCCGCCAACAAAAACCGTGGTCTAATTACATTAGGACGACCATCAGAATGAAGCACCTTGAAGGCCATCAAAACAGTCGAGTAGTTGTAATCAAGTACTAGTAAATGCTTTGCTACACCGAGCAGGCCGATTAAGCAAGATAACATTATTCTTTGCCAATGCTCCCTCTCAAAAAATGGTTGCTGTGGGACTAGATTGGGGTTAGCATCAGCAACGTTGTGCGGCCCATTATGATGATGATGATGATGATGAATTTCCATCTCGGGGTCATCACCTGCTGCCGCTTCTTCAGGTTGAACCAAGTGTTCTTGTTGTACAAATTTCGAAACTCTGAATTCTTGATAGAATTCGAGACCGATTATGCAAACTAGTGATCCCACAATCATTGGAAAGAGACCGACGGCTGTCAAGTCTCTGTATCTAGCGAAGAAGTTTCGGATTGGACTCAATTGCATTAAAGGTGCAACAGCAACTAGCAAGGAAATTCTTCCGACAAAATTGAAAATAAGAGCCAAGGAAATGCTGAGCAATGAAGCAAAAAGCCAAATAAGAGCGATCAAAGCTGAGTATCTGATGCGGAAATTGGGGGGAGTATAGACAAGCGTATAAGCGTCGAACTCTGTGCTCTGGTCATCCAAATGTCCAAATTCCCCGATCATTTCTTTATTTCTTTCTCTGATTGACTCGATATCTAGCGGCTTCAAAAGTTTGTTGTCTTTCGTGACAGGTACAAACAATGTTTGCACGTAATTGCGTGATATTATGTCGTTTGCTGGAACGCGCATCAACACTCCGTTGGGTATGAAATATGCATGTACGTCTTTTTGAGTTTTGAATAGCTCTCGGGTCACAGACGGCGTCTTGGGGTCGACATACAGATTTGCGTTTGACCATCTCGCTTTTTTAGGCAAGATGTATTGGTAAAAGGCATTCCGGTATACCACATAACCCCTCTCTGTCGAAACGTCTTTGTCCAAAATGAAAGAAGACAGACGGAGCTTCCCGCAACATATGTCAAAAACTTTAGTCCAGTATTGTCTGACGTACAATTTGAAAGTCTTGCCAAAATCTATCAAAAAGCTTGAATTCAAAACCATAAGGACATTTAGACAAACATAAATGTTGTCCTCATCTGCGAACGGTAAGATTTTTGAGTGCAAGAGGTGAGGAAATAGTATTCTGGTGTGGAACCCGAACCCAAAAATAATGAACATTGCATAAATTCCCATGGACAATACCAATCGGGAAAACTGAATTCTCATGGGGTGTATTAGGCTGTCGTGAAGAATTCTGATGTTTGGATCGTCCGAGGATCTGATAAAAAATAGAACTCCAGGCCTGATGATATAGTTTCGAATCATACCCACGTATTTAGCAAACCAGAACATGTAGAGAGTTCCTATGCTCCAATAAATCACCCAGATCGTCGGTGCCCATAGGTTGAGGCTACCGACGTAAAATAGAAAATGATGCTGTCTCAAACAGGGACTTATGAGAGAGAAGTCAATCATAGATCCTGCTAACACAGGGAAGCCGACAAGCTCAATTGCAAATAACAGGAAAACCTTCAGAGAACATCTAATGGCAAAAAATAGTTGAAAAATAAATCGCCGAGTAGGATTTTTCATACCATTGTTAACCCCATATCCCCTGCTGAGAAAGTTGCAGCTCAATGAAATCAAACTTAGGAATGTACAATATGTGATAAGGGCGGGGACGGACTGTGCGACAGTCGAGTTTTTGTTGTCATAGTCGATGTAACTCTTGTGAACAGTGACGAAGAAGGAACGAGCATGCGACAAAAAAGATGTTACCGATTCCACTTGATCAGGAAACTCCCTATGCACTTTGGCTACAATTAGTGGCATTTTGGCCGCCCTGATTGTTTGTGTGAAACCCTTAACACTGTATGAAACCAAGGAGATGTAGACAGTCAAAAGAAGGTTTCCCACAATCGTTGGAATTGCGTAGGCCAAGAAAAGGTACAGTGCCAGAAAGACGCTTGCAGCGAGATAATAGAAAGGTAGATTCCCAAACTTTAGATGAAGACCAAGCACCGCTGGCCCATCCTGCTGATTCAAAGGTTCGTCAAGATCAACGCCATCGGGAGCTCCACCCGCAGCACCTTCATTCGGTAAATCCATAAAGATAAAGTCGTTGGGTTGTCCCTCGGGGGCCTGTTCTTGTTGAGCTTGCAACAAATTGTCAAATTCATTTGCTGCTCGACGCTGTCTGAGCAGATTCAAAGGATCGACCGGCTCTAGAAGTTCCTGGCGTTCGTCATCATCATCTGGGTCCTGATTTCTTGAAGCGTCTGAGATCTCTGAGCTTTGGGACGACAAAGTGTCACTGGGGTTGTAATCCGCATCATCTTCGTCATCTTCTGCATCGTCATCCTCGTTGCTTCCCAAATTTAAGGGATTTCTATTTCTCAGTCTTTGCCTGCTGTTGACATGCTCACCATTACTATGGTCATCAGCAACATGGTCACCAACAACGCCATGTTCAACCTCATTATCGTCACGTTCGACAGGCCCGGTGGGAATTACTTCTGGTTGGGTTGCAACTGCTCTTTCTCTGGTTTTCATCAGCTGCACTATATGGTGAATGGTATTTTCGTCCATTCCGGGAAACTGCTGTTTTAGTTTTTCAGTCATGAGCTCTTCCTTGCTGAAACGGGGTCCGATCTTATGGTAGACCATCTTGTTGAAAATAGCTTCCCTCACTACCATGTCGTATTGGAAGTATAATGCGATGTGTATTATGGCCACGAACACGATTTGTGTAACCGAAAACCTATAATTCTTGAGGAATTGGAGGACGATATCCGTTGTCGTGACATTTTCAGCCTCAACCGAGTCGAAACCAAAAAGTATGCTTCTCCAAAATGAGCCGGGGATCGGCAGCTTGCCGCCATGCAGCATCGTGGCTATCAGTTTGCCCAGAGCATTCCACGTTAGCGGTATTCCCACGACCAATAACGATGCAGCCAAAGCAATGCACAATACATATTGCGTCTGTCGCAAAAGTACGCCCACGGTTGTTCGGATTATGAGTGTCAGAGGTACTCTGTCTGGGGTATTTTCGTCGTACACGGTCGTTAGTTGAATCGGAAAATGGCATATATCACACTTCATTTCCGATCCGGGTCGTGACAGATCAACATTTTTAGAGGCCACCCACTCCATCAAACAGTTTTCATGAATGTATTTGATCGATCCCCGGCATTTGCACGGGTGAAAGAGTGGTTGATCTGTACTGTGCTCTCCTCTACAAATCCGACAAGAGGCACCTTCCGGTATGGAATTAGTGGCTGTTGATGGGTCCATATTGTAGTTTGTAGACATGTAGATGCAGTTCCAGCACAAACAGTAGCAGATTAGCCGACAGTTGTTGTGTTATGCTGGTTTTGTCAAGTTTCCATAAATTTTTTAGTTCAACAGCTCTATTTTATATATATTTATATATCTAGTATATACTGTCTACGATTATAAAGGTGACACGACGCTTTGTGCTTGAATATTGAAAGATCAGAACACCAAGAAGAGCTCAAAGATATTATGATGAGTCCGGAGAGCTCCAAGCTACCTGCTGGTTTTTCAAACTCGTTTTTAGCTCATCTCTGTGGAATGTTATAAAGAAAAAAAGCAGTAGCTTCACTCGTGATCGGCTTCATGAGTGAAGAAACGTCTCTTGTGAAACAAGAATGATTACTGATCTATTCTGCGCTAAAATTCTCCTTGTGCTGTCAAAAAGGATACAATTGGCAAAAAATAAGCCCTGTAGGGGGCTCGAACCCCTAACCTTATGATTAAGAGTCATACGCGCTACCGATTGCGCCAACAAGGCTCTTATTTTATGAAAGTCTGGGATCACTTTAAACAATATACCAGCTTTCAAAAGTCATGTGACTGAATATATTTGAAATTTGTTTGTAAACCCGCTTGAATTTAGAAAAACGATCATTCAATGCCCGTGTAAGAGTGTAAGTCAACCTTGTGAATGAAAGGCTACTTGTTCAAAAATCGATCAAGGCGTAGTTGAGTATCTGTATATAGTTTAAATGATAAGACGGCAACCTACCACACTTAGCCTGACAGCGGAGGACGTAGCGGACCTCGAAGCAGAGTTAGAAGAATCCCGGCTGCAGCGCGAGCTCAAGGCCCAGCAACGTAATCTTCACCGGGCTTCTGGTACTATTCCGCATCGCAGCAACAATGAGGTCTCGATGGCGTTGGCCCAGGAGGACGGCCACAACAGCCCGCTTCGAAAAATGGCACCACGAGTATCGGGCATCAATGAGCAACGACCACCCTCAGAGACCCGTAATGGCAGATTGGAGGGCTCAGCCTCTCAGACAGCACCAGGCGGAAACCCATTTTATACGGAAAGGTAGAAGAGAAGGTATTTAGTTCGTTAATGCAAGCAAATGCCCAAAAAAGGAAGGCATGGTTTTAATTATTGATTTGTAGTTCTCTCATTTTCATCCATTTCCTACTCATTTCCTGTCCCCTTCCTGTTCCTTTTCTGACACTCATTGCGCTTCTGATTTCATTTGTTCTTCTCTCCACCGTCTTACCTCTGTCCGTTTTGCGTGCACATCAACGAAACTGGGAAGATTTGTGATTTCACCGTATGGATTGCATCCCGCTAGATTTTTTGCAATTGTAGCCTTGTTCATTCTGATCTCTTGCAATACGCCTTCTTGTCTCAACACTGTAAGCTTTCCTGACAAAGGCAGAAACTCTTGTTTTCCAAATGACAAAAAAATCGACAACGCGAGCAAAAGCACCCCACAAAGAGCTTCGATCTGCACGTCTTTCGGAAGAAATAAAGCATCAACGTTGAGATCACTGTTTGCAGCCAAGCGCTGCTTCATTATGACAAACTCATGACTGGAAAATCCAGAATGCAAAATTTGCAACAGGGACACCAGAAACACGATTTTTGAGGTGAAAGACATCAGTTCTTATGATTGACCGGTGTTGAGTCCCTCGGATACAGAATTCCCTGGACCTTTATGGTAGAGTTGGATCAGTTTACCGAGCAAAGGTGGTGTATTGAAATAATATCCTATGATATTTATTCGGTCGCTTTCGTACCAGGATACATGGGCTGACGATGAGATGTTGAAAAGCTCCGGATCACACAGGGACGTTCGAAGATATCATAGAAATTCTGAACTGCTCTCTCGTGTTTCTAGCCTGCTTGGAACGTTGGGTGAGGTTATTGACGGATTATGACGATTCCAGTACTCAGATGTGTGACTACCTTTAAGATCCGATTTTCCACCTTGGTTATCGAAGATTTGGTGTTCGTGGTTAGCAGAGGCCAGCTGTCGTTTGGGCAATTGGTTTGCGCCGAAAGCAGAATCGTCAGCGATAGATTCAAATTCACTACCCAAGACGTTTTTGTTCAAAGCTATGCGACTTTCAATTCGAGTATCGTCTAGTAGGCCCAAAGTTAACAGGCTTTTGAGCTTTACAGCAAATAAATTGAGCTCTTCTTCAACATCCTCCACGTTATCGTCAGTGATGTCGTTGAGGTTAACATTCTCGTCGTCAGATCGATCGAGCTGAACCCCGAGCTCTTTAGCTCGCAAACCTTCCAAATATAGAAAAGCATCGAGAAAGATTTGAGGCATTTCAGCGCGTATTACCACCTGGTAGTTATCTGCGATAGCTCGCTGCCATTCGTAATCCTTGCTAGGAATGTTCAGCTCGAACATTTTTATCGCCGTGAGACTATCCAGCAAAACATCGCAGAGCTTAAACTTGATATTCAAACAATCGCGGATACTCTCCCCATCGCAACGTGACAGAGCCGCTAGATCTGTGTTCAGCTGTCTTATGACGCCAAAGGCCGTTTCTAGTGGACTCGAAGAAAACGGCGTTGCGTCCGTGGCATTTTGCAAGATTTCTAACCAGCGTTGTAAATTCCAAGTTACGGCCAGGGTCACAAACCTAAAATCTATGGTCTTTATAGTATCATGTCTCAGCAGCTCCAGGGTTTGAGGAATTTTGTTGACAATTTTTCTGAAATATTCCTGGATTAACTCTGGGCTTATATCAAGCTGCAGTACTTTGCCGAGCAATACCAACTTGTTAAGATAAGTCTCATGAGCCGCGATCAAAAGTGTGTTTATGTCTTCACCACTATAGCCATCGGCTTTTGTCTCCAAAAATACCTGAAATGACACACGCACCTGTTCTAGTTGGTTTTTCCAACCATCAATAACTTGTGGTAATCCCAAACTCTTGTGAAATTTCAACACATCTGCGAAAGAGGAGCGAACTATATCATGACTATCATTGGAAATTTGCATGCGATCAAATGTCTTGACAATTACGTCTGTAATTTCCTGGAAGTCAGACTCCAAGTGCGCAGAGACCCATTCTTCGAATGTGGGAAGTGTATAAATCTTGAAAAGCTCCTGCATCACGATACTAGAATGGAGTGGCAATGTATCGAACAGCTTCGAAAGGAAGCCCATAGCCGCCATAGCGGTTTCTGATTTTTTCGAGTTCTTTTTGCTGCCACCATGGCACAAACCACTCAATACCACCACATAATGGGTAATGCTGTTTTCATTGCTAGGCAGAATGAGTACCTTTTCACCAGTCTCTGCGTCTTCGACATTGGCAAAACCTTCGAAACTCGCATCGGTGACGAGGAGCTCGCACAGAGATGATGTTAGACCCCCGAAGTAGGGCTCCAAAAACTCCGCTGCCTGGAATAGAAGATCAGAGGGACTTTGTGCAAGCTCACTAGTATCGATTTCGTTCAAATAGCTTGAGAAGGAACTGAGCAGCGATTTCATAAAAAATCCCGCTTCAATAATCTCCCGAGGCCGTAACAATTTTGACTTTTGAGGAAATGAATGGGACTCCAGCAAGAGCTCTAACTTATCGTTTTGCACAGTCGCGAAGAACTTTGCCACGGAAGCTAGTAATTTAGCGTTCTTCGCTACGGAAGAAGCCTCAATTTTGCGGTCATTGAAGATCAAACTTGAGATCTTGGCAACCTCGCTATCTTCGAGATATCCCAAGGAGCTGATTTGAGTCAAGACCTGTATAGAGGCAATGCGAACTGGCTTATCAACGTCTTTCAAAGCAATCTCAACAATCCTTTGCTTGAATCTGTCGAAGAACTGCCGCAAGGCGGTGCTCCCAACCTTGTGCTTTTTCCGTTTGTTGTCAAACTTGACAATGTCCAAAATCACTTTAGCTACTTGTAATCGTACTGTTGACGAAATGTCGGATAACAACCAGCCAAAATATTTTAGAAAAGTAACTTTCAAGAAGTATTCTGGATAAGTCTCAAGCCACGTAGCAAGATGGATTACGGAGTCTGTTCGTATAGCCTCATCCACATCTTTGAAGCGGTGGATAAAAGACAGCTTGATAATATTGTCGATGCAATTTTCCACCACTGATTTTGTTTCCTGAATTTCCTCTATTGTGGATTCTAATTTTTCCGCTGTCTTCGGATTAGCTCTCTTCTTTTTTTGTTCCATGCCTAGTTGCCTTCTCAGTTTCACTAAATAGTCATTTTCCAAGGACACACTTAACGCTGTCAAATAGTCTTGAAAACTGTACATGCACAATGTTGCAACGTGCCGTAGACATCTGACTTTACTCACAGATAATGACGATAGCCAGGTGAGGAGGTCTAAAATGAGTGACTGGCTTGTTGGCTGTGATTCTCCTGAATCGCTCGAATTTTCATATAACAGGCCGCGTTCATGAGCCAGCTCCAGCAGCTTGTGGGTGAATTCGAGAAAGTTTTCGTACAGCGATTTACATTTGGCGCGCCTCTGATTATTTTTGCTCATGAGTAAGTGTGATTCGTGCAGTTCTTGTTGTTGGAATTGCAACTGAATCTCGGCCACTGTATCGTTGGCAGTCTCGTTAGACACAACATCGTGTTCTTGAACTTGTACCAAGGAGCCGCAACAGTTGAGCAAGAAGTTGATAAATTGTTGAAGCGCTTTGTCTCTATTCTCTGAGTACAGCTCAAGCCATCCGTTTGCGAGCTCTTCGACCGAAAAATCCTCGGAATGTGCCATTATCTGAAATAGCTCTGTCGCTTCAAAGCCCTGCTGTCTTTCAAGGAACGCTAGTCTGCTTTTTTTTGAGTTTTTGTCTCGACCCATTTTTGGCGCCTTAGTTCTTTTTGTCCCTTGTGCAGCGCCAGAGCGGTTGGTTTTCTCGCCCGATCCACGCTTACGCTTCTTATGAGCAGGCTCCTCGTATTCCTCGTCTGTTTCTTGTACCTCTTCGTCGCTTTCGGAGCTGTCTGCAGAGCCACTACCCAAATCGACATCTTCATCCATATGAACTAAACCCATGGAGTCCTCATGATCTTCAGCGTCGTCCGTTCTGGAGGACTTGTCGCGTATTCTTGTCGACCTACGAACGTCGGACATATCTGGTCTCGCTTGTTTATCCTGCTTCTTGTTCGCGGTTGTTCGCGGTTGTTCAAGTCAGGGAAGATCGAGAGCTAACGCGTCTAAACTCAATAAAATTGAAATTGGTTTCACGCGTTTATCGTGAAGAGCGATACGCACTACATACGAGATTTGAATCTATTCAGTAAGTCACGTGATGATCAAGTATTCCTGATCTTGAATGTGACACAGTCTAGAAGTTGCACGCATTGGGACAGAGCCATTTGGCAATTTTAGCCCTACGATTCATAAAAATTGGCAGATTGCACCTGTTAGTTTGAGCAGTAAGCGCTGGAATCAATTGTTACAGTATTAATGGAAAATATTATCTGTTTAGCGAAAAAACTCCGGATCTGCGACAGCGAAATATTAAAAAGAGCTGACCGGAGCACTGAATTGTTGTGCACTTTTCCATGAGTCACTCTTGTCAGCCACTCCAATACATTTTAACACGCTTGACTACTGACACAAGCGATTGAAGTCGTTTCTGAGACGCGGGAGGCGAGCCCTGGCGGGAAGTGGGTGATTCGCTAGACGGATGTGAAACAAGTGATCCGTCATTGCAGTCGTAGCTATCACGGGAGTTCAGATCGAGGTTTTCTGTACTGCTCAGTTCGTCTTGAGAAGATACATGGATGTAGTCGTGTTCGACGGGCGAGTTCTGCATGGTTGATCTGGGTTCAGTAACGGCCGTGGGCGACGCCAGTTCGACATGGCTAGTGTCAGCGATTCCCAAAACCATCTCTTCTTGCGCTGGCGCTGTTCCAGCCGCAGCACTGGAAATCGTAACGTTATCGAGACAGTTTTCCGTGTGGTCGCTCCAGCAAAGCACATTATTGACAAGGCCTCTACTATCAGTCTGGGTTTCGAAATAGGGCAGAGTAACCCATTCTTTATCATTTATCACAAACTGTACTTTGAACGTCAGTAAAAGATCGAGCCGGAAAAAAAATACCCAGGAATTTGAAGGAGTCTAGAAGTGGGGAAAAAACTATGCTTCATCCCAGAGAGTGTGTCTTCCTTCCCAGCTTTTGTTCGATCGTAGCCAAGAAAAACGACGGTTTTCCTTACGCTTTTAGCCTAAAGATCCAAAAACCGGTCAAGAGAAGAAGAAGAACAATGCAGCAGGTCATACCTTGAATATTATGCGGTCCGACTCCCCGCTTGGAATCGTCACATTGTAAGCTTTCTCGATGTTGTCAAACTTCAAAACGTGTCTTGTGTGTTCCCAGTTATCAAAACTGCCCGTAATCACAACTTTGTCGTTGTGCGAGTATTCGCCTAAGGCGTAGTCTGGAATTCTCAAAGCATGTATCGACATCTGAAAGAAAGTTGTAGGAGTTGATACAATCGAACGAAAGCGTTGAAGTGAGCTTTCTTGTTTGATGTTCAACGTGTGTGTTTGGATCTTCTTTTGATGATTCGCGCATCCTCTTGTAGGGTTTTGATTTTAGAGATGCCCCTTCAAACAGCGATTAGCCCCAGGACAGAAAATGAAAACGTGACAAGCGTAATAGCGGGCATCAGTAACAGAAGCAGAGTTGTCCAAAACCAAGTGGTTTAAGCCAGCGATGAAACCGTGCAATGGGGAGTTCTGAAATCGATTTATATGTTTGAATTCAGTTGGGGTGTCTTGCTTGATCTTTCAACGAGAAGTAATGAAGAGCAGCTGATGACACAGTATAAATCATTGATATTCATGATCATGATTCATAAAATTCCATTCGATTAGCCAGCCCATCTGTAGAATTGTTCATTTTATATTGGAAATGGTCCTCCACAATGTCCTCGTAGTTTGCTCAATTTGACTGAAATTTACTCTATTAGTTTCATCCACGCCATGAGCGCGAAACCGGCAAGAATACTTGCCAGTTGCAATAGACTGGTCTTTACCTCCTCCTTTTTCGTAGCAGCACTGTTCTTGAGAAGCTCGGGAACAAGCCCAACAGTAGAGATGAAAAGTAGACCTCCCGCGGTAAGCGGAAGCATCACGTCCGATACAGAAATGTCCCACGCAGCACGTTCGACGGCAGAAGTCTTGGGATTCGCAGCAACGGCCATTTCATTGGCCAAGCATCCAAAAAGAGTGCCGAGCAAAGCTCCAAAAACGCCTACAGCGTGTAGCGTAAGAGCTTTGGCGAAAGGGATTCCTGAACCCAGTAAAATGGCAAAATCTCCAAGCTCATGTGGTATTTCGTGCGTGAGAACAGCGACAGTGGTTACCACTCCTGTAGAGCGGGACTTGTAAAAAGATGAAGCAAGCGCAAACCCGTCCGTTATGTTGTGAGCGAACGCAGACGCCACGGTGAGGTAGGCGGATGTTTGCAAAGACGTAGAGGTAGCGCTGTGAGCAGGCTTTTCGACTGCGGCTGAGACGGTATTCTTCTCACTTTTGGGAGATGCGCTGCCGACATGTCTGTGAGCCAAGTTTTGTTCATCTGTGCGCTGGTAAGAAGAGACAGCCGAATCCGCTTCTTCCAAGGTATCTTGAATGGGCATAATATGAGAATGAGAGTGTCCAAAACCGTGGTCCGCACCAGGGCCGTTTTTCTTGCCAAACCCAGCTATTCTGAAGCATTTATCGATCCCCATAAAAAGAAGAAACCCGCAAAAGACAAGGAACCCAACAATAATGGTTCTTGTCGTCATCGGGTCTGTAAGATGTTTTTGGCCTTCGGGAAGCTCGATGCTGGCGATCGCCAGTGAGAGAGCTTCTTTGACTGCAATGAGAGGGCTCTCGCCTTCGAATTTGGTTGCCAATTGCGGCCAGTCGATCTCTGCTCGATTTGCCAGGAAACTTAGGTGTTGCAAATCCAAGTAGGGAGAAACAGATGCGTCAGTCGTGAAGATACTTGGAAACAAGTGTAAAATAAGGTCGCCAATCAGGGTCCCGAACGCAAATGTCATCATAAGTGACAGAAGAAGGTTTTTCTGAGCTTTCCTAAATGCTGGAATCAGAGTGACAATAATACATGGTGCAGCAGAAATGTATAGAGTGGCCAGTAGTGCATTGTAGCGAGCACTACAGGGGAAGATATAATTTTCCAAAAACCCATTCAATTTTGAATGAAGAACCGTATCTGAGCTGTGAGAGTGGCCAGGGTGAGCTGCGACGCCCGCTATCAGACATAATAGTACGCCGGAAACCATTGAAGAGCTTTGTTGTTATAATACAGGACGAAAAGCGGTTATCGATGAGGTTTGGTCTTCCTCATTCGATTGGAATGTGTGTCAAGAACCCTGTTACTAGCTCATCGACCCAATTTTTTAAGATTGAATGAATATAAGGCCGGCTTACGTAATCATTTATAAAAATGTTAGTCAATTTTACTCACTTTACCGGCCAAGTAATCGTCAACAGGGAAGGAAATCGAGGAGTTTTATCAACGTGTAATTTAGTGGAAGAAATACTTCAAAAGTAAGCTTGGGGTTTTTAACCTGGTTTTTTATACATATGCTTTTATTATTTAGAGAGCCTGAGACGTCATTTAAAGAATATCGGGTTAATTTTGAAAAAAATTCAACGAGTCATAATTCGGCCCACCAAATTATATATATTATCGAAATACTCTCCAAGTTGGTTTGAGCTCGGTGTTTCATTGTATGCTCGTGAAAGTGGCAATGATTTTTGTAGATTCCTCACAAATGGTGACATGTTAGTAAAAAGTGATATACTAGAATTCTTGCATAAAATTCTATAAAGCAATCGTCTTTATGACATTTGATGCACTTTAGCGCTCGATTTTTAAAGCTTATTTCAAGCCGGTACATAAGACACACCTTACTATTAAACGAAATCGAAGACAGCATTTGCTACTACCACGAAAATCTAGAAGAATAAGCCTTTTGATTCAAAATATATCCAAAATAACCCTGCAGATGCCACCCAAGCCTATCATTAGCCTTGAAAAATAGTTTCCAAGACTAGATGTCAGGCTTTTCAGTCTTTAGTTTTCAAAGTAGCACGTGATTACTCTTATTAAACCTCAGGCTCAATTAATTAAACCACAGTTCAAGATTCCAAGAAGAATCCAACTCTTGATTCAAGCTCATCACTTAATTTTAAAGATATGAAATCCAAAAGATCCCCGGATTTAGCCCATTGGGGTTTCAAATGTATCTTTTAAGAGTATGTTCAAGTTATAATGTATCGAAAAATACGAACTTTTCAATAAAGACTAACCTCAATTGCGTTCAATAGCGAAGGCTGCGACACCTTAATGCCATTTCGATTTACAACGTCTCTTTGACGAAAAATGCAAATTTAAGTCTCGAACATGAGCATACTCCTTGCCTTTTCCTGGTAGTTGAGGATATCAAAGGACGATGCCTGTATGTAAGCGAAGCCCAGAAAGGATCTCAATGCGGCTGCTTGCAATTTGACGAAATACCTTCTTTGCTCTACACGATGACTCGGATTAAAATCAAAATTATCGGCCAAATCCCACGAACCATGCTGCTGGAGAAAACCGAGGAATTTCCAGTGTGGACCACTCTTGCAATCTACGCAATTGACCTGAGTCGGTTGTCTCCTGTCCTGAGCGATGACGAAGGAAACCTTTTTCCAAAAACAGAAAATGTCAACGTACCCCTCCTGCATTTCTCGGATGGACTCTTTAGCGCACCAGGGAACTTTGAGGCTTCACCCAAGAATTTCCTTGAGCCTGTATCGCAGAAAAAAAGCTTCACCTATAACGGGGTGCTCAAGCTCAATAAAATTTTGGAATATTGGACCCAAATGCAACTAGAAATACAAGAACTCTCGGAGAAAATCGATGAGCTCGTCGATAACAGTCCGAAACCAGTGTCCAAAGACGCAATTCTTCATGCATGCGAGTCACTTACATTGTCCATCGAACGGCGACAAAGTAAGGTCCAAAGCCTAGAAAGCAGCAATAAATATGGCTCCTCTTGCCATTTGAGCTCCACGACTGAGCTTCCAATAAATGATGATTACGCTGCAACTCTTTCCAATTATACAAGTGTTTTCCATCGTCTGCAATCGCTGGAAGAGCGCAAAATAGGGCAACTTCTCATCGCCATGAAGGGAACAGGTTTATGTGGTCAAAATGGATACGTGATACCAAACTCCGAAGACCAGTCCATTTATGAAATGCGGCTAAAAAGAGTCGATCTATTTACAGCGTTGGATGATCGAGACCGAATACTCAAAAACTCGACACTTGGTTACTATTTGTTGTTTGTCAATATTCTCGCAGACAGAGTGTTCCACATGCCGCTTCCGCACCGACTTTCTTTTTACGGTAGCACTTCGGTGATAGACAACGCGCTGCCCTTATATTTAGCGGCATCATCAACTCAGCAGCATTTAATTGATTTTGAGCTTGCAATCGAGCGCTTCAATCTCAACATCATGCAAGTGAATCAGTTTTTGGAATGCCATCGCTGACAAGTGTTTGCCGGTCAAAGGGAACAGTGGGTGAACTGTTCAATACTTTCCAAGTCATGATTGTATTAGCCGTATAATCTAGTTCGAAGATTCTGATTCTGCGTTCCGTACCCCCGTATCCAGCATAGCCTCCTTCTCCTGCAGCACCGCCAAAACACAACCAAATCTTGTCCTCATTAGCAGGCGATAACGAATCATCAAGCAAACAGAAATCGTTACAGTGATCGTGCCCTGTAGTGACGACTTTAACGCCCAACCGTGACAAGGTTTTCAAACCTTGAGAGTTGTATTTCGGAGCCGTTATACCTTCCTTGGCGTTGCCAACCATAGGGTTTTGGGAGTCTGGAGCATGTTTTGACTGGAAGTTTAAATACTCTGGTAATGGAATGTGAAAGAATGCCATAGATAGCGACTTTGTTTGCTCAGGAAAATTGTCTTCGTAACGATTGAAGTAATCCCACTGCTTTTCTTTGATCCAATCATATCCAGGATATGCTTTCGCATTGGGAGAGTATTTATGCGCATCTAGGAAATACAGGGCGGACACGGGATTCTCGTTTTGGTCGTAAATATGATGGGCGTAATTGCCCACTCCGAACGTGTTATCGTTCGTATCCTTGTCGCCAATCTGAAAAATGGAGTGAGGCAATGATCGTGCTAGTTCTGAAAGCTGCCATCTATTTAGGCTTCCTTCGTCATCGTGATTGCCCCAAACCATAGCGTACGGTATTTTCCGATCTATGACTGGCTTTACGACCTTAAGCAAAGCCGAAGCGGAATCCAAATAACATTCCTGCCCCATTATTTGATCTCCAGTGAACACCACCAGTTGCGGCTTCTCAGAGTCCAACACCTGCTCTATAAATGTCAAAGTTTTCGGATCAGCTTGACACTCTTCATGCTGGGGAAATTCATCGCGACAATGCCCATTCCCCACACTGAAATGAAGATCGGCTAGCTGGACTATCTTGAAAGTATTTCGAGGACCAACGTGAAGACGAGGGCTGTCACTGGGCTCCCCAATGGCGATTGGCCTCTTGAGCGAGATATGTTTGGTGGTGGGACCTATCTTCAAAGCAACATCAGCTGATAGACTCCAACCTGATCTAGGATCTACCGCACCAGGACCAAAAAATATGTCCACATCACAGACAAATTTCCAATCTTGTATGCTTTGCTCGGCTACCATGGAAAAATAGAACATGTTTGAAGGAAGCACAGTTCCGTCCGCAACTTTCATATCCAAGTTGTTAAAGTCACAAAGAGCAAATAAAGTCTCTGATGAGTCAGGGAAATGTTCAATTGCTTTGGAAACAGAAACTGTTTCGTACATGAAATAGTGAGAAGCGCCCACGAGCCGAAGGCTTCTTGTACGCTTAAGATCCTTTTTGATGATTTTGAGATCGGTTTTATCAGCTAATGCTTTATTGGGCTCCCCTTCCTTGTACTTGTAAAATCCCGGACAGTATTCCCAAAAGGTCCCAACATAAAAGCACGTTATAACACCAACGGAGACCACTAGATTGCGATCTGGCGGGAGTGACCTCAATGCTTGCCTTACCTTGACCGGATCGTAATCTGCGGGATCTTCCAAAGTGATAGACATCATGAACTTTTCAGAAGAGTTGGAAATAAGTAAAGCATGTTGTTTTCCCAGAAAAAAGTCTAGCAGCCAAATCACTCCCAGAAGCAGCAAGAGCACGACTGAAACTCTCACATAGCGTTTCGGTACGACCATGCCGTTTGGGTGTTCCAAAAGTTCGATTTTCAATCCACAGGATTGATCAATGCTAGAAATAGTACGAACTTTTACTGCAAAGAAAGGAAGCCTTTTGGACCTGTTGTTACTGCCGAAGAATGAAGAAAACTTAAGCGGTCACTTGGGCCAACTAGTGCTGCAATGATAAGTCGTGCTGTTTGTAATTTTTGAACTTACTTCTCTTCCTTTGAAAGGTCTTTCGTCTTCGGATCTGCTGTTGGTCTGTGATCGCCTCCCAAGGTTAAAGGGCACGATTTTTCGCCAACGGGGCGTTTTTTAGGCTCAAACGTATGAGGTTTGCGAAGATGTTCGATGTTCACTTCGGCGCGTTTGCCAGCACGTTCGAGATAGAACTTTTTGGGTTCTTGCTTGTCCTCGTCGCTCATTGTAAGTTACGAGTTGAGTGAGTGTGAGTGTGAGTGAGATTGCGAGTGCTAGTGTCAGATTGATTTATTTAATTCTGCTAGGGCCCTATATATATATCCAAATGGTCATGTGACCAAAACTTGGACGTGAGCTATGGTGATCTGGACTTGGATTTGGAGCTCTATCAATTCGTTAAAAAAGGGCAATTTGATGATATTAGTTGGAGGGTTAGAGATAGAGAATTGTTATTGTTTAATCTGTTTCGTAGAGGACAATGTCAGGGTTGGCTCGTACATAGTGACAGCTCAAACTCCGAAAAAAGAGCTATCTCACCACTTTGGCATGGGTTGTGAACTAATGAGCACATCTTGAACCCGCTCTCATGCTGCCTGTACAACTTCCAAAAATTCAGAGGAAATGACGGTAAAAGAACAACAGCACATCACTGGATACGACTGTGTCACCCCAGACACATACCATATCGAAATTCTATAGCTTTGAAAAATAAAGCGTCAAGAGCGTTCACACTTGAAGGACTGCAAAATCCTGCTTCTCGTCTTGTTTCTTTAGACTTTTTCATCGTCGATCCCTCTTCTCTCTGGTTTCTTCGTTCTTTTCCACCCGTTATTACCATTTTTCAAATCTCTTCCAGGGCCTCGGACAGTTAAATTCAAAAGTTGTAAATCCAAAAAAAAGATCCATACAAGAAGATCTATTAAGGATAAGAAGACCAGAACTCCCTCTCTTTGTATTGTTGGACTACTTACAGGATCTGTGAGGTTTTTCCTGCTTCGCTTATAATGTATTCCACAGTTAACAAGGTTAAACCGTAGATCGCGAGAACAAATAACAGAAACAAAAGCCCACTTCACAACCCAATGAAAAACTATATCAATTACATTTAATCGAGTTGGTCTCACTGCTTGCTCAACAGCTTCCTTCCAGACTCGAAAAAGATCAAAAGGTTAAACTGACACTGACATTCAATTCACACGTACAAAATGATATAATTTCTAAAGCAGATGCCCTACCATCATAACAATATTGGAACTTCTCAAGCCTAGAGTTAAAGTCCGATCAGTGAACCCTATCAGGTATCTTTTGGACCACTAGTGAACTCTTCTCATTGTCTTGAATCTACAATGGCCGAGAATGAGCCATTTGTTGTGCAGTTCTTGAATGACCTCAATTGTGGCCAGTACATCGACAAGTTCAAGTCTTGGAACCTCATATCTGAAAATGTGATGGCACATCTAGACAAAGAGATTCTGATCGAAGTGGGTGTAAAGAAAATCGGCGATCGTATAAGGATCCTCAAAAGGTCCCAAACGCTGCGTGGAAACAAGTCCCGGTCTCCTGTGGAAGCCCGTGAACTATTGCAGAAATTCCAAGCTCTCAGCCTCACGCAACTAACTACTTCAGAAGAATTGGTAACAGACAAGCATTCGGCGATTTTCATCCTCAACGATGGATCGGCCAAGAAAGTCAACGTCAATGGCTGTTTCAACGCAGATTCCATCAAGAAAAAGCTGATAAAGAAACTTCCAAGCGAGTTTATCGCTTGCACTCCACAGGGCGAAGAAACACGCAATTCGCAAGACTACGATGTTTTCGTAGTAGATTATACCAAAAACGTCCTGCATTTGCTTTATGACGTGGAATTGGTCACCATCTGTCATTCGACAGATCGCGTGGAGAAAAATAGGCTCATTTTTGTTTCGAAAGACCAGACACCCAACGAAAGAGCCACGCTGACGTCCAAAAAACTTCATCTGAAGACCCTGAGCGTTATTAACCAACTCGGTTCTATCTCCGGCTTCACAAATGCAACTCCGAACTCGCGAGCTCGTTTCCACGCTGCAAGCACCTTGGCGTCATACGGCGCCTCCCCGGTTCCGCAAGCTAATCTGAGAATCGAAAATTCAAAGGATAATATCAGACAAATCTTCAATCAGAGACCTCCAAGCGAGTTAATCTCCACTAATCTTGGCGAATACTTTCCCCATGCTGATTCCAAAAGTCTACGGAAAACACTTAAAAATTCAGTTCGCCAATCAATAAGGCTAAGCTCTATCAACGGTTCAAGCGCACTTGTGAATGGTAACAATGTGGGCAACATATGGGTTAACAACTCCAACGCTGTTGGCAAAGCTCTTCTACAGAGCATAGATCCGACCACATCCGCGGCTGACAAGACTGACGCTGCTGCATCCACCCGTCGCGGCAGCGTTGATGACGACACACTCAATTTCAGTCCCACAGAGGCGTCTCGTGAGGATTTGAGCTCTCGAAAGCCTAGCGGAAGCTCTGCAGAGTCCAAATCGGCTCCTGCTAAACGCCCCGGCCTAATTTCTCACAACGCGTACGGCGATAAAGCACCACTCAGACAGAAAAATACAGATCGCATAGAGCTTTTGCAAGTGCAATCAGACTACGAAGAAGACGACGGAGACACGATTTCTTTGCCCACCAAAGTCGCCACTCCCAAAAACTGGCTCAAGGGTGCCAGGATTGGAGCTGGTAGCTTTGGTAGCGTATACCTAGGAATGAACGCTCAGACTGGTGAATTGATGGCCGTAAAACAGGTGGAACTTCAGCCGGCTGCGGTTACGGCAGGTGTCATGTCCGTGTCTGACGGTGTCAAAAAACAGTATAATCAAAATGCAAGTACGGCAGCCGCGAAGAATAGCTCTCAGGTACACAGGAAAATGATTGACGCGCTACAGCACGAAATGGGGTTGCTTAAAGAATTACATCATGACAATATCGTGACCTACTACGGCTCGTCTCAAGAAGGTGGAAACCTTAACATTTTCCTGGAATACGTACCTGGTGGGTCTGTTTCTTCGATGCTCAACAACTACGGTCCGTTTGAAGAGCCTTTGATCAAAAACTTCACACGCCAGATCTTGATCGGCTTGGCCTACCTGCACCGCAAGGACATCATTCACAGAGACATTAAGGGTGCAAACATTCTAATAGACATCAAAGGCTGTGTTAAGATAACAGATTTCGGTATTTCCAAGAAACTTTCTCCCTTGAATCAGCAGCAAAACAAAAGAGCGTCATTACAGGGCTCGGTGTACTGGATGGCTCCTGAAGTAGTTAAACAAGTGGTCACGACTGAGAAGGCCGATATCTGGTCCGTCGGGTGCGTCGTCATCGAGATGTTCACAGGCAAACACCCGTTCCCAGACTTTTCCCAGATGCAGGCCATTTTCAAGATCGGCACCAATACCTACCCAGATTCGCCGTCCTGGGCTAGTGATGAAGCCAAGAGCTTTCTGCGCGAGACTTTCGAACTGGACTACCGCAAGCGGCCCACCAGTATCGAGCTTTTGCAACATTCTTGGCAGGACACTTCTCTGATGTAAATGAAGCAAGAGTCCATATCGTCAACGCGGAAGACATACAACAGCAATCGAAGAATAGAATGTCTCCAACACCCATAGCCAGCCGACAACAACACTGGGAATGCTCCCGAATGTCACACGAACGTAGAATCGACCCGCTGGACTCTTGCTGGCATTTGAATCTAATGTCATCGAGCATCGCCAGTCACGTGTAGAGTGCTTTCAGGATATATATTAGTTATTACCAGTGGCTACTACTGATCGTAAAGATTCCAACTTAAGCGTCAACAACAGCTCTCTCTTTTACTGACATTGCCGGTACAATTTACCAGCGTTGGCTTTCACTACTTGGTCACATATGTCATTTCGCTCATGGCGTCAATTCCAATTCTTCGAGAATATCCCCATTAGGGACCCCAAGATGGGAAGTGATAAACCCTTTTTCTCAGATCCTACATTAACAGCTGTGTGTCCAGTACCGAACGAAAGGCTTCTTATTGCAGTACAGTCGAGAGTTTTACGTTTGGTGAATTTACAGACACTGGAGACGGAATTAGAATTCGAAGCATATCCCGAAGGCTACCAAATAACTTACCTTAGCGCAGTTCAAGATGATTATGTTTTTAGCGCAGCCGAACAAGTGGGCAAACCTTGCTCTCTAAAAGTGTGGAAACTGGACAAGCGACCGGGAAATGAGTTTGATTTTCACAGCAACGTAGAGGTAAAAAATGGGAAGAACACTTTTCCATTGTCAGCCATAGCTATATCAAAGGGTATAGACTGCATAGCCGTGGGCTTCGTCAACGGTAGGATTGTATTAATTCGAGGTGACATTCTGCATGATCGGGGCTCAAAACAGAGAGTCATATACGAAGACGCTAATAAAGAGCCCGTGACGTCTTTGATTCTTGACCGTGATAGTCGAAACTGTTTTGCATCCACAACGTCCGCATTGCTTCTTTTCGACACTTCTGGAAGAAATAACGGTCAAGCTGACTTGGTCCTCAGCTCGGAGTCTGGTGTTGATCTTAATTGCAGTTGCTCAAGCAGCGATGGTCGTGAATTCATTTGCTGTTTTACGAACTCTATAGACTTTTTCAAGTCTACTGGAGAAAAGCGGTCGCTAGCAACTGACCTGACCATGATCAAAAGAGTTTTTGCCATTGATCAAGATCATCTATTGGTTTTGACCGGCGTGCAGGCTTCAAACACAACCGCTTTGCATGCTCTAAAATCAGCTGCTCCAAACAACAGAGTCATCGTTCTTGACATTCGAAATAAGCTAATTGTCATGAATAGCTTGGTTAACGGGAACGTACTAGATGTCTTCCCGATGCTATTTACAGGTGACCATTCAGTGATGCTATTAACATCTGATGGCACGCTGCATAAAATTACTGAAAAGGCCATTACGGAAAGGTTGCAGATAGTTGAACAAAAGGATCTTTTTCAGGTCGCTATTGATCTTGCGGAGCAAAATGGACTGGAGAACCTTCAGATTGAGGAAATTAGAAAAAGGTATGCCGATTTCCTTTATAAAGCAGGTTCTAAAGCCGCTGCCATTGAGCAATATTTACAGTGTTTGAACGTCACTGAGACTAGTGAAGTCATTGCAAAGTTCGGTGTCGAAAGCGCATTGAGCTCGGAAGACATATCAAACTTGTCATTCTACGTTTTTACAATGATCCAGAGAGAGATGGGAACTTCCGATCATGTAACGCTCTACATTATTTCATTGATAAAGTTGAGGGATGAGCAAGGGCTGGAAAACTTTGTAAGGCATTTCACTAGAAGCGGGCGCTATTTGCAGCAGGAGGAACCCACGCATAATTGGCTGGAGGATGATGAATCATATTACTACTCTGACACAAGCCTCTTTGATTTGGAGTTGGTATTACGGCTACTATTAGAATCTGGCCTTGCATTACAGGCATACAAAATAGCCAGAAAATTTTCCAAGAGCCCTGAGGTCGTCGTCAGTATTCTCATTGAAGACCTCAACGACCCACATTTGGCTCTTAGATATACGAAAAGCTTACCGGTGGACGACACGCTTCGCGTTTTGATTGCATTTTCTAAACAGCTTCTAGAGCTTTTGCCCAATGACACGAATGCACTGCTCATTGAGCTTTTCACTGGGAAGTTCCAGTCTACAAAACTGGAAGATACGAATGGCCAAAAGGGCACCATGCACAATGAAAAGGCGGATCATGATGTTTTTTACAGCTACAGCTCTTTTCTGGATTTCATGAGGGGCACGGGAAACTATCGAACCACCGAGTCGAATGCAGATGTTCCTACCTATCATCCACCTAGACCTGCGTTAATATTCACTTCATTCGTCCATCAACCTTTTGAGTTTGTCGTATTTCTTGAAGCATGCCTAGGAAGCTATAATGAATTCAGTGGCTTTGATCATGATAAGCAGCTTATTTTGACTACGCTCTATGATGTTTATCTGTCATTGGCGAAGGAGGATATAAAAAGCCGTCAGACCGAATGGAAAGAGAAAGCTCGTGCTGTATACCATCAAAGCGTACAGCTGGTGAGGGGAAGCCAATCGATGGGTGGTACGTCCTCATCAGACAAAACTACCAAACCCGTGGACAATTCTTTGATGATGCTTATTTCACAAATCAACGACATTGATTTGTCTCAAGAAGAAGATGAATACAGTTTCGACGATTCCAAGCTCAAGTTTGATAAGGCCGACCTGGTCTACAAATTTGAAGCGCTATGTTCTACAAGTGATGCGAAAACAGCCTTACAATTTATCGAGCGTTACGGGGATCAAGAGCCTGAGCTTTATTCTATGGGGTTATCGCACTTTATTGGTGCAAGAACCACAATGGACGAGATTGGAGGAGAATCCGTTTTCAAGGAAAAGATTTTACGGAGAGTTTTGGATCTGGATTTGATGCCCTTGCTTGACGTTTTACAGGTTTTGGGCTCAACTAATGTTGTGACATTCGGTTTAATTCAAGATTTACTGATCGGGCACATTAAATCTGAGAACCAAGAGATAAACAACAACAAGAAACTAATTGAGTCTTATGAGAACGAGCTTGCCGAGGAGAAGAGCAAACTTGAATCGTTAATGGATGAAAAGAATCCACTTCAAATTCAGCTCAAAGATCAGACATGTAATACTTGCCATCTGAAACTCATGCCTCCCATTGTATTCTTCAAGTGCAGTCATGTGTACCATCAAAGCTGTTTGAATGAGGAAGACTCTCCTACGCTCGATGGCAGGCATTTCCAGTGTCCGCTGTGTATGGTCGATTTTGAGACAGCTGCTGGGATGAAACAAGCACAGGCAGATACAAGGCTCAACTCTGAATTGCTCCGCATGACACTGGATGATGAGTCAAACATCAAAGACCGTTTCAAAGTGGTTACAGACTTCATTGGTAGAGGTGGTGCCGACTCGTCGTGAATGAGCATTCAAAGTGTCAGGTTCTCTTCAAGATGATACTGATCTGACACACCCGAATAAAACCATCGTCAAACTGAAGCTCGTGCCGATTTCCAAAGTATTTAATGTGGTCCCAATTCACAGCGCAATCCTTGCAATTCGATTCACGCAAAAACTGATGAAAAATGATGAAATCGGCAGCTTCAGTGTTCCAACTCGATTGTCCTGCAAAATCGACAATAACACCCATTAGACAGAGCGGGCAAGGCTTCTTCGATAGCTCAGATGAAAGTTCGAAAAACTCTTTAGGTAAAGATGGTATTTCGCACACATGTGTCAATCCCTATTCGCGATCTATCTGGTCCACTGAACATGATTTCAGAGCTAATGCGGAACAGGTAGCAAAACTGAAATCTAAAGTTCAGCACACCAGTAAAAGCAGCAGCGTTGACTTGTTGAAGAAGGAAGGATGTGCAGTATCACCAACAGAGCCTCTGAACTTGAAGACAAATAATGACTCGCGACTGCCCATGAATGACGCAAAACTATTTCTGGATTCTCTGTTCGACCTACTCGCAAATGAAGAGCAGTATGCTCATGTTACGGATGCACTCAACATGATATATCGATGGGAGCTTCACAACAATAAAAAGTTCAAAAACAAACTGCTTGCTCAAGACTCTCAGGACGAAATTCTACTATTTGGTAATATTGACACCATTACACAATTGAGCAAAATTCTCGTCAAATCGGTCAAAAATTACGTTTTTGCAAGTTGCAAGGCAGGTTCAGGGATGCAGGATTGGGAAAGACATGGCACCCATCTCAGCGTTCCGCTGGAGTTTCGTGAGAATTTTGATCCAATTGAGTTCTTCGACTCGCATTTAAACAAGATCAAGTCTACTTATTGTGCCTATTTCTCCAGTCATCATAGGCAGACTCAATTATTGATCGAGCTGAAAACAAAGCAGCGATCTCTTTTTTATAAATGGTATGAAATTTGCCTCAAAAAGAGCGACTACCTTTGCATCGAGGACATCTTGGATGCCCCTATTCATCACGTCACAAGATTTCTTGAGGATCTGCGACGGATGACTACCTATGCCGAAAACTTTCTCGCCCCGGAAACAGTGCAAGGGCTCAATAGTCTCATTGTGCGCTACTCAAAGTTCGTGGCCGACTCTTTAGCGCTCCTCACCCCCGAGCTAGCGAGCTCACAGCGCGCACCTTCGTTGCCGCCTGAAATACAAAGCGAGTCACACCTAACAGTACCAGTCAGTGAAAACTCCTGCAGATCGAGTGACACACATTTTTCTATGTCATCGAGTCGGTATTCGGAGCATACTAATATGGATGCTTTCCATGAGCTTCCTTCAGCTGAAGAAGAAGACAACTTGTCAAATACCCACTCGGATAACCCAACTCTTGCAGAATGCATTGAAAGATTCAAGCGAGTAGAGGGGCTATTGGGCAAACTGGACAAGGAGCTGGTCCATTTGGATCTGACCGCCATAGTTGACAAAAATCTGCGTCAAGCAGAGAATTGGCGTAGCATTTTCGAGTTCGAACCTGTCAGTTCCCTGCTATCGGTCGACGAAAATGTGGAATCCATATACACAGCCTACGTTAATAAGATTCATCAGCAACGCCAGGAAGTGATGTTGCTCAAGCTTACGGAACTTCAAAAACATGTTTTGGAACCGTTGCAGCAAATGCGAGAGATGTGTGAGCGTGTCAGCATCCAAGTTGGCAATTTTAAGGTCCTGAAAAAAGACTATCTGGCCTCGTTGATGGCAAAGAACAAACGCGATATCAAAAGTCAAGTGCTGGTCCGGCATTTCGAACAGCTTCAAGCGCAGCTTTTGAACGAACTTCCGTCATTTCTTCAGATTTTGTTCAAGATGCTAGATATGCTACTTCTGGGATACAACAAGTGCATGTTGCATTACATGGAGACCCTGTGTGGTGGGAAACGATTATTGAATCGGGAACTAATGTTGCTAGAGAGTGGAGAACGGGAATCTGGCGATAATTTTGATATACTTCAGATGTTTTCAACTTCTAGGTTTTATGTCAAGCAATTGATTCGTGAAAACTGGAACTGCCATGGTAGGGCCATGGAGAGCCGAGTGGTCAGAAAGTTGTTCGAGCTGTGAGACTTACTGCTAATTTCGTGTCGCTGACGAAGATCCAGACGTACAAGGCGATTCACCTCTGGACGATTTTGAAAAATTTACAAGCTGGGTCTGCTATAGAAAATGCGATGAGCTAACGATGAGCTACAATAAGACTTAAGCTTACAGCTCCAAACCCATAGTCTGAAGGTCCAAGAGCTCTGTTAAAATGTCGACCAGCGCAGAGGAAAGAAAATCGCTACCGGTCACTGTTGAAAAAGCTATTCCGGTCACTTATGATTTGGGCAATCTAGCAGTGTTTGATCCCAACACATTAGACAGAAATGACCTGGATTCGTCAAATGCTAAGCGTGAGGGGCATCTCAAAGATTTGACCCGCGACAACGTGCAGCTAATGATCAATCAAATTCTGTCTCTACCCATGAAAACCAGTACTGAATCCGTTAATGGCTCGAGTGGCTCGACCGGCCAAAGCGCCAGCGTAACATTAGTACAGCTACCAGACCCCACCACTGAGCTTCCCAGAGAAAAGCCTTTGCCCAAGCCCAAGGCTCCTACTAAATGGGAGCAGTTTGCTGCTAAAAAGGGTATCAAGTCCAAGGAGAAAGCGGGCAAAATGGTTTACGACGAGGCCTCTGGCGAATGGGTGCCAAAATGGGGCTACAAAGGTGCCAATAAAAAGCTGGACTCTCAGTGGTTGGTGGAAGTTGATGATACCCCAAAGAAGAGCGGTGATGAGCTGATTGACCCAAGGAGTCTAAGTCGGGCGGAACGTAAAAAGCTGGTGAAGAAAAACGAGCTTCAGCACAAGAGAAATCTAAAGGGCGCAAACTAAGTAGGTTTAAGCCTCTGGGGTAATTATATAGCTACCAGCCATCTGTACAATAGCACATTCAACTGCATTCTCACACGCACAACAAAACAACTAAATAGTCTTACAGACAATTGTCTTTTGTTTTTAATGATGTATGTAGAACTATTTATTCATTGAAATTCACCACTCAGAGTCACAGAGAACTCGAACTTGAAAAACTGGCACTCGATGTCAGATTTAGATGGCTATGTCCCCATGATCGATGTATGTGTGTAAAAAGCTTGTCTTGAAGTTGTCTGCTTCACGAGGATGGACAGAAAGTTCTCTAACTAACATGCGATTTTTCAGGCTATCTTGAGCGTTTCCGATCCAGACAAAGTCAGCGCTAAAAGGATACGAAAGGCCATCCAGGAACTCTTTGCAGTCAATTTGGAAGGTCAGCGGAAAGTGGTAAATGCTCTTATAGTGGAGCGTTTCAACCAAAGTCAGGAAACAAGGTCCAACATCTCGTCTCAGGATTTGGTCGAAAAGGATGCTGCTATAGCGAAAAGCATCTCTAAAAAGCTCAATGGTACTGGAAAAAGATCCAAATCCGGGTCTGAGGCTTCAAAACCCAAAAAGAAGCGCAAATCCAGCGAAAATGGCAATTCTCTGAGTCAAAACAAGATGCTACTCAGTCCTGAACTACAAGAGCTTGTGAAAGAACCAGAACTCGCTAGGACGCAGGTTGTAAAGAAGGTTTGGGAGTACATACGAGAGAACGACCTGCAAAACCCAGCTGATCGCCGGGAAATAATCTGTGACGACCGAATGAAGCCCATTTTCGGCGAAAAAACCACCATGTTTGCACTGAACAAGAGCTTATCCAAGCATATTTATAATCGTGGCGAGGTTATTGAGGGGAAAGAAAAGTCTGAGGTCTCTGAGTCACCCGCGGCATCTAACGACATTTCATGAGTCTTATTGTAGCTCAATTATCCATGTGCTGTAGCCTGAAAAATGACTTGATGACAATAGCGAGTCGTTTTCGTCAACTTTTCTGGTAAAAGCAAGTGCCGATTCTACGATTGGCGAGAATTCTCCTATAAATTTCGGAGTATCGTCAAATACTCAGCTCTCTAACACACGGAGGTTTTTACGAAGTATCTGATCTACGTGCTCTTCCCGTATAAACGGTCGGACCTGACGGTAGCGTGTTGCAAGCATTCTCAAGAAAGTAACGGTTGTTACACCAGATACAGTTAGCTAGCAAATACTTAAAGGATAATACTGTAGTAATCTAAGCTAACGTTCGCTGTATCTTTATACTGTCTTTTACCAGAGATTATATATAATTATAAGAGATGTCTGTAATTCATCTTAAATTCTTGTTAGTCAAACAAAAAGGTTTACCATTGCTTCCTGAAAAAGATGATAAACCTGAGCTCTAACGAATATCAATGAGTACTAGAGATGTGTCGACGTCAAGTTCTTTCAGTTCAAGAAGCAACGGACCTATAGTCCTTTCCAAAAGTCCAGCTCAAAAGCTACCACCAATCAATCCAGATGAAGTTCTAAGGTATGCCACGATAATCATAATACTGGAATATATCAGTGAACCGAGGTTTAGAAAGAGAGAAGTAGTCAAATCAACCGGTCAATTTAAGGTGCCAGAATCTCGGAATACACGCTCAGGACACGTAAAGCGAGCAAAACGCAGATCTTGGTTGTTTTCAGACGATGATGGCAAAAAAGAAGATGAAATCGAAGCCAAACAGCTGCAGAAATTCATGCCCGCATTGGAAAACTATCTGCAAATGGTAGCAATGAAAAAAATACGTGTGGAGCCGGAACTTTTACGGAGAAGTCTTCTTAAATTTTACAACGACAGTTTTCTGGATCCAAAAGCCAGGATTGAACTTCGGAGCCTCAAGCGGGCCCACGAGCTCATTATTTTGTTCACAAAAGCACTCCAAGGTGAGCTTAAGAAGGTGCCGTCCAAAACGGATGGGAAAGAAGAACTTTACAACCAGATCTTCCGCTTCACTGACATTATCACCGATCTGGCCTGGAAAGAAGAATCGATACGAACACCATTGGGATTGCGATTAAAGGAGCACAAAGAGTCTTTAGGTATCTCAGGCGGTGGTACGTCAAGTTTGTCACCTGTTACATCAAGAACCAGCCCAGGTCCCATCGTTCTTGAGAATAGTGCCAAACCGTCATTCAAAATTTCTGACGTTAAATGCGCCAAGTATCTGATGGAAGTCTTCGACCTGCCGGAGGTGGAGTTTCAGCAAAAGATGGTTAAATTCGTGAATGAAATAGACAGCAATGAAGTCAAAAAATACTTGCATGCTGTAAAAGCTACAGTCGTGCGACAACATACCCCGGGACCCACATCATTGGAATCTGAAGAGCAAAACATGAAACGATGGTTTGACAAAGAAGTGAAGGATATTGAAGCAGTAATTCAGAGAGCATACGGAGCATACGAACTTAATTCAGAAGCATGTTCTGAAAACGCGAATAAGAAATTAACGCTTTTCCCTTCAAATCCAAACGTCATCTATGTTCACTTAGTATGCCAAATTTTTAAGAAATGCAAAAATATGGCTTCGTTCAATCTCAACAAGGATGCCTTTTTTTTGATTAACAAATGCGCTTCCTACTGGAATTTGGCTTGGCCAACTACAAAGGCTACAGCTGTACTCCATGCAGCTAATGTCGGACTCTTGGATGCCGAAGACCTCAACCCTCGCACGCTGGAGGGAATTTTCGAATTGATATCCACAAAAGTATTTGAGGGAATGGATCTCGCCAAAGAACGACGTCTGTGGAATCATTCGGATCGAGACTGCTGGTCAGAAAACTTGATCTACAGTTTGGAACAGACTTTCAATTCATTGACTTTTTTGATTTCTGAAATACATCACAGGCCAAGACCCAAGTTCTCTCAGACTTTGAATGTTTACTATCAGATTATTTCGATGTATGAGCTTTTGGAGGAGGATGTAACGAGTTTGAGCGTTTACAAAAAGCATTTGAAACGCCTTCGTCGTACTTTTTTCAAAGCAACAGAAGACTTTTATGTCAGTCTCGTCAAAGACCTGCCGAGGGATAGGCATCTCGAGTTCTTTGACGTCAAAAACATTGCCGATAAGATTTTGTCTGAAATTCAAAGCATGCAGAAAATGTACTCAAAACCGCTATTGAACGAGATCAACTTGGTTCTTGAAAGTGCAAGAGTTCTTTTACAAGCCTTTGGCCTGGATTGCGCGGCTATCTTGACTCAGGTTCAAAAGAATTTTGAGGCTGATGGAGACGGGAAACTTCCATTTTACGATGCTGTTGAAACATACAGATCACTCAGGGAAATACGAGACGTCTTTCATCAAGTTCAAGACGCGAATGAGTTCCCATTTGCATTGGAAAAACATTTCCTGAAGTACGTGTCTCGGCTTTGTGATGACGCTTGCATCAATACAGTGGATGTAGTGCGAACGGCGCTAACTAAGGAAAATTGGATGTCTGTCAACGCTTCAGTGGGTTATAGTACATCCGTCATTGATGTGTTCAAAATGATTAACGAATCGATGGACTTATTCGTCAAGCTCGAATGGCCAGATGAGTATCAAATCTCAAAAATATACACCTACCTTCTGAAAGCAGTAGCCGACGGTTTGAGTGTTTATGCTAGTTGTGTGACGAAAGAAATCGAAAAAGACATCACAGCAGGTCAAGACGAGAAATTTGAGGAAGTGAAGGACGATGACTCTCATAAGGGGCTCAGTCCATTTGCTTATTCTACCAAAAAAAAGGTCAAAAGCTCATGGGTCTATACGGAAATGAGGAATGCACTCAAATCTGCCGATGTGGTAACTCCACGACCTTTCGAGTTTCAATTAAGGACCTGCACTTGTTTGAGCAACCTGAATCAGATACTACTTTTGATAAATGATTTGGAAGATCGAATTGATCCAGAAAGCATATCTAGACTTGTTCGCAAACAAGAGCAGGCCGATTCGGGACTAAAAAAAATGAGCGAAAAACAGAACAGAAACCTTCGCCGTTTATACACCATCAAGGTTTTACGCGCGGAAAACTTGAGTGGGTCAGCTCAAGGTAGCAACACATTGGCCGCCGTTAGTATTGTGGACTCAAGGCTAAGACGTGAAATTGCGAAGACTAGGGACGTTCTGACATCCGGACGAGCCGTGTGGAACGAAGAATTTGAAATTGATGCGCCATTGACAGAGTCTCGCTTTTTGAATGTTATTATATGGTGTCAAAAGCCGAAGTTTGGGTCGTCTTCTCCTAGTGTTTATGGTAGAGCCCATCTCAGTTTGGAACCCAACAAATTTAAAGAAGATGGTTTACCCAGGCAGCTGTTACTGAATCTTGATACTCGTGGCAGGGTTGTTGTGGAAATAGCCGTAGAGACGGAAAAGTTGGATGCCCTGTTTTCAATGGGTAGGGCTTTCAGATCGATAAGCCGCGCTTTGGATCGATCTATTGAGCTCATGGTAGGAAAATTTCAAGTCTTTGTGCACTTTGCGTTTTCCCGAATGACGCTGAAAACTGTTTGCGGCCCCAATGGATTGAACCAGCCTGATGGCTCAATCGTTTATGACTCAATAGAACCTCTGTTTGATTACCTCAATGCAAACCTCGATATCCTGGCATCTCATCTACCTCGCGAGCTCCTCCTAAAAATCATGTTGGAAGCTTGGGAAGTTGTTGTGACCAGGGCCGATGAACTTTTACTTCCGCACTTATATGAGGCATTCGAAGAGCGGAACTCAAACTCCAAAAATAAAGCGAAGACGATATGGGAGAATGCAATGGATGCAGCCAAACATGGAATCAATGCTACCACGGCATCAGAAAGACCTTTGACCCAAATAGAGGTGCATACGGTATTTGAATGGCTACACGCACTCTGCTTTGACTTTTTCCACAATAACGGTGAAGGTCCAGCAATAAAAGATTTGAAGAACAAGCATTACCAGGCGCTGTTGTTTATCCCGGTGTATTACGACCAACCGAATACCCAGCTGAAGGCAGAAGCGGAAAACCTACTTCAAGAATACCACAAATTGTTATTCAATATTGTGGACACCACTGATATCGGGAATAGTGCTGCACCTAAATTTGCGGGCCAACGGGCCAAGAGTTTAGCAAGAAGGAAAACCATTCTGGCAAATGCGTCTCGCAAAAGACGAGTGCAGCTTGATAAGGAGATTGAAGTTGCCGAGAACAGTCATTTGGACAAAGTTACAGCGACCCAGGATATTCTCTTGCGCATTCTAATTTCGAAGGGCGAATGCGCGTTTGTTGCAAGAAACCTAGAGGCTCGTGAAAGTCTCGATAAAGCGCTGCTTACACAGAATATTGTTCAAGCTGCTCGTTCGAGTCGTAAAGGGTGAATGCAATCGAGCAATTGAGAGCGGCAGCGATCAATTGTGATTGAAAGGTATCGCGACAAGCTCAACAGAAGACCGATCGCTGGCACTTTCAATTACGAAAAAAAGAAAATTGAGGCTATAAGCCCAACCCAATTACCGAGGGCGTTAGCGAACGGCACAAAACATGTAGAGACAGACTTACAAAAGGCTCGAAATTCTGACGCTCCCACTGTTCACTTCAGAAACCACGAGTATACAAAATAGCTAGCACAAGAGACAAAAAAAGCTTGATTACAAGAACCATGCATTCATGTTAAGGAATCAAGATTTCCCTAAAGGAAGCCACCAGGGCTTTCTCTATCTACGATCAACTCGAAGTGTTCATACAGATATGGCTTTAAACCGTCATCTCTTTGGAAATGCCAGCTTTCGTATAAAGATACTTAAAAGGGCCGTCAGAATGGATTAATGTACAGCGACACACCCGTACAAAGCTACTGGTATAATTTTGAACATACTTTGTACAGCAGGTTACTTAAGTAGAAAATTCTGGTGACTCAGTAAGTAAGCGACCCATTGAAAAAGGCCAATGGGTACTGATCTTTTGGGACGTCTGTAGTTATTTAAGTAGTCCAAGGTACAAAATGTCAGTAACTTACATCATATTTCCGTACAAAGGTACCTTAGATTGGCTCAATATTTACGATTATTTTAAGTCTGCAAGAGTGACCCTTCCAAGCGGTTACCATTTTAATTTAGCCAGTTCTTTTTAAGCATCTCCATCGTGACAAATATCACCGTAATATGGATATTCTTCTCCATTGTCGTTTTTAAATGAGTCGTGTACTAAGTAGTATTAAAATTTCAGAATCGTCGAAAGAGATGTCGAATCAATAACTGACGAGGAAAAATTACAGGTTACTGAACCCGATTTCGTACAAGGTGCGACTGACTGTACAAATTAGAACTCTGAAATATATAAAAAGAGCTCTCTCATCCATTCCATACTTTGATCTCTTTCCATACTCAAACCAAACACTGTATTATAAAAGCTAATAACGAAGTATGATGCTATTAAAATATCTAATCCTTTGTAAAATTACTTTAGCAATGTATATTTATATGAACGAAACTTCGACTGTGGCTATATCAGATTATGATAAATTAATACAATTATGCATGGAAAATGAAAGATCTGGATACATAAAAATAAATGACCGAGCATTAGCTACTCTAAAAGTTGATGCAATCATCCTTTAATTTTAATAATATGACTTATTAACTCTCTTTTGGTAAGTAAATTTTTAAATGCAATCTTTTTTCGTACTCATGTCCTTACAATCTCGGAGTTTTGTCCTGGATTTTTTTTCTTTTTTATCTTTTGATTTAAAAAATACCTTCCCCTCCCCACTTCCCACCTCCTAACCATCAATTTCCCTCTTTTTGACTATCCTTATACACTGTTTGTATTCTTTTCTATCCATGTTGCACTTCTTTGGCAGCTACGTAGTTACTCTTTTATATGTTATTCTAATATCATCATAAGCTCATTTATGAAACTCGATGAAGAGTGTTTCATAAGTGTGTCTCTACAATTCAAATAGACCGTGTTTTATCGTCAATAAGGGCTTCTCAGTTTGTTTCATTTCCTGCTGTTCTTGACTGCTTCATTTCCGTTCTCACTCGATCTTTTCATGACTTGTCGTTTGTTTCAGCGCCAAGTTCATGCTTCAGTGACATAAATGTAAGGAATTCATCAGCTGAGATGGCCTGTCTTGAATGCAAGAGAAACGTTCAACAACAGAAGGTGAAAGAGGGCCAAATTCCCTTTTACTTTTGATCTAGAAAAGTTTGGTCAAGATTACCAGCTCGTTTTTGAAGCTGGCTAGGTCTGCTATTTGGGGAAGACTAGAAAACATGGCCAAAGGTGGATTTTACGCTGTGCAAAATGGCCGTTCCAATGGGGTTTTCAACAACTGGAATGAGTGCAAGTCTCAGGTTAGCGGTTATCCTGGTGCTATTTACAAGAAGTTTAACACATTTGCTGAGGCACAAGCTTTCTCTGGCGGTGGATCAAGTAATTCAGGCTACGGGTCAGAAAGCACTTTTCACAAAAACCATCGTGAGCCAGCACCACATTGGAAAACTCCAAATGCTGCTCTGGGGATAACAAAAAAGTCTGTAAGTAAGCCGTCCCCCCGTGGTCGCGACAATCAGGGTTCGTACTACTATGATAGATTCTCCAAGATGGATCAGGAAAATAGCAGTCAAAGGGCTGCACCAAGCTATTCGGTCAGCAATTCGTCAAGTAGAGGCAACGGGTCTCGTTCAAGCTCCAAAAATTACTACGCTGTGAAAAGTTCAAATCCACAAGTCAAAGACGCCATTTTTCCAAGCTGGGATGAGTGTAAGCGATACGTTTCAGGAAACGGTGGATTGTCCTATAAAAAGTTCACTACCGAGGTTGACGCCGAGAACTTCATAAGAGGTGTGAGCTCAAACGACTACAATCTCATTGGAATAGAAGAAAGCAAGTTCTCCGAGCAGTTCAAAAGAAGCATTACTACTGATACTGGAACCCTCCAACATCGTAATGTTTATTGCGATGGATCCGCTCTAGGTAACGGAAAAAATGGTTCTCGTGCTGGGTACGGTGTCTATTTTGAAGGTAGTCCTGAAAAAAACATCTCTGAACCGCTAAACCTAGGTGCTTCTACTAATAACAGAGCTGAAATTCAGGCCGTTTCATCTGCGCTCGATGAGATCTGGACTGATTTGTCTAAACGGGAATCTGCTGTCAAGTACCAGATAAAGACAGACTCCGAATACGTGTCGAAATTGTTGAACGATCGTTATATGGGCTACGGCACCGAAAAGATCAAAACCTTACCCAACAGCGACTTGATTGAACCACTGATTAAGAAATATGCAAAAGTTAAATCGTATTATCAAGTCAACCGGGACACATTTGGTGACGTGCCGTTCAAGATTGAATGGGTCAAAGGCCATGCTGGCGAGGCCGGTAACGAGATTGCAGACGAGCTGGCTAGAAATGGTGCCAGTCGTGCCTAAAGTTTCATTTCCCTACTATAGCATTTGCACAAAAACTCTTCCTCCTGTAAGAGAAGACAAGCAGAGAATGAGCAGAACAGTGGCGTATACAGTGCTACTACCAAATCCAAGCACATAATAAATAATTGGTCAACAAAGGCTGGGAAAGCGGGTACCTAGTGGTGAGGTTAACCTTGCAAAGGTAATGAATGCTAATTTTCGAGGTCTGGCTTAAAACCTAGAGTAGATGGTCAATTCCTCTTCCTCGTCTTTCCATAACTTATGAACAAGGTCCACAAATCCATTGTTTTTGGTTTCCAGTTCATAAACCCCATAAAGACCTACTGCTGTGCCCGCATAAAGGGAAAGCAGGGCAGCCTGGTGCCAGATCCCAAATTTCCGTTTGGGAATGTAATCCACAATACAACTGGTCAATCCCAGCTGAACATGAATCAGTAGTGTACAGCACAGTGCGGTGTCTATCATAGGATGTACGCTACTACCAGTCATAGCCCAGTACATGGGGACCATTGTGAGTGGTAACAATGCCACGGCTGTGATTCTTTCATAATCCCAATGGTAGGACCCATGGAAATAATCAATTTCGGGCTTTTTCACAGGATCGTTCACGTTGCCCTCAACTCCTCCGGGTGGTGGTGGTGTGAGCTTAAATTTATCAAGGTTGGGTTTTAGTGAAAGGCATCTCATCGCACTTATTTGAACAGTTTTAGAGCCCACAAACGAGGCAGACACGCCCTTTCGTACCATCAAATTGAAGCTATTTTTCAACATAATACAGTGTCGATAGTACTTACAGGTAGCTAGCTGATTATATGTCAATAGCAGTTCTAACTTGCTAACTTACTCTCTCTCAGTTCTTAGGAATATACTTCGCTAGCAGTGTTAGCATATTTTTGATTTATTTCATCAGCTGGCTCATCTATCACATGATCATAATTTTTCAACACAATTTAATTAAATTGTCAATATTTCGTAGGTAGTGATGACACAATTCAAATGACATTAAAAACAATAGCTAAACTAGAAATCTATCTTACTGGCACTGACATTTTTAGCATAAGTAAGAGCATTTGGTCCAATCCGCTTCTTCAACTAGCCCAGCAAAGTATCCAAAGCTCTGCGTACAGGCTCGAAACTCTATACTTTCAGCCGTATTAATCCCTTTTTTCTGTTTTGAATTTGGGTGATTTTTGTCGTCAGCGGTTGTCTTAACGGTTTTGTTTATCTCTTGCAGAGCGTTAAGCTACGAATATGGCTATTCGTAGTACTTTTAAGACACATGTGGTTGGATCACGATTTCGAAGTGAAAATTTGGATGTTTTGGGTATATTGTGGATAGTCCTGGAAGTTCTGTCACTTGCTCAATGCTGGGGTTTTTACCACATTTGGAGCGCCAAGACCGGCGCCGTCGAGCATTGCGTAGAGTGCAAAATTTTGAACCATGCTGCCAAATTTGTGATTCGGGTGTTAGGGGCAATTCCATTCGTAGGGGGATCGCTAGCACACACGATGACACGCTGGCTTGTTTTTGTCAGGTCAAGAGTGTTACCATTTATGCTCAAAATGAAGCATAATTTGGAGCAGCTTTTTAGAGCATGCCTCATAAACACAACTCTTCGACATCGAAATGTGAAATTTATTTTCACAGGCGATTCTTTAGATGTCACTGAGTCTTCGACTTCGATAATTATTGCCAATCACCGCTCCGTTATGGATTACGTTCTAATAGATTTCCTTATCCAAGGAGAACATGCCCCAAGTTTGCAACAGTACCTTAGCAACGCATTTTTTAGCCAAAAAGGTAATTCGGTGGCACCAAAGCTAAGATTCGTGGGCTGGGGTCGTTTGACTAGTATACCGTCTGTCAAGTTTTTTGCAAGCATCCTTTTCAAAGACGAAAATGCTAAGGTGAGCAGCAATGACATTGAACGAGTACTCATGAGAGAGGGCAACGAATGTTTAGCGCTATTCCCCGAGGTTAATGTCATTACTTCGGAGTTACGTCTGGTACAAAGGAAGCTTGCAAAAGAAAGCTACCTGCCGCTACTCGATAATGTTTTATACCCCAGGTTCAAGAATTTCAATTCAGCTATCAGCTGTCTCGCCCGTCTTCAACATGTTGATAGATCTCGTAAAGCTCGCTACCTGAAAAAAGCGGCTCACAAAACAACTTCCATGGTTTCAAAAGTGCGTGTTTCCAGAGGCCATCCTAGCACCAAACAAATGGCTCAAGTTAACCTATTTTTAGGCGACGAGCATTTCAACAATACCACAGTTACCGCAAAGCCGAAGCGAAACACTTACAAAGTACCAATAATTGTCAGCCCATTTCTTTGGGATATTGCAATTGTTTACTATATTGCAACCAATTCTTGCCGGAATGAACATCTTCATGGCCAGCAAAACAACGCTCCTACAGATCAAAAACATCATTATGAGCTCCAGCAAATAACCCCTTCGCTATTCCAATTTCTAACTTGTCCATTGGGCAACCAACCCATTTTTGTTAGAGTGCACATCGAAAAGGTTGCTATTTCAGACCTCCTCAAGATGAATGACAGAAAGCTCGAATCATGGTTAGAAAAGACATGGTTGGCCAAAGATGAACTGATGAAACGCATGCAAGATTCCGTAAGATTAAGCTAGATTCAACTAGTTCCGAAATATGTATCTAGTTTCTAACTATCTTGTCTTAGTCTAGATGGATGCTTTGGCCAATTCGGCGGTTACTTCGTCAATTTGCAACTCCGTGAATGCTTTTTCGATGGCTTCGAAATCAGCAACAGTCATGGCTTCTTCGCTTTCTTCTTCACTTTCGTCTTCATCTTCATCTTCGCTGTCCACCTCTTCCAGATCATCGAGTTCGTCGAGCTTGCCATCAAAAGACTCTTCCAATTCGGTCAAGGCGTCAGAGTCCTCTTCTAATCTATTACCGTTGAGCTCCAGCAATTTCAGGGCCGGTAGATTTGTAGATTGTACGGCTGGAAGTAAGTTAGAAATCAATGTGTCCTGGGTAAGTTCATTGTATTGCAATTTTAAGGAATGGAGACTGACAAACTTGTGCTCCCTTAGAACCTGAATTACAGCATCAGCACCTGGTCCCTTCAGTAAGCAGTCGTTGACGTTAAGCTCGACTAGAGAGTTTTTCCATACCGGTAAAGTGTCGGCTAAGATCAAAGATGCGCTGGTAGTGAATGTGTTATCTTGCAGATCTAGCACTTGGAGATGCTTGTTGTTGCTAAGACCGTGCTTGATCAGAACTGCAACACCTTGTGGCCTAATTCCGTTCTGGTAGAGTCTGACGGTTTTCAAGCCAGAACCATGAGCCTTGAGACCCAACGCCAAATAAGTGGCGGAACCGTTTTCGAGTCTATTTCTGCCGCAAATGAAAGTTTCCAAAAATGGTTTCCCCTTTGACTGCTTTAGTTGGGCTAGCTTGAACAGAGCTTTGCCGATTCTTTCCCCGGCAAATGGACCCATACCATTATTAGATAGAATCAAATGCTGCAATTGGGCTGCTTGGGAAATGTACGATTCCAAAGAATCAATGGTTCTGAGACCAAAAGCATTATCAGACAAATTAACAATGCTCAATTGAGGGCATGAAAGCCATACAGGAACAAAAATGTTCAACGACTCCACAACCTCATCGACTAAGCGGGAAGTGTACAAATCCGCGAAATTGATTTCGATCAGATTGGATTTAATTGCTGCATTCTCAGCGATAGTTTTCGCCAGTGCTTTTGAGGCTTCCACGCCAATTGTGTTACCAGAAAAGTCAAGTTTGGTAACTTTCGTAACTTTTGTCAAGTCTTTCAATATTGGCTCGATGTCTTCGGCAGAGGTAAGCTTCAAGGCTTGATTCGCCACGGAAAAAATCGTAGTTTTCTCGTGAAATGCACTAAAATCCAGAGATGTCATTTGATTGCTAGAATAAGAACCTGGGGTTTCTAAATGGAGTTGTTCAATGCTATTAACTTTTGATCTTTTACCGTGGGCTACATCGATGACAACTTTAATTATTATAACTGTGTTATGAAAAAAGAGCTATCGCTTCACACGAAGACGAAAGCTTGAACTAACAGAGAAACAAGTTTAAGAAGCGAGTGTCAGCGAGCTGAAACTGAACAGTTTACGCACTATGGATTCGAAAGTTGAACGTTGGAACGGTGCATAGTCTCATAGTGAAAAAAAAAAGAGTAGGTCGGTTAGTACAGACTTAAAAAAAAATGTTGTGTTTATTCTCTTGGATTTTGAATTTTGCCAAATAAAAAATATCGGCTAACTGGTCGTTATCATTAGACTGGAATGCATGCGTGAGGAGGTGAGTATTATATGTTCTTTTTCTTTCTTTCGTTCTTAAATGCCTGGAGGTAAATTCGACCGGAATGCGATGCTTTAATCTCACCCAGATGGACTGAAAAAAAAAAAAGTTTATAACCTCAAAGCTTATTGTTTCTAACTTCAAGCCTTCTTCTTTGGACCCAAAGGCTCTCCAACGCCTTTACCCCGTAGCTTGACTCCCAAGGCACGCTCTAGCTTGGCTAGAATCTGCTGATTTGGAATAGCACGACCGGCCTCGTAGTCATTAATGACGGTAGGCTTTTCGTTGATCTTGGTGGCCAAATCCTTCTGAGTCATAGACTTCTCACCACGAGCCTTGGAGATGGCTTTCCCAACAGAAGCGTCTAGCTTTTTAGGCACGACAATGTCCGTTTCACGGTCTACTTTTGTCAGTCTTTGGCCCTCGTTGTTACCCTTGGCGTTGCTGGAACTGTATTTCTTATCGACGGATAGCACGTTACCAGATCTTCTGGCAGCGTTGATAGCACCCTGGGTGCGCGCTACCTGTTGTCTAGGGCCACCGCCACCGGTTCTTACTCTCTGGCCAATAACAGTGGTAGAATCCCAGTCTGACATTATTTAAAAAAAGGATGTGCTGGAATGAGTAAAATAAGCTCCAAATGTGATTTCGGAGATTTTAAAATTCGTAAAAGTCAAAGATTTAGGTGGTATTCTCACTTCTGATGAATGAGCGATAAAGCACTGTAAATCCTGTGTTGAATAGCGTAACTAATCTTGGTTTCCGTAAAGGTGATCTAACGTCTAGGGTTAGTTCAGTTCGTTTTCTCTCTTTATATAGTACAGGGATCCTTTTTTGCAGATAATTAGTTAATAAGTTCTATGAGATTCGAAAACTCTCTACGAAACTGCGTTACCCGAACATCATGTGACATCGGGAATTTTTTACAAAGGGGAGGAAACGCTGGACAGTTATCTCAGGCAAAAGCCCAATGTTTGAGTTGATTGAGATGTATAGATTATGGGGGTGTTCAAGGTGTTTGGTTCCTCTTTGTTGATGGGTTCAATAAACATCATTATGAACGAGACAGTACGCTTATCATTGTGAACGGATATGTCATTGGTGAAAATAAGCGAAGAGAAAAGTAAAATAAATTTTTAAGTCTCACTTATATTCCAGCTCATATACTACAGTCTTCTTGTTCAAACAAGACTTTTCAAAATACCGATGGTCCTTGGCGTTTCGAAAGACAAGAATAAAAAGAAAAAATTAAAAGTCATGTTATACGAATCGCATATCCAATAAAATGTATCATTTTATACTTCAATGGCATCTGTCGTCCGAACGAAACATAGAATACAAAGGTACTCGAAAGCTAAGCTATCGTCTCTTGGACGTGTGATGTCAATAAACTAGCCTGGAGCGCCTTCTAAAGTATTGAATTTCCGGGCCATCCCATTTCGCTTCCGAAAAAAAAACCTTCGACACCCTAGTTCGAGTGATCTGGCTCTGAAGAGAGCAAGCTAAGCAGATTTTGTGCTAGATGTAACTTTCGCTACAGCCAAACCAAGACCAGATCTGAGGTTTGGACGTCGAAAAAGCTCGGAACCAAAAAAAATCGATTTATCACTATATACAGTACTGTCACTCTCGCGCACTACTATTATATCAAGATTTAACAGCCGAAAGCTGTCTCTAGTCGAACAATCCTAGAACATCGATCCTACTCCCCGGAGACCATCGACAAACACTCCAATCCCTGTCCTACAGTTGATTTGGTGCGACGGACCGGAAGAAGAGCTTTTTGATTTAGTGCCCAACTTCCAGCTGGACTTATAGAGTTGCAAATATCTAATGCTAAGAAAAATGTCCCCGGCGCTCAAGTTTTATGACATCGGCGTGAATCTAACTGATCCCATGTACCAGGGTATCTACAATGGCAAAAAATATCATGAATCTGATATCAAAAATGTCCTCCATAGAGCAAAATTATCAAGAGTTCAGAACCTACTGCTGACTGGATCATCAATTCAAGAATCTCGAAGCGCTGTCCAGCTGGCACGTCAATATCGCAATGAAGACACAAAACTACTTTACACACTTGGGGTTCATCCTTGCTGTGTAAACGAGTTCATCTTGAAAGATTCTCAATCTACCATCGACAACCCAACGGATGATATCGAGTTTAATGAAAAATTGGACGTCACTGATATCAACTTTAGCAAGTCCAAGCTCCGAGAACTTTACGAACTTATTGCTGAGAATAGCCTGGATACTCAATTCCGCGCCATCGGCGAAATCGGTCTTGACTACGATCGATTTTATTATTCATCTAAAAAGATGCAGTTGCTGTTCTTTGAAGAACAGCTCAAGATAAGCTGTTTCTTTCCTCATCTACCTTTATTTTTGCATATGAGAAACTGCTCTGCCGATTTTGTTGCTGTGCTTAAAAAGTTCATTCACGGCTTTGTGGATACATCTGACCGGTTTGATCTCAGAACAATCGCAAACAGTGCAAATCAAAACCAGTCTTACTTGCCATCCGCAAAAGATGACGGTATGCATTACAAGTTCTCTCCTAATCGCAAGTTCGTGACACACTCTTTTACCGGAAGCGTTCAAGATATGCAGGATGTTTTAGCCCTGTCCAAAAACTCTTACATTGGTATGAATGGTTGCTCCTTCAAAACTCCAGAAAACATTGAATGCTTGAGGGAGGTGCCTCTCGATCGTCTTCTGCTGGAAACAGACGCACCTTGGTGCGATATTCGGAGAACGCACGAATCCTACAAATACCTATTCACCAATGACACAGTTAGCTCAGAAAAGGATGATCCTTGGAATTTTGGACTCTCTCAAGCATATCCCGATATCCAGGATTGGTACAAATCTGTTAAACGTGATAAACTAGATAAAAAATCGGTCCAAGAACGTGAAATAACTACTGTCAAGTCCAGAAACGAACCTTGTTTTATGGGTCATGTTGCAACTGTCGTTGCAAGCGTCAAAAATCTTCCGATTGAAATTGTAGCGTATAGAGTTTGGAATGTGACGTGCGAAGTTTACGGGCAATGAATAGCTATTATTATTTCTATTGTATGTTAGTTTGACTCATTAAACATTTCGAAATATCAATTAAACGTATTTGGCGTGAAGCGGGAATCTAGTGTACAGCAAGCCTCGACAGTACTTGAGTTTGGCGAACATAGAAAGCAGTGAACATATTTGGAAAATATTAAGAGCTCCGTGAAAGAAAGAGCACGTCACCGCCTAAGATCGATTAGATCTTTGATAGAGGATTTTGAATGTGTAATAATAATGGGTGTGGTATTAAAAAAGTTGTAGTCGTCACAATGCCATATGTTCCGCAGAACAGATTGCCATTGGAGTAAAGATGCCATCTCTCTTGACGCAAACCGTGAAAAGCGGCGACCTAACGTACATGGTCCAAGGCAACGGGCGTTTTGTATCAAAACAGAAAGCACGCCCAAGAAACAGGGGAAAGAATAAAAAAAAAACAAACACGATATCAATGCAAATTTCTCTTTAGGACGATAACTTGAGATTTGACCTTCAAATTCCAAAGAGTGCCTTTCCCTAAACCTGGGAACCCTTGGTCGAAAGACTGTCTTGCACTTAGTCCTTGACCTCTTCAAGTTTTTCCCTTTTACCGTCAGAATCATTTTCTTCATCAATGGCTTGACTGACTCCACCACCGCCTCCAAGCGATGCTAGAACCTCAGAAAGTGCAGATCCATGGATATAAGAGACGTTGTTACCGCCTTGTGATACCTGAATGCCGTTAGCACCCAATAATGTTTCCAACGAGAACATATCCATTTGAGAACGGCCCGATGGTGGCTCGTTACGATCCATCTCAGTGTCTTCGTCATCATTGGTAGTATAGCTGTTGCCATGTTCGTCTGTTTTCTTTGTAGAGACTGCGAAAACTTCAGCATCATTCTTTGGGAAATCGTAAAAGGAGAATACGACGCGTCTTCTTTCCTCGAAAGAAACGTTGGCTACGTGCTTTTTGTTTCTGATCCTGGAGAACCATTGCTCGACAGTTTCTCCATCTTTCAACAAGGCTACGATAACAATACTCATATTATCGCAACCAATACCAGTACCCTCTGTCGTCGGCGAGCAACACACATCAACGATACGCGACGAAATTTGTTCCAAGTTCATATCGCCACGGTTAATTCCGTAATGGATCAAGTCCACACATTCTTGCGACGACAAACAATCCCAAATACCGTCACACGCCAGAATGACAAACTCGTCTTGATCGTAGTCTATGGAATGCTCAACCACATCGGGGACACACGTGACAATCTGGGCATGTGGTGGTAAACTTGGGTTCGACTTGAATTCGAAATCACCAATGGCACGGCTGAGGGCCAAGTTCCCGTTTACACGGTCCATTTCCACAAACCCGTCTGCGGCCACGATTCTTGATTTTTCACTCACTAGTGTGGGTTTGTGATCGTACGAAAGTGCTTTGGCAATTGCATTACGTGACAACACCGTTCGGCTGTCACCGGCATTACCGCAAAACAGCCGTTGTTGTTCCTTAGAGACCAGCATTGTTGTGGCCGTACATCCACTGTGATCGTTTCTGAGCAGCGGGTCACGCAAAATCTCCCGGTCTGACGCGATAAACGCGTCTATTAAGGACTGTGCATAATTGCCCTGCTGGAACGAAGCCTGCGATTGCAGCACCTTGGCAGCCTTCACACCGCAGAATTGTGCCACTGAAGACCCGCCGTGACCGTCAAAAACCGCATAGTACGCCACATGGCTGTGTTTGCTATTTTCAGACCCCACATCTGTTGCACACACATGTGCGTCTTCCATCGACATACGCCATCCTTGCATGGCACAAAGCCCAAACGCGGTCAATACATCAGTCCCACTCTCTATCTCCTTGTCGATAATCGGGTTCGACAGAATCTGACCCATCTTTAGTTCAATTTCAGGTTTTAAACTTTTCTACCTTTTCTTTCACCTATCTTCCTTTCCAGTTGGCCGATTTCCAATTTTTTTTCAGAAACTTTCCAATTGCGTCGAGGCCGTCACACTGCGCTAAGAGCTCGTTCTTTAACCTCGCCAATTCAACGCTATTGTATCAACACTTTTGTTCAAGTGCTTATTTGGTGAGTTTGTCTTGCGGTAGGGGTGGCAAGGATTTTAGAAAGCAGTATTTATATAGACGTGGTTTTTTTGACCATGAAAATTTTAAGTATGGCGCCAACAAAAAAAAAGATCGGGGCGACGGAAAACTCCAGCTCGTGCAGCGTGAGCGCGGTGAAAGACGAGGAGACACGAATAGAAAAAGGGATAATTGGGAAAGAAATACTCCGGGGCCGGGTGGTGCTGAGCTTATGGGTGGGATGATATGGTGGGTTAGTATGGTGTACTTGAAATGGATATGAACTAGTCCTTTGATTATTGCACATTTCATAGGTGAAATATGCGTCAAATTACATATCACTTTTGACGGATGTGACGCTGCTACCTAAGTCTAGTAAACAATTTCTTTCCTTTAGAAAGACGTGAATCTGTGATGATGACAGCATTTTTATTGCAGCGTGATTGCGAGTCTCAGTGTTTTTGATTTTGGTTTTGGATCTGGGTATTGTGTGTGGTGTAGGTTTTTTTTTTTTTGGTTTTTATTCTTGGATTTTCTATCTTTGCTTCTTTGATGTGGTTCTTGAAGGCTGATACGGCCAGGATTCTTCAATTTTCCCAAGCTTGATCCACTTGTAGGGTACAATGGCCCTGGAACATGAGAAAATGGCTACGTTGCACGGAAACCGAGGGTCACGTGACTCTTTCGTCCTAGGCTTCAACAAGTTAAGGACATGGCTTGAGCAGTCTCTCAAGCCATTGTACGGTGTTGCTCAAAGGAGTCATTTATCATTCGAGTGGAAATGCAAAGCCCGGAATGGGTATTCGAAAGGTGCCAAAAAATAGTCAATAGCCGGTTGCAAAATTTCGTGCCTTAATAACACTGCTGCTCGAATTTACTGACACTTTCCCATATGAGGAAACACTTAAGCGCCCCATTTCAAAAAAGCATCAATCATCCTAGCTTACTGCATTTTTGATTCGCAGAGATTCCCATTTACATGTAATAATCCTATCTTCAGCCTTTTTCAAGCGTTCATTCAAGTTCCTATGCCAGCTGATGACATTAAATCGGACTTATTGTATGACCTGCACCTGGCACGTCTAGAAACTTATGAAACTGAAAAGGCCGATGTAAATTCCTTTTACGGTATCCGTTCCCAGTCTGCCAAGCTTATAGTCTGCGTCATTGTTTTGACTGAAGCCCTCATAGAATTAAATAGAGGGCTGTCAGGCAACACATTTTTCGAAGTCCTTCGACAAAATAAAAGAAGAGATGTTGACAACGATGCCTGCCTACCTGGGCCATCACGGATGACACAACATCAAAACTCGTCTTTGAAGGTCCAAAAATGGTGCCATTTCAATAAGAAAGCACCATTCACGTTCGCCATTATCAGCAATGCGATAAACCGTTGAAGAGTAAAGTATAGTGATTTCGCAGCAGCGATAGCGCCGTAATTGAGCCAAGGTTGCAGCAGAAAATGTGGGCATTTACAGTAGACAGCCTCCAGAAATTAGCGTCATCAAGCTGTAAGGTCCGGCCGCTGTTCCAGGATTCAGCCATCAGTCTTTGGGAAAATGAACAAAATCCGCTGACAGTCCTCGTTATCTATCGATTGGCCTCGATTTTTTCTGCTCGACACCACTCTCATCATTGCAACTACCTACTTTGCATACGCTGTGCGCAAAACACTAATGTATTCAGTACCGCTTTTTCAGTAGCAGGGAAAGCTTCTCTTGATTTCAGTAGACATAAAAAGGACCTTGCGAATTAATCGGACTACGTCAATTCGACAGTAACGAAACGCGCCAGCTTGGATCATCGCATGACAAGAGAAAAGACCCATTTCCTGCATTTTTCTGAAAGGAAGCATCCGCGGCTTTTGATTTGCCTCTCAGCGACTGCCTTTGATGAAATTTATCATTTCAGAGGCCGATAGAAACTTTTCTCTCGGTTTACCATGTAATTGACCTCTTCTTCTCTCTTCCTGATCTATCTTTTCCCAGTCTTCCCAAGTAGTGTTTTCCAGTCCCGTCGTTTTCAAAACCCTGGACTTTGGTGGAGCTCCTGACTCAAGGTCCGCTATGACAGCGTCGGCCACTTGAAAAGCGTCTGACATAGTGGATGCAATCACACCACTACTTCCTTTACGAATCCAGCCCGAAGCGTAAAGTCCAGAAACGATTCGACCACTGGTATCCAAAACGTGTCCGTTGGCGTTTGCAACCCGGTTTGTAGCAAAACCTATTTGAAGTGGACCAAACTCTTGGAGCGGACTACTGCCGTAACCTAATGATGTTATAAGAACGTCCACATTGTAATCAAGAGTGTCAGTGAGATGATGCTCAACTTTGTTGCTTGGGGTAAGACTGTTGCGACATACAGTTAGTGATTCAACCTGGCCCTCAGAGTTACTATTGATGGCAAGCGGGGTTTTCAAATAATCCATTTCCCAGAACCTGGAAGGCTCTGGAGGGCGATGTTTTTTGTAGTTTTTCTTTGTGCGCTGATCAAAGGGTAAAGAGTATTCAGCAACCATTTCAACCCGCCTCTTGAACACACGATCTGCATTTTCAAGATCGGATGGTTCAAGTTTTAAGTATTCCGGCTTTATAGTCCCTTGAATGCCATATCTTTCTAGTTCCCACAGTTCTCGAAACTCCTTATTGGTGAACTTACTATGAGTAAAGTCTCGACGAGCAATGACTTTTACATTTTCTATTGGTGCTTTTTGGAGCGCCTGAAGGGCCTCAGGGTTGATGTCTGTGTTTGACCACAATTCTGGGATCCTGTTACTCAAAAGCACTCGAGCAACATCAAGAGCAACGTTTCCGTTACCAATAATACCCACGTTTCGCACTTTAGACCAGGGAAAAGACTTGAGCTTATCGTTGCTACCAGCAAAATCAGGATGTCCGTTATACCAGCTTACAAACTCGCGACTGGTGAACACGCCTGACGTAGAAGCTTCACCAGGAATACCCAACAAATGATCTCCACTACAGCCGTAACTGAGTACCACCGCATCTTGCGTATCCAAAAGATCTCTAAGCTTAACATCCTTACCAATGCTAACATTTCCCATGAACGTGAATGTGTGGCGAGCATCAAGGCCAGTAGCGAATTCTCGAGCGCATCGACTAAAAGTGTCCTCACAGTTTTTAACCTCCGGGTGGTCAGGAGCAACTCCGTAGCGACTCAGGCCAAATGGAACCGGTAGTTTTTCCCACAGTGTAACATTCAATGGTATCTCTGACTTTGCAAGTAGTCTACACACTGTGTAAAAGCCTGAGGGTCCAGATCCCACCACAGAGACCGCTTTTCTTACGTTCGAGAAATACCGAGCGCCGCTTCGCAAACCGCAATTCTTATACACTATCCAACCCATGGCAAGGAGATCTCAATTGATATCACGGCACACATTTTAAGAAGAGCTTCTTTCAGAGTGGGAGTACTTCAGAGCTCATCCTAATAGCACTGTACTATAAACTTCAAGAATCGTGGATAGTGATATAAATCTCGAACCGAAATGCTTTGCAAAAATAAGACCAGTTTGACAACCCACGAACGGCCGCCGTTTGATCCACTTGCTCATGTTTTTGCTCAAGCGAAAGCAAATAATAGGTCAAGATATTCGATTTGTTTCGGTTCTTTAGCCTTTCTGGCGTATATCTTAAAGTTGGTAATAAATGATCCGCTTATTCGTACATACCGATTAGAAATAATATATATGTTTGGATCGCATCGCTTTTCAGCACTCCATAGTGAATGAAAGCATAAAATACAACGCAACTTTGACGTTCGCATTGGCCGATTCTCTTTGTGGTTAAGCTTTTAGGCATAAGCTTAGATATGGACAATCCTACTGGTGAAAACGGGAACTCTGTTCCTTCTCTGGATCTCGAGAAATTGAGAAAAGAGTCAGATGGCTCAATGTCGGGTATGGCTACCAGTCTCTTCCAGCAAGTTGTTAAAGGAAATCCATATTTTGCTGCTGGTGGAGGACTAATGGTACTGGGATCAGGTCTCGCACTCGCAAGATCAGGGATAATCAGACTCAGCGGTCTTCTTTACCGCCAGCTTTTGGTAGACATGGAGATTCCATCTAAGGATAAATCGTACCTGTGGTTTCTGGAATGGATGGCAAAGCATCCACAGCGTTCGTCACGTCATCTTTCGGTTGAAACAAACTTCATTCAGCACGATAACGGATCGGTGTCTACAAAATTTTCGCTGGTGCCAGGACCCGGAAATCATCTCATCAGATACAAAGGTGCATTTATGCTCATCAAGCGTGAAAGATCGGGAAAAATGCTAGACATGACCAGTGGGGCGCCTTTTGAGACCGTCACGCTCACGACACTATACAGAGATCGAATGCTGTTTCGTGATCTGCTGAGTGACGCCAAAAACCTTGCAGTCAAAGCCAAAGACGGCAAAACTGTCGTTTTCACATCATGGGGGCCAGAATGGAGACCGTTTGGACAGCCAAAGGCGAAACGACTATTACCTTCGGTCATTTTAGACAAGGGCATTAAAGATGGTATCATACATGACGTTCACGAGTTTTTACAAAACGGAAAATGGTACTTGGACCGCGGTATTCCATACAGAAGAGGGTATCTTCTGTATGGTCCGCCAGGAAGCGGTAAGACCAGTTTCATTCAGGCACTTGCCGGCGAGCTTGACTATAATATCTGCATCATGAATCTGTCGGAGGCAAACTTGACTGACGATCGCTTGAACCATCTCATGAACAACATCCCAGAGCGCAGTATCTTACTTTTGGAAGATATAGATGCCGCTTTCAACAAGAGAACCCAGAGTGGTGAGCAAGGCTATCAGTCTGGCGTCACTTTCAGCGGTTTATTGAATGCACTTGATGGTGTTGCCTCGTCAGAGGAGACCATTACTTTCATGACAACCAATCATCCAGAGAAACTCGATCCTGCCATTATGAGACCTGGTAGAATCGATTACAAAGTATTCATCGGCAACGCTACTCCATACCAAATCGGCCAGATGTTCATGAAATTCTACCCCGGCGAGGACAAATACTGTGAAGAGTTCGTTAAGAAGGCCACTGCGTTGAACGTATCAATAAGTACCGCTCAATTGCAAGGTCTGTTCGTTTTCAACAAAGACGATCCCGAGTCATCTCTCAAGATGGTCGAGACTCTAAAGTCCCCCAACCACGTATTTTAAAATGCTTCAATGGAAAGTTTTAAACTGAATCAAAGGCATTACAAAGATATTCTGGTCTTAGTTACAATTACTACATCTGCCGCTGCGATTAAAAGCCGACAGAAATTTTTGCCAGATTTCTCACGGAAGACAAGCTTACTATTCGAAACCGCATGAGAAATGGAGATCTCGCTTAAGAGCAGAGCCTTTTAAGCTCTTACTCTGCTATTTGGCCTTTCTTCATTGCATTGCATATTATACAATAGAATAGTGATCTTGAAACATCTTATACAAAAGACACACTTGTAAATATAATGTAAATAGTAAAAGTTTGAAGCACACTGTTCCCATATATCCACCACGAGTGTCACAAAATTCGCGACATCGAGGGGTGAAGCACAATCCTAGATCTTTTTGTTTTCAATTCCCCCATTGCGCGTAAAGACGATGTTTAACAGTCGGGGGTCTACTACCTCAGATCCTCAAGTTAAAAGCACTACCTCTGATGGTAGATACCATGAGAAAACCATTGAGGACTCTTTAAAAGAGTTAGAGCGATTTTTTGGGACCGATACACGCTCTTTACAAATCTCAAAAGATTTAGTGTCGTTGGATCTAGATTACGCCTGTGGCGTACCACTGAGTTACGGATTATCGAACAGTCAAATTTCGACTGCGGCATCTTCAGGAGTCAGCTCTACATTAAACAGTTCATCGGCTACTACGAATAGTCGCGATCATCATACACCATTTTTGTCACGACAGTTTCTGCAACTAAAAGTACCAGACAAATCCCGATTTTTCGTGATCAAATCAAACAGTGCGGATCATATCCAGACTTCCATCTTGAACGGCGTGTGGTCATCTACAGAACTTGGAAATAAGCGGCTTTCGCAAGCTTTTCGAAGCCTTGACGCAAGTGCTCAAATATTCCTGTTATATTCTGTGAACGGATCTGGCTGTTTTTGTGGATTGGCTGAAATGGTGAGCGATCTACGGAATCCTAGCCATGACTTTTGGACAGATTCAAAGCGCTTCAAGCACATATTCTCGGTGAGATGGATACTTACGCAAGAGATTCCCAACAACAAGGTGAAGCATTTTTCGAATCCGCTCAATGAGATGAAGTCAGTTATTCAGTCCAGAGACACGCAAGAGATTCCATTGAACATAGCGCGGTCTTTGCTACAAATCTATGAGGATCACATCAATTCACGCTAAGGTCCGTCATTTTCCACTAAAACGACATACTCTTGATCGAAAGAATTAGATTGTCCTAGCAGAAGTAAAGAAACCCTAAAGTTAAAGAGCTCGACAATTTACTCTTAACTCAAGGCCTCTTCTATTTCAATAGCATCATATCGTCAGTCTCAATGTTCTTCAGACCCTCTCCCGCATCCATTTCGCGGTCATTTTCTGTTGTACGAAGTATTGGAAAAGCTGTCGAAACTGCGAGTTCTGAGAACGTCAAAATCATCCCAAAAAAATACAAGCCATTTTCGCGTGCGCAACTCGCTTACCTTGATCGTGCTATCAGAGTTGACCAGGCCGGTGAGCTTGGTGCCAACTACATATATGCCGGCCAATACTTCGTTTTGGCTAACAAATATCCACATTTAAAGCCTGTTCTGCAGCACATGTGGGATCAGGAAATTCACCACCACAACACCTTTAACGAGCTGCAACTGAAACGCCGGGTACGGCCCAGTCTTTTCACTCCACTATGGAAACTTGGTGCCTTTGCCATGGGTAGTGGTACAGCCTTTATATCCCCAGAGGCTGCAATGGCTTGTACCGAAGCTGTGGAAACCGTTATAGGCGCACACTACAATGACCAGCTGAGATGTCTCAACAATCAGTATGAAATGGAATCCACAGAAGGCTCAAAGGGCCAAAGTCAAGAAATTCAAAGCTTAACATCGACGATCAAGCAGTTCAGAGACGAAGAGCTTGAGCATCTGGACACTGCTGTCGAGCACGACTCACACAAGGCAGTGCCATACAAAGTACTTACCGAAAGCATCAAGCTGGTTTGCAGAACGGCCGTTTGGACAGCAGAGCGCATTTGAAGAGCATCATCACCATCAAATTGTGGTGGGATGGATACCTTTGCAAAATACCAAAATTACTTGTGTGCTAATTATGTTTACATCACTAACGTATTACCAACACCGTCAAAACGAGAGGAGAATATAGCCTTCAATCTTTCTTACTCAGTTATCACTGCTCTCATTACACCAACCCGTCATAAAGGTTGAGGGCGCTGACGATCGAGGGATCGACCTTGGAAGCCTCGCGGAACTCCTCCAGGGAGATCTCACCATCTTCGTTCTTATCCATCAGTTTGAAGATCTTTTTGACCCGCAACTCTGGTGTAGCCTCGTTGTCTTCTAGCTTCACCATAGAGCCTATCATCTTATATATGCTGGAAACAATAGTGAGCATCTCGTCGTACGAGATAGACCCGTTATGGTCCAGATCGTAGAGCTGGAAAGCCCATACCAGTTTTTCCTCCAGTGTGCCCCTGGAAGTAGTGCTGAGCGCCGATATGAATTCTTTAAAGTCGATTGTGCCGTTTGCGTCCCTGTCAAAGACTTTAAAAACATGGTTGGCAAATTCTTCTGGGGCACCAAAGGGGAAAAACTGCTTGTATATCTTGGTGAATTCGTCTTTTGTTAACGTTCCCGAGGGGCAATCCCGGAGAAAACCCTTGTGCCATTGCTGTATTTCACGTCGGTCGAAATATGTCGATTGTTTTAGACTTGCGAGATCATCTTTGGATAATTTGGAAGTTTTAGCACCCATTTCTAAAGTGTTTGTAAAGCTTGGGAGCCGTGAATAGAAAAGATAATCGGAAACTCAAATGTTTTGAATTGTGGGCATTGACAAAAAGTGCTTATTTCCTTAAACACTTGGCTTGAAGTAGTGACTTTGGCCTTCTTTTATCAGTTGTTAGCTCCTAGGTATGGGCATATCGACTTGATTAAGTAGTCTGGTGGTCTAAGCCCTGTGAATATATAATGTAGATTAAAGATCACGTGAGACGACATTTGAAAGATTGGCTATTTTCTGACACAGGTGTAGAGATTATGTAGGCTTTGATTTCAGGCTGTGGTATGACAGCAAATGGTGGATTTATGAGCCATTGGTGAATTTTTATGGTTCCGCTATACATGAATTTCTTTTGGTTTCGGAAACCGTCAAGCTGTGATATTCGTATTATAAATTTCTTCTCAGGTGAAAATGGGGAGCAATATGACTGGAAACGAGAAGGCGACCTTCCTTGAGAAGTGAGATAGATGTAAAATCAACAAATGAATAAGCCATGTATACTTCGTTTGTATAAGCACTATGGAGACTAGCATTTACACGTGACTATCAATTTCTTTCATTTGTAGAATAGACATCACGTGACTCCAGTGTTACTCACTTACGTAACAATGTGAGGAGACCAACCATTTGAAGCTAAATTCCAAGAGAGAAACCAAAATTAGTGTCGATTGATGTAATTTCTATTGTCAACTGGTAAATTTCAAAATTTGCATTTTTCATTTGATACTCAGAACTATCCAAAGTAGATTGTTCGACATTCCGGTTCTGATAATTATCACGTACACGTAATGTCAATTTAAGATCGAAACCCTAACGACACACTCGTTAAACGTGATCTCAACTCTCGTGTCATGCACAACTTGATCTTGCAAGCGTCCCACGAAACGTGGCACAATGGTCCTTGTAGCTTTCATCAGATTCTAGCTTTCTGCTTTCAAACTCAATCAATATCCGTTCATTCTCCAACAAGCACGAAACTTGCGACTACGATCATCTCAACAGTGGAAGAGCTACAGGCGATGATATTAACAGAATGATAACACACGTTTAAGGCCGATTTCTTGCCCCAGTACTATAGAAAACCATACTCTGTTAAGCAATACAACGCGTCACCTAACTATTGCCGTGTTCGGGGGACGTTCTTACTCGTTAGGAAGCTTTCGTTCCCAGTACCTTTTTACGATACCTTTAAATTAAGGCCACTCCTACCAGATCTAAATTCAAGATCACTTCCTTTGTCGCAAATACTCGAGACTTGGCTTCATACCCCTCAGGACACCATGTTTAGAGACGTTGAGCATTCGCCATCGCCTACATTTCGACATGAGGACTCTTCTACACTGCATATCCCAAGAATCGGCTGCGAAAGTCCTCCCGAGGCAACTAATGACAGCAAATACCAAGACGATGGCAAGACGCTTCTTTATCCCAATGCAAGCAATGTGTTTCCTTTCAAGACCGCAGAGAGGCTATTGGAAGACATCAAACTCGAAATGAAGTTTAGAGAGTCTCAAGACCCTGAAATTGTCATCAGTGACCTTCATACCGGAATTTTGAAATTGCCTATTTTAAAGTATGCTCGCAGCAAGATTCATGATCCGTACAGTGTCGGATATCTTCTTGACCAGGTGGCTCTAAAGACCCGTTACGAATACGAGTCCAAAAGCTGTCCTCAATTCAATAAAATTACTGTTTTCATGTCAATTCTCACAGACCCTTCTTTTATTCCATCGCGCCTCGAAGACATTGCTAAAGTACCCATTTACCACCTCAAGATCACAGTCAAAACACGAACTCATCTAGAGCGCTTGCGTAGGCAGGTTGGTGTTCAAAGGTACCATCTGCTTTCAGCTTTGCATCCTGCTGATGCAGTGGACATACCAACAGCTGATCCTTCGAACTCACAACTCATTGATACCGTCTACTATGTTTCCAGTGATACCAAAAAGCTAGTATGCATACAGATCTTGAAACCGGAACTCAGTGATTGTGATCTTGAAGCATTTAGTCCGGAGAGTATCAAACAGAGATACATGGCTGCTTGTGAAAAGTTTCCTGACCTGGATTCTGAGAGCATACCATCTCAAGCAGAGTGTTTTGGTACACTTTTGAAGATTTTCAAGGGCCCGCTAAACAGGCAGAGTTCCCAGGATGTTCTAAAGACAATTTCTGCTGATAATAAATTCCTTAACTCTCAAATCGATCCAAGTTGGTTGACCGATCGGTTCCATTTCCACTTATCAAAAGCCCCAATTAATGAAGGCGAAGAAAACATGTCACATTCTATGGAGTTTCAGCCACCCGATTTAACGAACTATGTCGAAGACACTGAGATCAGAAAACTTCGCGAGGCATACGTTCGCAAATGCTTAGAACTGGTATTTCTGGGGAAATTATCCTGCAATATCTCAGCCAAGAACGGTGGGCCCCAGGACTCAAAGGTCCGTTCTTTTCAGCTGTACCAAATCAATTATTCTTCGTCATTCTTTTTCCACGTTTTGGGTGAAAGCAGGAACATAACCGATCACTGGAACCAGGAACTCGATGCCAGCTTTAATTTCATGATTCTCTCCGCTGCTCACTATTACACTGATAAAGATGTTATTAGAAACTATGAATGTCAAACCCTGTTAGACTCGGTTAATACCGGATTGTATTACGATGCCCTAACATACATTGCCAATGTGAAAAGCAGCCATCAATTAAGCACATTCGCTCGAAAGCAGGATATTATAGGTAAAGAAAGTTTGGATTCTGCTCTTAAGCTATTTGGCATTGACCCCGCAAATGTTGAACTGACCTCTATCGACGACGAATTGCTTTTGGGAGTGTATCGGAAAGAGATCTCGCAAGCCACTGTTCAAAAGCATTCACATTTTAAAAACGCACTGAAGCTGCTAGCCAAAGCCAAAAACAGTGATTCATTGAAATTTCACTCTACCTACGAGCCCTACGAAAACGCACATCAGGCCTACCGAATGCTTGAAGTAGACGAATCGGTAGATGCAGATGTTATTCAGACAGCTTACACCATAAAAGCGGCTGACTCTCCTGGATTGAAGGTCGATTGCGATAGAGCACTCTACACATTGGCTGTTAGTAAAAGAAACTTGACTCTATTCAAATTTCTGTTCGAGCAATGCCCACAATTTGGCGAGATATACTCGGCTGATAAAATGACCTACCAGGATGCATTATGTATATTACAGCTCAACGAAAATGCTTCGGACGAGCTTATTTTGGAGGTGTTCCAAAGAATGTGGGCTCAGGACACTAACTTGGCGCCAGACCTTTTCTTGAAATCATTAGCGGCTCTGATCAAAGTTGGGCAAATACGCAACTCTTTGTTCATTGCGAGATATCTGGAGACTGGAATGATTGATGTCAGCTGTCTTCCAGCTGGAAATTGGCCCACTGGGCTGAACAATATCGGAAACACTTGCTATTTGAATTCCCTTTTACAGTACTATTTCAGCATTTCACCATTACGAGATGCTGTCATTGGTTATCAGAGAGCCCTTGATGAGTTTCAACAGTCACTCGGTCACTTGGGTGGGAAAAGAAGAATCGGTGGAAGAGAAGTCAGTGATCCTGAAGTGGAAAGGTCTGTCCAGTTTGTATATCAGCTTCGTGACCTGTTCACAAGCATGGTTCACTCCCGAAGTAAGTTTGTTACTCCAACAAGAGAACTAGCTTACCTTGCATTCGCACCTAGTAATATTGAAGTCGAATTTGAGGAGACACCACCCGCCAAAACGCTTTCAAAGGATTCGGATGTTGCAGTCATTGATTTGACCAACGACAGTGGTGAAGATGTTGATATGATCAAGTTAGTTCCTTCTGAAAGCGAGGTGGGAGCGGAAACTGCGAACAGCGACATTTTACTTGAAGATCTCGAGACTACGGAACCCATGGCTTCATCTACCAGAGTAGCTAACATAAGCCCCGATCAGCTGGAAAATGCATTAGAAATGGGAAGGCAGCAGGATGTGACGGAATGCATCGGTAATGTATTGTTTCAATTGGAAAGTGCATCTGAACCCAGCAGTTTGGATGATGACGGAGAACAGCAAGATCTCATCAAAAACTTATTTTACGGAAAATTGAAGCAAGATCTTGTTCCTTTGAATAATACAGACAAAGTGAGGACGAAAATTGAAAGGTTCGTCTCTCTACTGATAAGCGTTGTCGACCATCCAAAGGACGTTTATGACGCTCTGGACCAATATTTTAAAGACGATGTGCTACAGCTAGAAGATGGCCACGTTAAAAGAAGCGTTGCCATTGAACGCCTTCCAACCGTATTACAGCTCCAGATTCAAAGAGTTTACTACGATCGCGAGAAGTTTATGCCCTTCAAGTCAATTGAGCCCCTCCCATTCAAAAAAACGATATATATGGACCGATACATGGACACACAGAACCCTCTCCTTATAAAAAAAAAAGAGGAGGCACTTGTTTTGAAAGAGGAGCTAAAGTCTTTGAAAGAAAGGCAGCGTGAACTGCTTGGGAAAAATGGCAGCGGTCTTAGCTTCAAAACGTCGCTGCTAGAGATGAAAAAGTTTATGCAATCCGATGTTCTTCAGCAACACGATATCAACGTCGAAAACAAAGAATCTTCGTTACAAACCATTGACTCTCTCATTCTGAAAATAGATAACGAGCTTGCCGAAATCTACCAACGCATCAATGTGCTCGAACAAAAGATGAACGACGATTTGGATCAATTTCGTGAACATGAGTATTCCTTGTTTGCAGTTTTCATTCACCGTGGGGAGGCTAGTTATGGACACTACTGGATTTACATTAGAGACTGGTCTCGCAACGGAATCTGGCGCAAATACAATGACGAAACCGTCACTGAAGCACCTGAAAGTGAAGTATTGAATTTTTCCGTGGGTAACACGGCAACGCCATACTTTCTGGTATATGTGAAGAAAGGGCAAGAGAATGTAATCGAACCGCTCAAAAGAGTTGTTGAGGAATAGATACTAACGTTTCCATCAGTTTGATCCATCCGGCTACTGAGGCCAGCTGAAGTCATTGTATTCCTACACGTGACTACCTCGTCAAATATCATCATCATTAACGAGACCTTTAATTCAAATATCTGTGAAAAAGTACACCAAAATACATTCAAGCCAAGCAAATAGGGTATTTGGATCATACGAAGAACTGGTCGAATAACGTCTAGCGATAGTCCACACGACCACGATTCGGCAGGCATTCGATTTGAGAACCTTAGATAGTCAGAACTGTGAATTCGAAGCTTCAAAATTGCTTTATTTTTGAACACTTTCCGCGATTCATATTCAACCAGTCTGCAAGGTGTCTTGAGCAGGAAACACAAGGATGTCAGGACTTCAGCGTCGACGCGTTAACAGATCCGATTCGAACTACTCGCCAGATGTCAGCAACGATAACCAAGAAAGCCGGTCTGGCTCGTTAGAAGAGGAGGAAGAAGGTCAAACCCGGAAGGTAGCTTATGATCCCGAAGAAGTGATGCTTAAAAATAACGTTACGATTCCAAAACTGACATTGATGGAAGAAGTGTTGTTGATGGGACTAAAGGACAAAGAGGGCTATCTTTCGTTTTGGAACGATAACATTTCTTACGCCCTTCGTGGATGTATCTTGATTGAATTAGCACTCAGAGGGAAAATTCAAATTGTGGACGACCCGGCCAGGAAAAGATTTGACGTTTCAGAAAGGCTTGTGGAAGTGATTAATGGGGCTAAGACTGGCGAAGTGCTGCTTGATGAGGCGCTGAACTTGATGAAAAAAGATGAACCATTGACAATAGCGAATTGGATCGATTTGCTGAGCGGTGAGACGTGGAATTTCATGAAAATCAGCTACCAGCTCAAACAGGTGCGTGAGCGTTTGGCCAAAGGCCTCGTTGATAAAGGCGTTCTGAGAACGGAAATGAAGAATTTCTTTCTCTTTGACATGCCCACACATCCGGTAGTAGATAATAGCTGCAAAGAATCGATCAAGCGCAGAATACTTTCGGTGTTAGTGTCAAGAAGCGTGCAACTCAACTTCAACGATTATTTCACCGAATCGGTATCATTTAAACTTATAAGAACTCTGTCGTTGATTTGTGGAGGCTACGGTGCCAACGTTTTGGAAAACGTTTTATCGAGCTTGGACTACGAAAAAAGAGATCGTGCGTTCACTCGTGCAGACGAAATTCTGGCTCAATTCTCGCAATTTCCATTTGCTCTCGACAAGCAAACGGAAACGGGTATTTCCGTCAACCTTAACAATGACGCACAAGAAGAGGTTGCCGAGTATCCGGACGCACAACTACAGCTCGAGGTGGTTGCCGGTGTTTTTGAAGTTTTCTCGAGAATGGACACTTTATTGTAGAAATACTGCAGGTATATATCTCATAAGGACGAATGAAAGCATAATGAGTGTCTCCTGGATTGCCTTGATTTAAAGAGGTCATTTCTGTAGGATTGAAGACAGGAATTCTTCTTTGAAATGGAGATTATAGTAGTGGGCCACTTGAGGCGCTTTGTAAATTGTGGGTTCTGTCTTTTTGATACTCTTCAGCTCTTGGATAAAGCGCAATGTTAGTGAGCGTTCTGGGTCTGCGTAATTTTCGCCACAAGACTCCCACCAAAACCCCCCGGCCAGTTTGTTTTGTTTGACGTACTGTGCTTTCTTCTGCATTGACGCAGGGTTATCATAAACCGTTAGATCGGTAGACTTTTTGAAAGGCTTGGAGTTTATGCAGAATGCAGATACCGCATTGTCATCGAAGAGTTCTTGATTTCCTTTACCAGGTAGAGACTTGTAGAGTGAGATTCCTTCTTCTCCCTTAGATGTGCCCTGAACACCGTGGAATGTTCTATTGACAGCAAGTGTACTGCTTCTGTCTCGGTAAGAGACTTTCTTGAATCCTCTACCGTAAGCTGGCATTCCCAGTACAATTTTACTCGCGGGTACTTTGCATTGGAGAGTCAACATTTGGATAGTCTTGTCCGCACTAAGACCAGTGCTCGTAGTTAGTCCATCTCTGGGATGAAGAGACCCTTGAGAATTGTAGAGGTTGCTTTGATATGCAGTTTGCTCGGACCAGCTTCCGCTAAAATCGTAGGCCATCAAGTTGAAGTAATCCAAATACGAATTGGCCTGAGAGAGAGGTAGATATTCTAAGATTGACGGATCGGCTGAAATAGCAGCAGTCAACAGAAAATGTTGATGCGAATCATCAGACCCAAAGATAGCATTCTCGAGGTCAATTAGCTTGGTTCGCAATGCTTTCAATAAATCCAAAAAAACAGCCGGCTCTCGCGAGTCGTTTTCTGGGAATTCCCAGTCGATATCGATACCGTCAAAACCGAACTTGAACATGTTTTCAACGCAAGTATCCACAAAAGTTTGCAGCTTCGCAGAATCTGCAACAAGAGCTTTGAAAGCTTCTCTATTAGACCACCCGCCAACAGACATTATAGTTTTGAAATTGTTGACACCTGAAGGACCGCCTTTGGCTATCAAAAAATCGGTGTATTTCAAATAGAATAGTTCTCCCAAGCAACCCATGGGCAACGAATTCCTGCTTGTACTATCGTTCAAATGGCCTTTGCTGGAATTTCCAAGATTCAATTTGTGGAAGGTATGTTCCATTTGTTTGAAAACGTCCAATTGAGTGTCAGAATACTCGTCACTTGTGGTGCACTGTCCTGAGTGCGGGTCCACTACGAAAAACGAATAAAAAACATGCGAAATCTGCCGAAAGTCAATATCGTGCGGGAAATGATTTCTGGGTGGATACGGTGACCAGTTTGAGTAGTAAACTCCAGCAACATAACCGTCATCACGGCAATCGACCTCATGATTTTTATCTTTTTGAATACTCAACATGCTCTGGCTTCGAATTCTGGAATTGTAAATATTGGAAAGAATCCTTCTATCTGCCAAACCAGTTATGTGCTTGATAAATATCGACTCTAATATCAGTCCTATCAAGCACAGAAGCACAGCTAATTTTGGTGTCAGTCGTCCGTTCAGAAACATGTCGAAAAAGGTATTTCTTTGAAAAGAATCAAAGAACTTGAGATAATTTGAAGAAAACCAGACTCAATTATAGCTCAAGCTTAAATCATCTTGAATAATTGTTTGATGGCTGGTTTATATACTTTCTAAAGGTGATGCCCAGGTTTCGCCTTTCTCCTGGGCTCTTTCGCATCGTTTTTGGTGAAACTGTTGTCGCTCCAGTCAAATTAATGAAAAATGATTAAAGATGTTGATATATATATATATACAAACTGAAAACTAAGATAGTTTTAACAGAACTTTTAAGTCAAACTACCACCAATCGAGCCATGTCAAGCGGTGAAGAAGAATCTCATGATTCTAGGATTGAAGCAGTATCTGGGGAACCAACAGCCAGCCCAAAAGCTGCAGTGGAAGCGGAGGAAATGGAGGATTTATTTGGTGATGAAAGCGACAAGGAATTGGACAAAGAGGATACTGGCGCACAAGATGATGACGATAGTCGTATGGTTGAGGGCGAGGATAATGAGCAGGAAATGTACAATCGAAAATTTTACGGGGATGCCACCGGCGAGTCTGACGAGGAAACGCCGCGTGAGTTTCGGGAAGCAGACGTGGACGTCGTCAAACACATTGTTCCGTACCCTACGGCCTCTGCAAACGGGGAAAAAGGGGTGTTCTACGCTAAAATTCCCGAACTTTTGACCATAGACCCTATACCGTTTGACCCACCTGCTTTCCAGGACAGAGTGGAACAGCGAACGGCCCAATTATCATCTCGCGAAGATCAGATGGACGACAGGCTTATAGACGAGAATACGGTAAGGTGGCGATACTCAAGGGACAACGAACAGAATGTGTTCAAGGAATCGAACTCGCAAATCGTACAATGGTCCGACGGATCGTATTCGCTACGGTTGGGCGACGAATACACTGACGTGCTGATAAACGATACCGCTAATACGTATCTGGCGGTTTCCCACGATCAGCAGGAACTCATTCAGTCCGTAAGAGGAGGTGACATCACCAAGACCATGATCTTCATCCCCACATCGACCAGTTCGAAGAACCATCAACGTCTCACAAAGGCCGTGGCACGCAAAGAAAAGCGGGAACACCAGGGCCCCAACACATACATTCAACGCGTGGACCCTGAGCTGGAACAAAAAGAATTGGAGCGGAAACAGAACCAGATCATGCGTGAGAGAAGGAAAAGACAGCTGCGTGAACAGCAAGAACGCGAAGGTTTGGATTCACCAGAGCCTACGGGCATGATGGCTAAATCTTCCCGTGCAGTGTCCGCAAGCCGTGATCGTGATCGTCGCAGTCAGTACGACGAATACGAAGACGATGGTTTCATGGTGGACGACGAAGATGAAAACGATGATCAAGAACAAGACGAGGACGAAGACGAAGAAGAAGAGGAGGAGGAATTGGACGATGAAAACGTAAGTGAGGACGATGAAGCCAAAGCAGAACGTTTGAGAAAGCTAAAGCAAAACGGGGCTGCTCAATATCGTGAAGACAACGATGAAGACGAAGCTACAACGCTCAAGAGGCGTAAGATAGCGGTGTTGGATGAGGAGGATGAAGACGACGAGTAATGATTTTAGCACCCGTACACCTCACAATAGGGCCCATAGATCCCACGTGACTAATGTTTTCTTCAGAATCTTGTATTAAACTTTATTACCCGGCCTTCTCTTTCTCAACTCACGTCAATAGCGATATTAAAGTAATTAGAGGGTTTCCAATAATTATAATTAAGGCCAACTTAGCAATGTCAAACCGTTCGGGAAACATTCTTCAAATACAACTTCTGTAAACCTTATAGACAAATATTTCACACACAATCTATACCTCATGTCTTGGCAAGGTACGTATCAGTCGACTAAGCTCTTTTAAACGGAGAAAAAACGGTAATTTTTCGTTAAGTTTGAAGTTATTTGGGTACTAACTTACAATAAATCAAAACAGCTTACACTGACAACCTAATTGGTACTGGCAAAATTGACAAAGCTGCGATCTACTCGAGAGCCGGAGACTCGCTGTGGGCTGCTTCCGGTGGACTAAACCTGCCTGCTAATGAAATTTCCGAAATTGCACAGGGTTTTGAGAACCCTTCAGGGTTGCAGAGTACAGGTTTGCATGTTCAAGGCCAAAAATTCATGTTGATCAGAGCTGACGACAGAAGCATTTACGGTAGACACGAGGCCGAGGGTGTGATCTGCGTGCGTACGAAGCAGACCATCTTGGTGACCCATTATCCAGCCGGTGTGCAAGCTGGTGAGGCCACCAAGATTGTCGAGCAATTGGCGGATTACTTGATCGGCGTCTCCTATTAGTCAAATGTATCAGATGAATTGACGACGGTTGATATTGCAGCATTTTCTCACAAAACAGCTATGTACGTCCTGCGATACACCAGAGTTCTCGGGCAGTTATATATCGTATAAAAAATAACAGGCAAAGTTTTGTCTGACAGTAAACACGAAGTCAGAGTGACACAGCCAATTACTTGGCAGCACGCACAGCACAGCCGAATGGGTAAATGATTATATTTTCCAGGTCCCAAATGTCTTTTTTCGCAAAAGGGTCGTTGTAAATCACTTGCAAAGCGTCTTCTTTGGTAGGTGCTTCAATCTGCAAATGGGACCCTGCGAACTCGCTTAGTTTGCCGTCCTCACCAGCTTTATGGTAAATTGCACCAGCGCATTTCAGCACACCCTTTGCGTAATTGGCAGAGACACCCTCTAGATGTTCAGGTCTGAATTGGGATCTGTCGCTGCCCTTTTTATCGAAAATAATTACGGCCCATTCCACCATTTTGAAAGTCTTTTTTTATTTGTTCAGGAGCTTGAGTATATCGAACGTTGAAGACTCGGTAGTCGAACAGTAGAAAAGCGACAATGAGCGAATTCGTTGAATCAGTTGTTGATAGGGTTCCGGTTGATGTAGTTGATGAATTTAGTGAACAAGTTCTATATTCATTCGTACATCATGAGAGCTCTTATGAGAAGATATGGGTCACGTGTAGAATGAATGATACAAAAGTTAGCTCAACAGCTTGTGACGCATTGGTATTTGGAAGCAGCCGTTAGGCGTATGTTGATTGGTCTTCCATTTCTACATATCAAGTACTATGAGCTTGCCGCAAAAGTTTCAATACACAGCATGTCTACAACTAATTGACGGGTATTGTTGACGAAAAGGTTTCTTGATTGTGAAATTATGAAGTGTAAGGGACCCAATGAATGGTTTTTCGGTGCTTTCGGATGTACATTTTATTCTTTTCAGAAAGAGACAAGAGCTATTCAGAGACCATGTTAAAAAAGACGACATTTTAGTACAAAGTGATTACGAGCCAATGGCTTTGTTGGAAGTTTTGAAACGGCTGACAAAAACACTTTTAAACTCAACAGTTATATCCAAGACAGATGGTGACATCAGAGCTTGAAGGCCACAACGACTCACTTTTGACAAGCTTGACAGAACAGTTTCTATTTCCTGCATTTGTGTCACGTGACTGTACCCGCGACAGGGATGACTAAAGTGATCAGTGCTTTTACAGTTTTAGGATCCGTCCGATGCCATCAAAGACTACACCAGCGGGAGTTTGTCAGAATGCGCATGTATTTAAGCTATCTAACCAGGCCAATGAAGTTCCCAGATGTAAGAGGCCTTATAGGTAAGGCCTACCTGACTTTCATTATTGTACATAATTTCTTCAGAATCGTGATGTATTTCCCTCTTTGCCTACGATACACGCTGATGATGCTTTCTTTCCATTGCAAATCGTGGACTCCGGGTCTATTGACCTTGAATCTGTCCACGAATTTTCCAACACACAGAGCGGAAAGTACCAGCCTCCAAAAGTAGCTAATATATCGCACTTCTGTCTTTCGAGCATGTTACTAGTGAGTGACAGTTTAGCTCCGATTATTTCAGTCTTTTCAGAGGGAAGTCTTCCTATTGTTTTTATGATCTTGCCTTTTCACTCTACAAAACCGGCTCACAAATATGGTTCCGTATCTTTAGAAGGTTAAAAAAGCCAAAACTTGCTTATGCACTCGAGGGCTGACTTTTTGAATACCATTCGTGTCTTATCAATAATGACGTGTGCTAAGTTAACCAGAACCGTGAAATTTTCCAAGTCTCAACTAGCACCTAGGATTGCGCAGCTGTTGAAAAGGTGAGTGAATGAACACCATGACAGGACTAACTTGCCTGAAGACCTGGCGCTGAAAGACCGAATTCAAAAGTTATATCATTTAACGGTTTGGATTGCAAAGCGGGCTGTGAAAAACTCCTGCTCAATTTCCATTTTGCGTTTCTGCCCTGAAATCAAACATTTTTGTCCTTGTACACATCCAGCTCAAAAAGAACAAAACTGTCGGTCCTATGATTCACAAAACGCTTTCAGAAGTAATCTGAAAACTTTCGAGAAAAAAAACCCCGGCAGTTACCTCAGCGTCCGCGCCAAAGAAATGTAAAAACCCACTTTTTCAACCACCACGACCTGCATTTGACCGTTCATCTTGACGTCGTGGTCGACGCGAAGCAAGTAGTTTTTTGCCCTTACGCTGCACCTGGCGTGTCACACTGGCCCGTCCTTTATCGCCACCATATAAATTCGTAATAAGGTCCGAACCGATCAGAAACATCGGACAGAGCCATAAAGAGCTCTTGGGAATATATCTAACTATTCCCGTCATTCTTTAAAATTGAATGAAAAGCTCTCGCTACCCCAGCCAGTAAGCTCAAAAGTATCAATATTTACAGGTCTACAGAGTTTTACGTCTGATGATTATTTGCGCTGGGGCTTCAAGTTGATATACCAGGTAAGCGATGAGCACTTCCAAGGTGCATCTTCGTCGACTTTTGTAGGTGTGGGACGGACCCCAGCAATTTTTTTGATGATGCATACAGCGATAATATTTTTCAGTCACATGATTCCGTTTTGTTAGCACACGCATTATCAAAGGAAAAAAAGAAAAAAAGGGGTGCGCTTTCAAGATCACATGCTAGCTCTCGAGAGAAAATTTATATGCATGATTATGTAATAGCGTCTTGGCATTTGTGTGCCACTTTGAGAAAAAGTGATATTAGAAACAGTAAGTTTAGTAGACATTAGGGTGGTTACTGTTTTTGGAATCGGTTTCACGAACTGATCACGCTGCTTTGCGTTTTTTCCAGTGTGTCATCGTACTAACGGAAAGCTTAACTGGCAACTTCGAGATTTGTGAACAAGAAATTAAATCGAATGGTGATCTGGCCAGATATTAAACTAACAAAAGAAGAAAGGAGCGAATAGAACTTGAAAACCTGGACAGTCTTTAAATCAATATCAGCAGCTATCTTCCGAAGAAAACCTTGGCATCAAATCGTTAATGCACTTTAAATTGAATTTTGGCACGTGATTTCTTTTATTCTTACCATCTTATACTTCTTCAGTGTATATGCATGCACAGGCATACATCAATTCTAAAGCGATGCCCTTCGAAGTCAATAGTTAACAGTAAGAACACCAGCTGCCCAGCTCTGTATCGTACATGGCAGAAAGTCTAGCAAGCTCATTGAAAGGCCTCAGTCTCCAGGATCACGGCACAGAGTGGGAAATAAATTGCAAGCGGTTCCAGCATGTGCACCCATCGCAGTTTTCACCTCAACCGCTTCCCTTTTTCACCGACGTGAAAGAGCTTGGTGGGCTTACTCAAAAACTTGATGAAGAGAAGTTTGTGCTAGACAGTTGCGAAGGTCTCGCTCATTTGAAAGACGACGTTTCGCGGTTTGTGAAAGATGGCGACCGATCCTGTATTTCCAACTACCTGGGCCACGACATGCTTGAAAACTACGAGACTTACTCTCCGGTGTCTCCAGATCAGCTGGAAGATATGCGTGGTGTAAAGCAATTCATTGACCACCGGTACAGCGTAAAGAAAAACAGATCGAAATTTACGATTGTGTGCTCCAGACACAATATGATAGATCTGATCATGGCGCCATTTTCAGATCAGGACGTTCATTTGAATGCCATAAACCATGACAGCTATCTTTATCTTTTCCCCGATAAACAGTCAGGCGATGAGTTAGGGGGAATTCACTCTGATGACTCCAGGATACGCAAGATATGCTATACGGGGTTCGAGCTCGAACATCTTGTCACCAAGGCCAAAGATCCTAGTGTGTCATCCGCTTTCTACTCAATTGTTTGTGGGCAAATAGACGATGGTCTCGAATGCCTGTTCAAAGCCGAAATGGATGCCGTTGAGCCATCCTCCAGTACGTACACGGAGATCAAGTGCTCCACGGGACTCAAAACAAATTCTTCTTATAACCGCCGAAAAATGCTGCGTATGTGGGTGCAGACCTCTCTGATACCAAGTACGACTCTTCTTTTCGGTCTGCGAGACCCCTACTACAACCAGCTAGCATCTTTCGAACGCTATACCAGAACTCAGCTTTACCGCAAGTTCAACAACTCAAACTTGAAGTTTTCGCCCCAAAAATATAACTATAACGCGAATATTTCAGTACAGTGGTTTCGACACATTTTCAAAGCTATTCAAAGGCTTGTTGAAGCGCATTTGCCGCCCGATACCCCAGATGCCAGGTTGCACACGTCGTTCAAACTGACACTCACCAAAAGTCTAGTGCTGAAACTGCAGAAACTCAATAAGATGCCGCCCAACACGGTCTTCTAAATGTGCTCTGCGGTGTTGTTTTTGTCACCAATGTGAACTTCTCTCTAAACTGTGTTTTATCATTTTCCTGACACTGGCCTTGGGTCTTCGTGTCCTAACAACATATAATTGAGCAATCCGAGTCGTTACAGAGATTTCGGTACCAAACGAGTACTAAACGGATACCAAACGGATACAACTGTGGATCTGAAATCGGTTCGCATTTGACAACCCGTCTTAGTACCCGTAACTACGGCTTCACGTGAATCGGGTAATTTCGGGTATTTATTTCATTCCCCCGCTCATAATTAAGAAATTAAAACCAAGTTTAGCAAGATATCCATGAGATGCTTGACTTCACGGTCCCTTCTTGACTACAAAGACAAGTGAGGCTACCATGACCAGATCGGATTTGTTCTTGGGACAAGACCAAGACTTCAAGACAGCCCCTCTACACAATTCTGCCTTGAAACCGCTCTTTATCACTTCTATAACGGTAGATGGTGACAATAAGTCTAGTCCTTTGTCGGACGCCGTTTTCAAGTCAGTGCTTGAACCGGTACTTTCACAGCCTTTACAGACCTTGGAGCAGTCGGTGACCAATTTTTCCGATATTAAGCGTAAATTGGTGTTCACCGGACTGTTCAAAGACGTGAGAGTGGTTTTAGACAAGGAAACTGAAGCATCCGGACTTGACAAAATCCCTGAAGATGCCATTAAAGACTATAGTCTTGAAAGTCCCATTCCAACTGCTGCCAAAATTGTTCTTTCACCTATAGAGCTCAACAAGGCCACTGCCACTTCCACAACCAGCGACTCGATCTCTGCGTTCGGAAGCCGTTACTCTGTGATCAATGCTCTTGGAAGGGCCGAAATTCTGACGTTGCAAAACCAACTAAGATTCGTGCCGTTCAAGGGTTCTGTGGATGAAAACTCATTGGAGGCCAAACTTGTGGTGCCCCTCCAAAAAAATCCATCCGTCAAGGCTGTGGTTGACGCCAACTATGCCAAGATCGATCTCCGAGACGTACATTTCGTCGAGTCTCACGACCGCACACTACAAAATCAGGCTTCTGTTAACATAGGAGTGCAAAAAGCGTGGCTCTCGGGAAAGTTCGAGTGCATCCCTACTTTTTACAATGGCCTTTCAATTGTGGCCAGAAACTTCAAAGATCCGTTCTCGGCCTCAACTGCTGCTGCTGATACACCATATGTGAAGAATAGTTTGGTGTCACATTTTTCATTTGACAATAGGCAGTTTTTTGGACTGTTTCCATCGTCTGGTGTGAAGTTTGCTCTCAACAACGAATACGTGCTTTCGCAAAAGCAGGAGAATGAGTCAGTCTCAACCACGGGCCATGGAGGTAGTTTCAACAAGATCGCGTTGACACTACAAGCTCAACGTTCTTTTTTCAAAAACATGGTGATTAACTCGCTAGACTTTGCATGCGGAGGAATCGTGCCTCTTGGCGAAACTGCAAGCAAGGTTCACCACATTGATAAGTTTTACTTGGGAGGGCTTTCCAGCCTAAAGGGTTTTTGCAGAAACGAAGTCGGGTCAAATGGTGGTGATTTTTTTTACAAATTGCAAGTGGCTTCTTCGTTCAAGCTCCCCAACACTCCTATTGACTCTCCGTTGAGACTTCAATGTTTTCTCAACGGTGGTGATGTTTTCTCAGCAAAACCTTCTACTTTTTCCTACGCAGCCAGTTCCGGTCTTTCGCTACTTTACAAAAGCTCTGTAGCAAACATGGACCTGACCTACGCTCTGCCCATCACAAACAGACCACAAGACGTGGCTAAGCCGGGCTTTTCCTTTGGCGTATCGCTTTCGCTGTTTTGAAAAGGCTAACAATCGAGAAAAACAGCTTCACGACCTCAAGAACAATCAAAGAACCGAAAAGACCTTTTTCGAATTCCGTTCCCATATGTAGATACTCAGCTGGAGCAAGCGCTAACATTCATTCAACCTTTTTGTTCGTTTCATGTCACTTTCTCAATTTTCTGTCTATATCCTGTATATAATAGTGTTGATGCTCAAACTTAGAGTAAATGGTCAAGTTCTTGTAAGAACATCAACAAACTTGAAAGGCACATATGAGGCCTTTATGTGGGTTCTGAGGTTTGAATGTAAAGGTGCGGATGGAACTCAGATCAAAGTCTCGTGTTGTTTGAAACAAGCGATCCAATACGACATCGGAAGGTCTACAAAGAGCCCTTTGAACATCAAGAATGATAAAAGCATATCACGAAGCCATATTAAGCTCGAAACGGACGCTCAAAACCTTCTGAGCGTCTCCAACCTTGGAAAACTGACAAAAATCAATGGAAAAGCTGTTAAAGTTGGTCACACGGCTAAGTTTTCGCCAACATCTGAGACCATCATTGAAATGGGTGCTGAACCCATCGTGGCTATTGTGACTTATGAAAATGCCTTGTGGAAATTACCACACGATACTTCAATGGCTGAATCCGATAAGCAGCAACTATCACTATATGGGATTGATGCTGTTACTACGCTTTCTTCGAACACTACAATTCAAATCGTCAAGCAACGAGAGGGACATTACGGTAACTGTCTGTTTGCTTTAGTTTCTGGAATCCCAGTGCTACGGGAAACTATAATTTCGGACTTTTTTCAGCAAGTGGATCACATCCATACCAACTTCGATGAACGATGGACGGAGCTCGTGAAACGCAATTCTCAGTTTCCAAACTATGTTCCAACACCGTCGATTTTTCGAACATTCAACTTTGTGGTCACCAGCAGGAAGGTATTTGCTATTTTCAAACACATCGTGGATGCCGGAAATGGTACGCTTTGGTTGTGTGATGGTGTCACAAATCTGGAGTCTTTTGTCAGAAATCAGGTTCAATCTGACAAGATCGTCATACTGATGCATCTCAACAACACTAACTCATCTTTGCTGCAAAAAGATGATTCAAATGGCGTGGACGAGATCCAAGAGGCAAGACTTTTGAGGGCTGAGGCTAAAAAAATCGGTTTGGCGGTATTTGACGTCAATGATCTCGTCAATGCTGTACTCAACCACGACCTCTCGTCACTGCTGAAGCGCACACCTGTTCAGCGAACTACCCCGACTGCCGCAAGTTCTGTACAGACAATTAACTCAGCTTTGGAACAAGGAGACATGGTTTCTCAAGATACGGCAAATAGTTCATTGAGAAAGAGGAGGCCCAATCGACAAAGAGTCCAGCCTCTCAATAGTTTAACATTCTTTGGTGGCGGTGGCTCTATTGCATCACAAGAGATAAAAGCAAAGAGTGAGCAACCTCCCATTAGCGAAGATGTCAACTTTGAAAACGATCCGGTGGTTGAAGAGGCAGCAGTACAACCAGCTTTCAAGAAACCTCGACTAGGCTCCGATCACGAAACCAGAAAACTGATCCACACTCCACTTGGAAATGAAGATCCACGCTTTTTGAAAAGGCCACACGACAATATTGAAGACGATGATGAACAACCATCCGTAGTTTCGAAGCGGGATAAAATTGATAGTCCTGCAGGTGACCCAAGTCCATCTGTAGCCAGTTCTTCGGAACTTAAGCACGGAGAGAACATTTTGGTGAAGAAGTCACGAATAGGACAAGATGCCGCTGCCAACTCTCCCCCTGCAAGCTCGAGAGAGGGAAGCACTCCCGGAATGCACTCAATCAATCTAAGGAATGGCACTCGTTCTGGTTCATTTGTTCGCGCTATTCAAGAAACGAAGACTATTGAGGTTGACAGGCTGAAGGAAAGAATGGCCGATGTTCAAGGAGAAGAACTTACAGAGGAGGCAATCATGCAGCTTGATAACCTTGCTATTGTGGAAACTACAGATCTTTTGAGGAAAAGAAACAATGGGCAACCCGCACCTCCCACCAATTCCAATGAGCCCTGGAATGGGAGAAAGAATTTCAAAAAGTTTGTGAAGATATGGCCCTCGCGCTCTTCAAATTCAAGTCCTGATTCTGCTAATGATGCTATTCGAAACAAAGCATACATGATCACAAGGGATTATGTTCCTATGCAGCAATTTGATCCACGAAAGAGCTCGCTACCAGAGGAAAATATGACTTCTGACGCCAGGCACAACGAAATCGTGGATCCAATTGCATCTGAAAATGGTATCGATTTTGGAGTACAGGTGGAAGACGATGAACCAGTTTTTCAATTCACCAGTCAGCGCACTGGCACACACGCGGCGCATACTAGCTCCGAAACTCCATATTCAGAAAACCAACAGGAGCTTTTTATTATTGATGAGGACGACTCTCAGCAGCGGTTTAACGACAAGCAGCTATTTCACAAAGATACGGCAGAGGAAGATATTGGAAGTATTCGAAATGCTTCTGACAAAACCAGTTACCTTTCCAAAAATAATCGTGGTCAACGCGGCGGTAATGTCAATAACGATGAAGAGAGTGACGATAGCGACGATGAACCAAAATTTCAGTTTCGGTCTCGGAAAAGGTAAAGTAAACCAGAATCCACCACTGGGTGTGAAAATTCCAGGCAACCATTCAATAGCATAATACAATATCATACACAATTTTTTTCGTTTATTGAAAGGAAAACCACGGTGGGCTATGTACTCTTTTTGAGCCCCCTTCTTGGGCAAGCTCGTGCAGTCTAATGAAGTCTTCCTCTGCCAGCTCGAAGGTTTGTGAGTTGGAAGCAATTCTCTCCGGGCTGGTTGATTTGGGCAGCACCACAGTTCCTCTTTGCAGGCCCCAGCTGATGAGTAATTGTGCGGTGTCAACATGGTAGCGTTTAGCAATTTCTCGCACGACTGGCTCTCTTAAGAAAGGAGCACCGTTGGAACCCAACGGTGAGTACGCCTCCATTATTATTCCGTTTTCACGACAGAAGGCAAGCATGTCATCCTGGGGGAGAAAAGGATGAGATTCGATTTGATTGGTGGCTGGAATGATCTCATTTGTTGGGGACTTTATAATATCCTTCAGGTGCCCTATGGAGCAGTTGGAAACCCCTATTGCTTTGGCGCAGCCCTGTTTGGGGAGGTACTGCATTAATTCCCAGGTTTTGACATGATTCCAGTCATTGTCCACATCGGGCTTATTTTCTGCATTGGTCGGAATTACCATATAGTTTTTAGAGCCAAGACGGTCAGTCTTGAACGTTAGAGGCCAATGCATGATGTACAAATCAACATAGTCAAGTCCCAGTCTATCTAGCGATTGCTCAAGTGCTATACCAGGTTGGCGATGCTGAGTATTCCACAACTTGGCACTGACAAAAATTTCATTTCTTGGGATCCCGGAGTCTCTTATTGCTTTGCCTATAACTTGCTCGTTCATACAAACCGCTGCAGAGTCCACATGGCGGTATCCAACGTCAAGAGCTTTTCGAACTGCAGCGTAGCCTTTGTCCTTGGTTGAACGCCAGGTTCCAAGACCCAAAAGTGGAATTTTGGATCCTGTATTCAACGTAGCAGTTTTAGTACAAGTTTTCAGAACAGTGGACATCTTGCTAGTTTGCCCTGTTTTAGCATTGATAAAACACTCACAAATCCCGACCAAAAGGTAAAATCGTGATTTTGACTTCTTATGTGCCCTTTTTATATCTTCTCTTCATTAGCAAAATGCTGTGCGTGGTAGTCAGCAACCCTTTCCAACAGACAAAAACAACCCAAAGAACATGCAGAGACCACCCATAGTCGTGACTTAAAGCTCGGTTCATGCGAGATAGTGACGACACCATTTGTAGCTGGTATACTGAGCTTTTTTCCAGTTTCTCACAAGCCAGTTCTTGTTCTTCAAGTTTTGTTCGATGTCGTCAATATCCAACGTATATTTGGGATGACGGATTAGTCCTTGCACGAAAGCAAACAAGATCGAGTTGAAGTAGAATCTGGACGCTAGTGCCAGCAGTGTTAGTAGAATGGTGAAAAAAAACTCGGTACTCTGGGATGCGCTTTGGGAGCTCAATGAATCGCCACGTATCTTCAATTGCGAGCCCGGAATAGCGGATTGATGAGTTTGCGAGTTTGGGTCGTCAAACTCGCTGTTTTTGGCCGAAAACCATTGTCCGCTAAACCACAGTGTGAACAAACATGTTAGCACTGTGTCGGTTGTATACACGACCAGAGTCATCGCGAAATTCAGCACTTGGGGCGCATATATCTGTTTCAACGCTGCTGAGTAAACCACCAACTGTAGAATAGAAGTTAAATACAACAACCACTGCATGAAGTGCAATCTGTGACCTGTGATGAGACCCAAAATGCCGTACACACCACTGCATTTGTTGAAGATCGTGATGCCAAGCGCCAGCTCAACGCCCATATACAGCGGAAAAATGCCTATGAAAGACTATACAGAGCGTGGTAAAGACTGGTTAATACATGAACTAGACGGACAAAGTTCTTTTGGTGAGTTCTCGAGATTTCATTACACAACTTTCATCGAAATACTATACCAATAAAACACATACTTTAGGAAGGTGTACCATGATTTTGGTTGTTAAACACAGTAGTGAAGAACAAAGATGTACAGTTATCGGCTATCCAGTTCAAAAACTGAGTTTATATACTTTTCTAGACGCGAATCTGGATCAAGTTTTGAGACTTGAGCGGTAGACAGACGTTTAGGTTTAGTTTTTAAAGCATATATAGACTAATATACGAAAATATTCTGAAAAAGTTTAAAAACCTAACTCATCGAATTGGAAAAGTTAGCTCATCGCAAGACAGTAGCAAGCCAATAGCCACAAGTATGGTTGGTCTAAGTAGCCAAATGAGAAGCCTGGATCTCGGGGATCAAAATGATACCCATGTCGACCATATCAACACGCAAGTCCTCGACAAACATGCGCAAAACATCAAGACCGATGAGCTATCGGGAGGTAAGACGAAAAAGACAACAAAAGACAAAGCTAATAGGGCAACGGTGGAAAATGTTCTTGATCCTAGAACAATGCGGTTCTTGCAAGCTTTGACCACACGGGGAGTGATATCCGAGTTCAACGGGTGTCTCAGCACTGGTAAAGAAGCAAATGTGTACCATGCGTATTCCGGAGCGGGTCCAAACGGCGACAAAGAACGATGCGAACTAGCGATAAAGATTTTCAAGACTTCGATCCTGGTGTTCAAGGATCGGGAACGCTACGTAGACGGTGAATTCCGCTTTAGAAACTCGCGGTCCCAGCACAACCCACGCAAAATGATCAAAGTATGGGCCGAAAAGGAATTCCGCAATCTCAAGCGAATTTACCAAAGCAATGTGGTACCTACGCCCAAACCGGTGGAGGTGAGGTCAAACGTGCTGGTGATGGAATTTCTGAATAGAGGCGATGGATTTGCATCGCCAAGACTTAAGGATTATCCTTTCAAGGATGCTGCAGATGTTGCTTACTATTATTTCACAATGATCGCATACATGCGACTGCTGTACCAAAAATGTCAGTTAGTACATGCCGATTTATCGGAATACAACGCGCTCGTCCATGAAAAGAAACTTTACATCATAGATGTGTCACAGAGTGTGCAACCAGAACATCCAATGAGTTTGGATTTCTTAAGAATGGATATCAAAAACGTGAACGGCTTTTTCGAACGGTTTTCCATCGACATTTTCCCAGAAAGAATCATTTTTCAATTCGTGATATCGGAAACGCTCGAGAAGTTTGCGGGTGACTATGATTCCTCTGAAGATCTCGTGGAATACATGGCAAATAATCTGCCGATCAAAAGCACACCAGAGGATGAGGCCGAGGACGAGGTATTCAGATCTTTGCATTTGGTGAGAAATTTGGGTGGTTTGGAAGAAAGAGATTTCGATCGCTTTACTATGGGTAAGTTCGATCTTCTGAAGAGTCTTATTGCCAACGACAACAAGAAAAACGCCAAGAATTTCACAGCGTCCGAACAGTTTGATCTCTCATCTTCTAGTGAAGATGAGGACGAAGAGGAGGATGACGATGACTTAGGGGACGCCGCAACCGATGAAGACGGCACCGAAAGCGAGAACGACTCCGAACAAGATGTCGATGACGAGTCGGATAGCGACTACGTTGAAAAATCTAAAGAAACTAAGCATAAAAAACATGAAGATAAAGACGCGAAGAAGCAACGAAAGGACGAGGCAAAGGACGCAAAGCGTGAGAAAAGGAAAACCAAGGTGAAAAAGCACGTAAAGAAAAGACTGGTCAACAAAACCAAGTCTAGAAAATGACCGTGATTAACATTCATAAATTAGAGTTTACTAAATCTGAGGTATTACTTTTTAACAACAGCATTCTACTCATACTGAACCTCCGCTCTGGTTTTGGCCGACCAGACCCGCTAATTCTAATAATGCCCTATCATCGTTAATACTTTTTAGGTTGATGCGCTGTCTTCTTTGAGCTTCTGCTTCCTCCCACTCCCAATTTTTCATTTGCTCCTCTAACTCTTTTTCTCCACCACATCCCCATACCTCAATATCCTGTATCAAGAATCTGTGTTCACTGCTAGTAGTTGTGAGTGATCCAGGGTTGATGCTGCCACCGCGCCCAACGTTTCTGAAAGCCCCAAACTCTAAGTTGGGGTCAATAGTTAACGAAACGTTCCCCGGGACATAACGTCTGTGATTACTTTTCAAAACAGGAAGCGAGCTGCCCACTCCGATTCCACCTCCCAAGGTATTGAAACATACGCTCTCCGATTTTTGGGCCTTGAAAATCTCTTGAACCGGTGACAACTGTATTATGGTGGTTTTTGTACCGCCAAACAGTTCTGAATTGGTAACTTTCCAGGGTTCGTCAACATATACAACAAAGGTGAGTTTTTTTCTACCCTCAAAAGGTGGAAGTATATCCTGGTCTTCATCTTTGAGACGAGGGTAGTCATTTAGAAAGGTTTGATATCTGTGATTTTTTGACCTCACATACTCCTCGTCATCAGGTATTCGTATTCCATTGACTAGCAACAACGATGGGGCCATCCACTTGAAGACTTTTGCTTGAAAAGAGCGCATTGAGAATCCACTGTCTCGTCCTACATAGAGTTTCTGTAGCCTTGAGAATACCAGCTCGCGAGGCCAAACTGTGGAAAGCTGAGATAATAGAGGAGCTGTGACGAGTTTCGATTCTGCCCTTGGTATGCCTGATGCTAGCGGGTCTACCAGATCTTTTTCCAGGAACAAAACGTGCTCAACCAACATCTCTAAGGGCAACAACAAATTTGGGCATGTTGAAGATAACACCTCTTGGAAATTAGTGTAGGTGACGACATTCTTCAAAGTTTCTTGTGAAGTTTTGATGCAAGTGTTCATAGTTCTTACGATGTTAAGCGCGAAGACTTTGAAAGCGTCCCAATCATTCGAAAGGGTTGCGTTGAGCGTTGAGTTTTTGGTCAAAGTAAGCATAGATATTCGTAGCAATAAAGTTACAAACTCCAGCATCGAGTCTGCAGGTACAGTAAGCTCATCAGTTAGAGCATTGTTGAAGTTGGAAATGATTTCTGGCGCATCAATCGATAAATCAGAACTAGGAGTGCCTGTAACCTCTTTCACGTTTTTACTCAGCGCCAGCGCTATAAACACGAGTTTGGTGTGGTTGTAGGATTTGTCTTGGACGAATTTCAAGCACCTCTGTTTGCTCACCAACAGACAGCTTTTCAAAACTCCGATGTAAGTGACGTTCTCGTAACAGTCTTTGATCATTGGGAAGTTTGACAGAGTTTGGAAGAAGTTAAATAAAAGGGTACTAACTGCATCGTTTATACCATGCAATCGGAGCAAATCAACCAGCTCTTCTTTTGTGACAGAATTATCAAGGGCTTTGCCCTTGATATTGGCTCTGTACGATGTTAGCTCTGGAATTGTGACAGACTTCACAGCTCTTTTATCGTAACTTATCATCACATCTTTTTCACTTATATATGTAGGGCTTGAGGAAGTATCAACGGAGGCAGTCTGGCCCATCTTGGAGGAGCTTTTACGATGATTGGGAGAATTCTTTTGATATGTTTTCGTTAAGATGGGTAAGTTTCTATGATTAAGAGAAGTATATAAAGCTTATTTCGAAAACCACATGATGTATCACTTGGACTAGCTCCAGATTTCAAAAGAACTAGAAAGAAGTGTATAACATTGCCCACAAGTCTTTTAAAGCTGTTTGGGTTCTAGTTTTGAAGCCTTTTGAGACCTATCGGGACTGATGTTTTGAAAACCTGCTGGTTTTCTTGAAATTTTTGGATGTGAATTTAGTTTACAACAAAGAAAACGCTGACATCCGCTTTCTTTTGTTCATCAAGAGTTGAAATTTAGTCTGAAAGTTGATATCATGGGCAGCAATATTTTAGAATTCAGCATTCTGCTATAATTATGATAATGAAGATGGTCTCTCGTGTATTCTTCCTGGAAAATTGTACCATCTCAAATGAACTAAGAGATTAAGATTCTACAATTCTCCCCGCTGTTTTGGAGAAAACACGTTCTCACTAATATGATCAAAGTAAATAATCTCAATTAAGCTGTTGAATTTATTCGAATATCCATGCCTTGCTTCAATGACCTTATTCGACAATGTTTTACTGACGCTGTCGTCCAAGTTCGTGCTTTACCTCAGTACAGCGATAATCATTGGAAAAAAAAATACTGCATACAAATTTTACTAGCTCATCGCTTCTCATCGCGCACCGAAAAACAGCAACATCTCAGCAATCAAAGCAGGTTTTGGAGGCATTCAAATATGGCAAACAAATCTGGTTCGGGTACCAAAGTTCCAGAAGATACCAGGTTCGCGGGTGTTCACAACGACCCCAAATTTAGAGAGACTAAAGCCAAAAAGTTCAAGATCAAGCTAGATGACAGATTTAGCGAGCAGGATCTGGAGTACAAGAGGAAGGCTAAGGTTGACAAGTACGGTCGGCGTCTGAAAGGCCAGGACAATAGGGAAAAGAAAGATTTCGAGAAATACTACGAAAAAGAAGACGCTTCCAAGAAGCTAGAGGAAAATAGCGATGAAGATAGTAGCGACAGCGAAGAAGACGAAAAAAAATTGAAAGCTTCCAGCAAGAAAACCAGTCTAGATAGAGCCCGTGGTGAGGTGCCTAGTGATTACGCTTCTTCGTCTGATGAGGATTCGTCGTCCTCGGAATCAGAAGCGGACTCTGGTGATAGCGATCTTGAAAGTGATGAGTCCGAAGTGGAAATTGAAGGTGCCAAACCAGAATCGGGAGAGAGCAGCAAAACTTTGGCCGTGGTAAACTTGGACTGGGACCATGTCAAATCGGATGATCTGATGATCACATTCTCCAGTTTCGTCCCAAAGGGTGGTAAAATCGCGAAGATTGCAATTTACCCAAGCGAGTTTGGAAAAGAGCGTTTGACTCGTGAACAAGTCGAGGGACCTCCTAGAGAGATTTTTGCGAGCAAGAAGAAAAGCAAGAGAAGCAAAGACGACGATAGCGACTCTGAGGTTGATGTTAAAGACTTGTACGAAGAAGGTGACGCTGAGGATTACGACGTCAAGTCGTTGCGTCGTTATCAGCTTGAAAGACTCAGATACTACTATGCGGTTGTCTACTGCTCAAATGTGGAAACAGCTGAGTCTATATACAAAAACTGTGATGGCACAGAGTTCGAATCCACTGCAAACATGTTCGATCTTAGATATGTTCCCGACGGAATGAAATTTGACGATGAACCCAGAGATGACTGCTCTGAGCTGCCTAAGAACTATAGACCTGCGCAATTCAGTACCGATGCGCTTCAGCATTCGAAAGTGAAGCTTACGTGGGATGAAACGCCCGCAGACCGGGTATCAATGGCCAAAAGAGCTTTCAGTCAAAAGGAACTTGATGAGATGGACTTCAAGGCCTATTTGGCATCTGATAGTGAGGACTCGGAACCAGAATACAATGTCAACCTCAAGGATAAACTGAAGGCCCTGGCAAACCAATCAGCACAAGTTGGTGACCGTTCTGTTTTTGACAAGAAATCAGATGAGGAACAGAGCGATGTTGACATGCAAATAACGTTTGCTCCAGGGTTGGCGGAAGCGGACGATTCCAAAGAAGGAGCAGATGGAAACACAGACGAAACTACTATAGAAAAGGTAAGGCGTAAGGAAAAGGAGCGCCGCAAGATGCGCAAGGAGCGCATAAAGGAACTAAAGAAACAAACGTCTGAAGAAAAACAGAAGTCGAAGGAGTCAAGGTCAGCAAAGAAGTCCAAGTCGCCCGAAGACACTAATTCAAAGTCGGCTGCTGAATTGGAGCTACTGATGATGGACGATGAGGAGCAAGAGGGTGGTTCTAGCATCAACAAAAAGGCGCATTTCAACATGAACGATATCATGAGGTCCGAAAAGGAAAAGGCCAAAAAGTCCAAGTTTCAGGATAAACGCAAAATCACTGATGACCAGTTCAAGCCTGATCTCAACGATCCACGGTTTAGCGAGATGTTTGAGGACCACGACTTTGCAATTGATCCATCTCAACCCGAGTTCAAGCAAACTCCTGCCATGAAGCAAATTTTGCAAGAGAGAAACAAGCGCTCACACAAGAGCAAGACGAAGAAAAGAAGCGGTGCAGAACTTGATGCTAGTGCAGACAATCACACAGACGTTGCAGGCCTCGTTAACAAGATGAAACGGTCGGCCAAAAAGCACAAAAAATCCAAAAATTAGTCAAGCTATCGACTACTACAAGGAAAGTAGGTAATCATTTGTACATATTAAGAGAAGAGCTTGTGGTGAGCTTGTTGCGATCTATTGTTGTTAGGAAAACTGATTGACTGACTTCAGATCAGCGATGTTTTGTTAATGTCTGGCAACTTCTCTACTATAAATGAATCGACAAAAATTAAAAATTAAGCCCTGTAGGGGGCTCGAACCCCTAACCTTATGATTAAGAGTCATACGCGCTACCGATTGCGCCAACAAGGCTCTTAAATTGTTGAGATTGCGAAAGATAATTTAGGGACATATGGTTTTAACATGAGCATGCCATTTTATATATCAATTCAAAAGTCAAAGCGGTTAAAGCTAGCATCGGTTCACAACTTCACCCATCTTACTCTCAAGTAACCATAAATCGTCATGTCAGTAGTCGCCGGCTATAGTTCAGCATCGGACTCTGACGAGGCTTCGTCTACACCAAGACTGGCCAACGATACACACACTTCCATAGCCGGTGACGGTCGCAAGTCATCTCAGGAAAGTGACGCTGCTAAACCAAAAAGAGTCAAGAAACAAGCCAAGGCTGGAAAGATCAACCGTGTTAAGAAAAGGCGAAAAAGCCCGTGGGCTTCATGGTCTTCCTCCGAAGACGACGAGGATAATGGGTCTTCGCATAATGAGGGTTCAAAATCAATAATCAGCGATCACCAAGGTGTGTATCAAGATGATGAGCTCGACTTGAAGGACGAAAGAGAAATGTCAAGACTGCAAGAGAAAAGTGAGTTTCATGGGCATTCATTGGTGGATTATCAAGGCCGGTCCTTTCTAAATCCTCCTATGGAAGAAGATATAGACTTCACGAAGGAACCTCTTTCTTTCCAGACTTTTTTACCCAAGAGGCTAATTCATAAGTATCCGGGCCATGGTAGTGGCACAAATGTGATACGAATGCTACCAAAAACTGGGCATCTTTTTCTCTCTGGAGGCAACGACAATGAGCTCAAGATTTGGGACATGTACCACGAACGCCAATTGCTGCGTGATTATAAAGGTCACTCCAAGGTGGTTCGAGACGCCAATTTTAACGACGATGGGTCCGAGTTTGTAAGCGTTTCCTTTGATCAGCACATGAAAATTTGGGATACAGAAACAGGTGTTGTAAAACATCGTTACAACTTTTCTAGTACACCAAACTGCGCTGAGTACCGCCCAAGCAATCCGAATGAGCTGGTAGTCGGACTATCAAGTAGCGAAATTAGACATTACGATTTACGAGTGTCTCATAAGAATGGCCTAGTTCAAATTTATGACCATCATCTATCGTCAATTATCGCGCTAAAGTACTTTCCTGATGGATCTAAGCTCATCAGTTCTTCTGAAGACAAAACCATGCGCATATGGGAAAACCAAGTGAACATTCCAATCAAACAGATAAGTGATACGGCACAATACTCGATGCCATATGTCGCAATCCATCCAGAGAATAACTACTTTGCGGCCCAGAGTATGGACAACGTTATCTATACGTTTTCCATGAAGCCTAAATATAAAAGACATCCAAAAAAGAAGTTCGAAGGGCACAGGTGCGCGGGATATGGAATTGAATTGACATTCTCTCCGGATGGTCGCTATATTTGTTCGGGGGATACGCGAGGTCAAGTGTTTATATGGGATTGGAAAACAACACATCTGTTGAAGCAGCTTGAAGTTCCCGATAAAAAGCCAGTTACTGCGATAGCTTGGTCGCCTCAAGAAACAAGTAAACTGGTTTGTGGAGGCAATGGCGGTTACATTTACTTATATGACTGATGCTTGACAATTAATGAAGAATTTTACCTATTTATACGTTGATCATGCGTAGAACGACACAGATTTGGACTTTCTCGCTTGGACTTCGCCGATTGCTTCCACAAAGTCTTCATGCTTAACTTCACTTTGGCCGTTTCTTAACGCTATCATTCCTGCTTCAACTGAGACCGCTTTCAGCTGAGCACCATTGAACTCGTCCGTTGATCTTGCGAGTTCCTGCCAATTTATGGAATCGTCTGTCGTCATTTTTCTGGAATGAATTTGTAGAATTTGAGCTCTAGAATCCTCGGAAGGTAGTGGGAACTCGATCTTTCTATCTAGTCTCCCGGATCTCAGTAAAGCTGGATCTAGAACGTCAACTCTGTTAGTAGCCGCAAGTACTTTGACTCTATCATCAGATCCAAAACCATCTAACTGGTTGAGAAGTTCCAACATTGTCCTTTGCACTTCTCTGTCACCGGATTTCTCAGAGTCGAAACGTTTCGTACCAATGGCATCTAGTTCATCGATGAATATAATCGTGGGCGCTTTTTCTTTGGCAAGTGCAAAGGCATCACGCACCAATTTGGAACCCTCACCGATGAACATCTGTACCAGCTGTGGTGCAGCCAATTTTAGGAAAGTAGCATTTGTTTGAGCAGCACACGCTCTTGCTAGCAAAGTCTTACCAGTACCTGGTGGACCATACATCAGAGCACCCTTGGGGGCTCTAATTCCCATATTAGTGAATTTTTCTGCTTGTTTTAAGGGAAGCACAATCGCTTCCACCAATTCTTCGATCTGCTTATCAAGACCACCAACATCCGAATACGTTTCTGTGGGTTTCTCGTCAACCTCCATAGCTTTGACACGCGAGTCAAACTCAGAGGGTAAAGTGTCGAGCACCAAATAAGAATCTTTGTTTACACCCACCAAATCATTGGGTTTCAAAGTATTGGGGTCTACCAGCCCTACCATAGGCAGAAAAACCGTTTGTCTCGAGGAGGTTTTCACAACGGCCGCTTTTCCGGTTGCAGCGTTGTCCAGATTCACATTCCCACCTTGAGTAGCCGATTCCCGTTGCTGTTCGTCTTCCAATTCGTCCATATCCATAATCTCAACCACATTAGACACCAAATAGGGTAGTTGGCGATTGTTTTTGATTTTCTCCTTATTGTCCTTGATCTTTTCGAGCATCACACTGTTTTCATGCGATAACCTCTGCAGCTCTGATCTGAATATCCGAATCTCATTGTCTAAGAGCTTGGTTCTTGTTTGAAGCTCTCCTGTGGGTAAGTTCAAGATTTCTTGATCGATTTCGATTTCGCCCGGGTTTTGTTGCGATTCGAGTTCCTCCAAAGTCGCCATCTTGAATGAGCAGTTGAGGGTGTTGGATTCGGTAGCTTGGTTGATGCTGAACCGCTTGGTGTTGACTTCTTGTAGAGCCGTTGTGTTCAAAGATAGGTTTGCCACCGAGATAACTTTTGAATTTAGGCGCGTAGTTTAAGGTAGTCATTATGTACGTATTTTTCGTTAGTTTGAAATAGATGTAAAAAACGCCTAGGTAAAGAGGCGATTCAGAAGGCATGCGAACCTCCAGTCTCTTCACCAAAAGTGTAAGCCCATTCAAATAAAACGCTGCGGCTTCACTTCCTAGCCAGATTGAGGTGAATAAACTTTATAGTTGCACCGTATCACTTCGTACGACAGGTTGTTCGACTCGATAGAACGTTTCTATACCAGGTTTTCAGAAGCATCCCACCCATCTTGGATGCTACACTTCAGCTTATGCTGATCTTCCTACCCATACTTCTATGGTCTTGACGAATGGTTTGTCAACATTTTTCTTTTGGAGCCGGGATATTCACTGTTTGTGCTTTTCCAACTCTGCCTTAAGCTCCTTGGTGAAGTCGTCGTCCACCTCCACGTCATCCCAGTCTTCTTTCCAAAGATTTGTTTGTACGTTGGAGTCCTCTTTGATTGTTTCGGAGTCGGGCCATGTATCGACGGGAAAGTCCTCGAATTCGTCGTTTTCTTCCAGCGTATTTTGATGTTCCTTTTCTGAGCTCATTATAAGTAGAGTTGATTTTTAGTTTGTAAGGTGGAGATTCTGGTCTGGGGCTCACAATGGTCAGAGTTCTGGGGTTTACTTTACAGCTGTTAACATGGTTGAAGATCATAGATTTGAGTATTACTGGTATTTGCCACATTGATGTTGTTACAAATCACTATATACGAATTGTATTTCTATCTTCTTTAGATAATCGTGACATAGACGAGTTTTGAATGGAGCGACTTCGTCAAGCAGTAGGCCTTGTTAGTTTAGTTAAGCTGGCTAGTGATTATCGATCATTTCACCGTGAGTTGGCTTGAAAATGTACATCACTATATACGTCACCGTCGCAGATAGCTTACAAGATCGAATGAAGATCAATTCAGTTTTGCTAGCCACTAACGTCTCTACTTATACAGTGCTTTTGTGTGAGTTTTTTTTTATTACATATATTGCCAAATCTATTTTAGTAGTATGGCCGCGGTTTGAGGGTTTCAACATTACGCGTACCATTTTTTGCTGACAGTTTGAGTCTAAAAAAAAAGGTTAGCATACCATACTTAGCATCGTGGCATGGCAAACAGTTCCTATAGACTCTCTGAAACTCAATCTATCAATATTGAAATACCCAATAACTTGTTTAAGACCAGAAAGACCTGAACCCAGTCTTATCATGATTTTACCAAGCTGTCGCTGACGCTGGTCACGTGACAGTACACATCAAAAGCAGTATAGTGAATTTCTTGAATCACATCAACCAGTTCCCAGCAGTCCTATTTACCTGCTATTAAATCGATTGAAATCTTAGCCTTCATCAGCATCGAAGAACGTAAAATGACATTTCCCTCAACTTTGTCACTTTCATTTTATGCCTTTTCACGATATAATTCTCAACACCATGTGATGTAAAAAAAATTAATCAAAATTTGATCTCATCTCTCATCTCATCTCATCGATGATCCAAAAGATCAAGCGGTTTCCAAAGCATCGATTTTGGTTTTTCAGGACCCATTGTTGGATACTTGTGCTCTTCCTATTCTAGGGACGTTTCTCTCTTACCCATCTTTCTCTAGAAGCTGACCCCCTTTCCTGTTGAGAGCACCTGAACAATGAAGGAAGTTGTGGTGGACATAGCGCCCAAGAGGATTAAAGGCCTTGAGTTCAGTGCACTTTCGGCTAGTGACATCGTTGCTCAATCGAAAGTTGAAATTACCACGAGAGACCTCTTTGACCTGGAAAGTGGGAGAAAACCCAAGGATGGAGGTGCTCTAGATACAAGAATGGGAGTTTCGTCTTCGCAGGCTGAGTGTTCAACCTGCCATGGAAATCTTGCATCTTGTCATGGCCACTTTGGGCACATTAAGTTGTCCTTGCCTGTTTTCCATGTTGGCTATTTCAAGGCCACTATCCAGGTTTTGCAGTCAGTGTGTAAGGGCTGTGCTGCCCTTTTACTCTCTGAAGAGGACAAAAGACAATTTCTGGGCGAACTTCGTCGTCCAGGTATAGACAATCTGAGAAGAATGGGAATTTTGAAAAAAGTTGTGGATCAATGTAAAAAACAGAGAAGATGCTTTGCCTGTGGAGCTTTGAACGGTGTTGTCAAGAAAGCTGCCGCTGGTTCTGGTTCTGCCTCACTCAAAATCTTACATGACACCTTCAGATGGGTAGGTAAAAAATCTGCACCAGAAAAAGATAAATGGTTTGGAGACTGGAAAACGGTACTTGCACATAGTCCAGAGCTCGAACGTTACGTCAAGCGATGCACAGATGACTTGAACCCTTTGAAGGTATTAAATCTGTTTAAGCAAATTGCACCAAGTGATTGTGAACTACTCGGGATCGATAGTTCCGTCAAGTCAGGCAGACCTGAAACTTATATTTGGAGATACTTGCCTGCGCCACCGGTGTGTATTCGTCCATCTGTGATGATGCAAGACTCTCCTGCGTCAAACGAAGATGATTTAACCGTAAAGCTTACAGAAATTGTTTGGACCTCGTCCTTGATTAAAGCAGGTTTGGAAAAGGGTATTTCAATCAATAATATGATGGAGCAATGGGACTATTTGCAATTGGCAGTTGCCATGTACATCAATTCGGATTCGGTCAACCCGGCGATGATGCCCGGAGGAAATGCTGGCGGGAAGACCAAGCCGATAAGAGGCTTTTGTCAGAGGTTGAAAGGTAAGCAAGGTCGTTTCAGAGGTAACCTTTCAGGTAAACGTGTGGATTTCTCGGGCAGAACTGTCGTATCCCCGGATCCCAACCTGTCGATTGACCAAGTTGCGGTACCTGACCGTGTCGCTAAGGTGCTCACGTACCCAGAGATGGTCACTCGCTATAACAAACAAAAACTGCAGCAGTTGGTCATAAATGGACCCAATGAGCACCCGGGGGCTAACTACATCTTGAAAAAGGATGAAGAGGCAAGACGCAATCTACGTTACGGTGATCGTTTGAAGCTCGCGAGAAATCTCCAGTTTGGTGACGTGGTCGAGAGACATCTGGAAGATGGTGATGTTGTTCTATTTAACAGACAGCCTTCCTTACACAGACTTTCTATTCTGTCACATTATGCGAAAATCAGACCTTGGAGAACCTTCAGATTGAACGAATGTGTGTGTACCCCTTACAATGCTGATTTTGATGGTGACGAAATGAATCTTCATGTTCCTCAAACGGAGGAGGCCCGTGCTGAGGCTATCAACCTTATGGGTGTCAAAAACAACCTGCTAACGCCTAAATCTGGAGAGCCCATTATCGCTGCTACCCAAGATTTTATCACCGGGTCATATTTGATATCGCATAAGGATTCGTTTTACAGCAGAGCTGAATTCGTTCAGCTTTTGTCGATGATGTCGGATGGTAATTTGCAGTTTGACATACCTCCTCCGGCCATAATGAAGCCTTATTACATGTGGACAGGAAAGCAGGTGTTCTCTCTTCTCATCAGACCGAATAAAAAATCATCTGTCGTCATCAATTTGGATGCTAAGAACAAGGTTTACATTCCTCCCAAGAGAAAAGAGTTTCCTAATGAGATGTCCCAAAACGATGGTTTTGTCGTCATTCGAGGTTCTCAAATCCTGAGCGGTGTCATGGACAAGTCTGTATTGGGTGATGGTAAGAAACACTCGGTATTTTACACTATTCTTAGAGATTTTGGGCCGCAGGAAGCTGCTTTCGCTATGAACAGAATGGCGAAACTGTGCGCCCGTTTTCTGGGCAACAGAGGTTTCTCAATTGGGATCAGCGACGTCACACCTGGTTTTGAGCTTAAACGGCAGAAGGAAAGCATGGTTGAAGATGCATACGCGAAGTGTGATGAGCTCATCGATCAATTCGACAAAGGAAAACTGGAAACTCAGCCCGGTTGTAATGAGGAGCAGACACTGGAAGCTAAGATCGGTGGTTTGCTTTCTAAAGTTAGAGAAGAAGTCGGTGAAGTCTGCATCAAAGAGCTGGATAATTTGAATGCGTGTTTGATCATGGCAAACTGTGGTTCCAAGGGTTCGAACTTAAATGTCTCCCAGATGGTTGCAGTTGTCGGTCAGCAAATTATCTCTGGTAATCGTGTTCCGGATGGCTTCCAGGATCGTTCTTTACCTCATTTTTTGAAAAATTCCAAAACACCACAGTCGAAGGGTTTCGTCAGAAACTCCTTTTTCACTGGCTTAACACCACCAGAGTTTTTATTCCACGCTATTTCTGGACGTGAAGGTCTGGTAGATACTGCCGTCAAGACCGCTGAGACTGGTTACATGTCTCGTAGACTGATGAAATCTTTGGAAGATCTGTCTTGTCAATACGATAATACTATCAGGACATCTTCGAATGGTATTGTTCAGTTCACCTATGGTGGTGATGGATTAGACCCCATCGACATGGAAGGTAACGCACAACCTGTCAATTTCGCGAGATCATGGGAACACGCGAACAACATCACATTCAATCACATCGACAAAGGATTGCTTCCTTACCAAATAATGCAACAGACGAATAAGATTCTAGAACCGCTTGAAAAGAAACTCTTGAGATATGACAATTTGGGTAATCTGCTAAGTGGACTTGAGGCGCAATGCGAAGATTTCATAGATCAGCACGATGCGGAAAGAAACTTCTACCAATCGTTAAGATCATACCTAGAAGATAAGGCTAACCACTTGGCAAAAACGAGAAAGCACAAGGGATTAATGGAGTATTTGGAAGAACCAGCCGCCGAATTGCAAGAAATGGATTTGGATGACAAAGCTTCGGAAGCATCCATAGCATCAGTTTCTCAATTGTGCAAAATCTCGTCCTCACTGGTTGGGAAATTTTTGGAAATAGCAATCTTCAAATACCATAAGGCCAAGGTCGAACCTGGAACGGCAGTCGGTGCCGTGGGTGCGCATTCGATTGGTGAGCCTGGTACACAGATGACATTGAAGACTTTCCATTTTGCTGGTGTCGCTTCTATGAATGTAACGCTTGGTGTACCTCGTATCAAGGAAATTATCAACGCCTCAAAAGTCATTTCCACACCTATTATCAACGCCGTTCTCGTCAATGACAATGATGAAAGAGCCGCTAGAGTGGTTAAGGGTAGAATCGAAAAGACATTGATGTCCGACGTGGCCTTCTATATTCAGGACGTCTACCGGGACAACATGTCGTTTCTACAGGTTAAAGTGGACTTGAGCACCATTGAGAAATTGCAATTGGAGCTGACGGTTGAAGATATCGCAGTTGCAATAACAAGAGCATCTAAACTCAAAATTGCAGCTTCTGATGTCAGTATTGTCGGGAAGGACAAAATCAACATCAACGTCTATCCCGAAGGTGCTAAACTCAAATCAGTCTCTACTTCAGCTAAGGAACCTCCTGAAAATGAGCTGTTTTACAGAATCCAACATTTACGTCGTGCACTGCCCGCAATAGTTGTTAAGGGTCTTCCTGACATTGCAAGAGCGGTCATCAATGTTAAAGACAATGAGAAGAGGGAACTTCTGGTCGAAGGCTACGGTTTACGCGATGTTATGACCACGGATGGTGTGATCGGCTCAAAAACAAAGACAAACCATGTTTTGGAAGTTGTTAGCGTACTGGGAATTGAAGCAGCAAGGGCCAGTATCATCGGTGAAATTGACTATACTATGAGTAATCACGGTATGAGTGTTGATCCTCGTCACGTACAGCTATTGGGTGACGTTATGACCTATAAGGGTGAGGTGCTGGGTATCACACGTTTCGGTCTGAGTAAAATGAGAGACTCGGTGCTGCAACTTGCGTCGTTCGAGAAGACCACTGATCATTTGTTCGATGCCGCCTTCTACATGAAGAAGGACGCCGTCGAAGGTGTCTCGGAATGCATTATTTTAGGCCAGACGATGTCCATTGGTACAGGTGCCTTTAAGGTCGTAAAGGGTACGTCTTTGTCTACCGAAGACCTAAAACCTAAGCCAGTACTTTTTGAAGATTTGTGCAAGAATGTCTCAACTCTGAAAGTCAACTAGCATCGCATAATACATACGCATAGAGCATATAATGAAAAAAGTATAACGAATAAACACCAAGGATTCACTAGGCCAATGCCTGAATTGTAAGCTAGCCGTTGAAGGTTGATCGTTATTTTGAATGTTAAAAAGTAAGCCCTGTAGGGGGCTCGAACCCCTAACCTTATGATTAAGAGTCATACGCGCTACCGATTGCGCCAACAAGGCTCTTATTGGAATCTTTAAAAGAATGGTAAACAGTAACAGACACTGTTTAACCCTGTGATCCTTTTCGACTGTTGATGGTAGCTTGGATAGTACAAGACGTAAGCAAAGCTTTCTTTAACTAGAATTCTATATCAGCCTCACCTCAATTATATCTTCATCCTCTAACTCTAGTTCTCCAACCGATTGTGAGGAAGCCAGTTCCTCGTTGTCAAAGTATAGCTTCACGCTACACTTTTCTGGCACATGATGTACACTCCTAAAGTGGTTGTTCAGTACTTCCATAGAGGTGTTTTGATGCACATTGACATATGTCTTCTCATTATTCTTACCCATCAGTACGATTCGGATTGTGCTGGTGCTGTTCTCGGTGGGAGAATCGTCATCTAGGATGTGTATGTGACTCGACTCAGAAAATTGTGAGTTGAAGGGATCATCGTCTCCACTGATATAACTGATGTCGTTGTCATCTATCGCCTCGTCACTTGCCATCAATGCTGCGTCACTATGGTTTTTTTTTTCCAAGTTCGCTCTGTATTCGTCTTCAGAAGCCTTAGAAATTAGTGTCAACGAAACTTCGATGATGTCTAAATCAGGATCTGTTGAAACCTGTAAAGAGTTGCACGTCATGAAATCCAAAATCTTTACGCCGCCACGGTAAACGGACACATTATCACTTTGGTAGTGATGTCGCAGCTCATTGCTGACGTTGTGTTCTTTCAATAGTAATTTCAGTGCCAATGGCAGAATTTGCGTAAAAGTGTGAGAACCTTTGACTTTTGCATTCACTTTCTTGTCGACAGTTCCTTGCAAGAGGGAGGTGAACTTGATGTTGAAGACACGGTTCAATGGTAGAGAAGGGCTTTTTTCAGCTGTGCTGGCAGACCTTCCTGCTTCTCTAGCCAACTCTTTAAAAAATTGCTCGTCCTCGTCTTCGTCTTGGTTAGCTGCACTGCTGGTAGCGGTTTGTTTCTGATAGTTGTTTTTGGTGCGAGTGTTTCTTGGCCGTTTTACACTGACACGGTCGTCTTTAGCTGAGCTTGAGATGCGTTTTGTAGGATTCGAAGCATTTTCCTCTTCCCTCTCGGACTGATCGCCCTCAGAAGAGTCGATCACAATCTCATCTCTTTCGCTAGTATAGGAGGTATTTTGTGGTTTTAAGGCCACCGTAGGACTACTCATCGCCGAGCTATTATCTTGTATTTTCTGAATAATGACGGGACGATGGGATATGCTTGAATCCACACTTCTACTAGAAGGTGCGTAATCTCCACAGAAAAAATCGTCGTCGTCATCGTCATCATCATCATCATCCTCATCATCATTACGTCCTTCTTCTTCAGTTGCACTTTTCTTTTGACTGACATTTATGTCTTCTTTCTGATTCAATTGATGGTGGTCAACCGATTGCCGAGATCCGTTTGCTTCATTTGCTTCATTAGCTTCAGTGTCGTCCACATTTTGAGCCTTTTCTTGCTCATCAACGTCAGTTTCCACTGCTTCCACGTCCTCTGCACTATCTGTGCTTTCTCCGTCATCAATTGGCTTTATTGTAGAAGAAAACCTTGGAAGTTTCGCCCTTTCGGAATGAATAGCCACGGTAGTTTGGTCATCTTGAATGTATCCTCCAATGGTCTTATTGGCATCCGAAAATGACATCAATTCTTGGATGTCTTCAGTGATCTTAGCACCTTTGAGACCAGTATGAGGACGTTGCTCATCTTCTGCCATTTTGATGCTAGATAGCTACTAGAGACGGCAATACACCCCCAAGGCTTTGCTTGGTTTTATATCCAGCTTGGTTTGGCTAGTTGGTAGGTTTCTATAAGATTATGTTGACGACAGTAAATTAGATGTTTTAGATATAACAGTGTACGGGTCTGAAGTATTCAGTGTCATCGGGCTTTTTAGTCTGCGTTCAACGCTTTTCAAGCTATTGCTGATGATTCTGGAACCCGTTGTTCTTCATTTTGTTTTGACACGACCAGTTTCCAGGATTTGGGTGCCGTTTTGATAAAATTCGCGGAACAACAATATTTGATACTTCAAATCATCGGAGCCTCCAGTTTCGCGAATGGAATGCATACTCAAGATGGGATTACCCAGATCAAGTGTCTTAATTCCTGTTTTAGAGGCAATTATGGGACCAATGGTGGATCCACAAGGAGAAGTGTTGGATACAACGAAAAGTTGCAAAGGTACCTTGACACGGTCTGCAAGAGCCTTGACGAGCACCAATCCGGGAGTATTGGTCATGTAGCGCTGATTAGCATTAATCTTGATCACAGGTCCGCCACCAATCATGGGCTTGTGGTTCGATTCGTATTTGCTCGCATAGTTGGGGTGCACAGCGTGGGCAACATCAGAAGACATGAAAAAAGACTTTCTTGTCGCGATTTTCAAAAGATCGCGTTCGCCTGAATAAGCATCATTAGCCCCGCCACGTAGCGTTGGGGTGGCAAGCCTCTCCATAACGCTAGGTAGGAAGTTAGAGTCGGCACCCTGCGCAGAAGATGAGCCGATTTCCTCATGGTCAAAGCATGCTAGCATTCTGATAGAGGAATTGTCCTGTGAATCATCGTTTCCAGCCTCCGTGAGCGCATGCATACCAGTGAAGCATGAGGTCAAGTTGTCGAGCCTGCCGGAGAAAACAAACTCGTCGTGTAAACCGCCAAGACAAGAAGGTTTGTGGTCGTAGAGAGTCAATTCAAAGTCCTCGATTTGGTCACTTGTAATGTTCAACCCTTTGGCCACCAAGTCGACCAGGTCACGGTGGTGTCTCTCCACCACAGATTTGATGGAGAAAAAAGTGTCATCTTGCGCCTTGGACCCACAGGTTTCGTCGTCCTTGTTGGCTTGATTTGCTTGCAGACCAGCCAGTGGCAGCAATTGATTTTCCCGATCAAACTCAAATTTGGTATTTACGTCGCGGTCCAGATGGATGGCCAGAGTCGGGATTTTGAGCAGAGGTTTTTTCAAATCTACCAGTTTTGCAACTAGCTGGTACCCATCTGAAGTATCCTCACGGTAAACGACTCTTCCAGCGATGGAAAGGTCTGCATCGAACCATGAGTGCCAGATTCCACCACCATAGCACTCCACGCCAACTAAGTCGTACTTTTCGTTTGTCTTCTTTGAGATAGGCTTGATTTTCAAAACCGGACTATCGGTGTGGGCACCAATAATAGCGAATGGGTTACCACCTACGTATTGGCTGCCCACATAAAAGGCAATGATTGCAGAGTCATTTCTAGTGACAAAGTATCCTTTGCCTGGTTTAAGAGTCTTTTCCCATGGATCTCCCTCCTTTAGTTGCTCAAACCCGTATTTCGAAAGATGTTTCTCGATATTCTGCACAGCATGGAAGGGCGTAGGAGAGGCATTGAGAAAGTTGATAAACTCTTGGGCGTATTCGTGATTGGAACTATTCATCAAGGGCTGTTTCCGTAGATGTAATCGAAGCATACACACGCCTTTGAGAGCTGAGTGTAGATCTGTTGGATAAGTAGTGGTATAAATTTGAATTTATTAAATAGATAAGGTAGAGATACACTATATATATAATAAATAAGGTGAAGTGTCAGTAAAAAAGCCTAGAAAGTCGATATCACGGAAAGAAGCTTGGAAGTGGTTGATGGGTCGAAACAGAATGTGCAAATGTGTCAGATAACTTTATCGCTGGCTCTTTTTTGGTTAAATACTTAATTCGTAGCGTTCTGTCAATTATCAGACGAAAAGCCCGTAATTGTTCGTAAAACATAAAAAAAACGAGCTAAATCGCAAATATTCTTGGCAATGGATTTTAGCCGCAAGGATGAAATAAAATATAGGTATTTTCAACAATGATAGGTATAAGTGCGTGGCTGTTATATCAAACAACAAGAATTGTGACGCCAAAATACATATCACTTTACACTAAACTGTCACTCTTGTTTTCAGACTCGTCTGCTACATGCCCTGGTTTTCAAAGATACCGACTCTTTTAAAATCAATGCTGTATAATTAAGCTCCAATTGCAAAACACCCCAGTTCGCTTTTCCAATCGCAAAGCTGCCCAAAAAACACCATTCAAAATAATGTACTTTTGGTCATGAAATATCACTCCTAAAATTCCATCCAAGTCCAAACAAACAGGACACGTTGCTTTCCATATTACTCCCCCCAAGCTAACAGTTCAACCATACTCTTGCCAAACTCTCAAACTATTTGTCTCTTCTCACTATTCTGTCGCTGTCATACCTTTTATATCTATAATTCTTTAAATGCTAATTCATATCAAATTCAAGAACTTCCATTCGAAATTCTCAAGAAGCAGTATTTAAACAATCAGGTAAAAGTGAGCAGTGTCAAGCCATTGCAAGCTGCTATGGCACGACCCAAACAGGGAGACACCGGGAAAAGACCTGCTAAGAGAATAAGAACCCTTGATTCCTTTCAAACGGTCAAATCTGGCTCTTCTAATGAAAATGCTGCAGCATTGGCCGTGCTCAACTCAGAGGAGCACGTCAAAAGATCAAGACCAAGGCGGGATGCATCCAAGAAGGCTTCAATATCCATAGGCGAATCAATTGACCCAACAGTGGGATCAGACGATGAAGGAGACGAGTTTGTGCCAGAGAAAGAGGTTGACCTCGAAGACATTGATAGCGGGGAAGGAGAAGAACAAGAACAAGAAGAAGAAGAGGAAAAAGAAGTAGAGGAGCAAGGGAAGCATCTTGAGCAAGAGCTGCAAGACACAGACCTTGGTGATTTGCAAGAAAAGAAGACATCAAAACAGGCTTCTTCACGAAAAAATAAAGCAGACTCTTCCAAGAAACCAGGTTTGAAAAAAAGAGGTCGAAAACCAAAACTATCCACGCCGCAGAATAATGACAAACTGAAGTCTCCGACTCCTGCATCGAAGCTGGATAATAAAAGACGTGTGATTCGAGCTTTGAAAGACCTCACGTCTGCTAGGGACAAAATAGAACGAATCTATGGGTTGAATAATCAGAAATTGTTAGGGCTCGCCAAGGTCAAAGAGGGCTTCGAAACCGGCCCGTTTGATTTTGACCTCGAAACAATACAGCGTCATTCTAAATATTTTGTCGATTTTCCTTCGCCAAGCACCGTCACAACAGGTAACGCACTAAGTGTACCGCTAGAAAAGAGTGATTATCGTGTTGTAAATGAATCCGAACTGCACCAACTTTTCCCCCTCAGTGACGAAGAGATTCTTCTGCAAATTTCCGATCTTGATACACACATCACAAGTGGTCAAAGTATCGAGTTTCCAATCTTTCCCTGCGGAAAACGTAAGGGTTTTGTTTATTGCATGGGCGGGCTTATCACAGACATGGCGTGGCTTCCACGCGATGACCTCGACCGGCTTTATTTAGCCGTCTCCGTGTCCAACCGATTAGGGGATCCAGTACACGAAGATCTGAGATGCTGGGGTGAGGAGAGCCATACCTCCTGCATCATGATCTTTGCATTGGATGCAACCTCTTTGGTGTTTGAGAAACGTCAAACCATCATTCACAATTTTGGTGAAACTTGGGACCTTAAATGGCATTCCGGATTTCAAGACGACAGCGCTTTGGGCTTACTAGGAGCCTGCTGCCAAGATGGCTCTGTCAAATTCATAAAGATCGATAAAACGACAGATCATGAGATAAAGGTCTACGAGAGCGCGGACTTGAGTGTAAGATTACCCCAAACGCCCATCTCTTGCTTCGATTTCACTTCTTCGATAACCATAGTGTGTGGATTTCAGAACGGCCACGTTGCAGAGTTTGAGTTGGGTTCGAATGTGCCATCGTACTACTACCAAATTCACGATTCGTACGTCATATCAATCGTCGTGGCCTACTCCGAATTCGAAGACAACGTGGTGACCACAACATCGATAGACGGTTTCATCTACATTTTCAATCCCAAAAGCATTCACACAACGAAAAGCTCTTTAGGGCGCGTTCGCGGAGGAAACACCATAATTGCCACTTATTGCCCTACAGTGTATGGCGTTGTTCACACAGACGGAGCAAACTCAGTCAAGGCGTACTCACCCAAGGCCGCTTTTGCCTCGCATCAAATTTGTCAACATGAAAACACTGTGAGCACGCTAGCGACCTCAAAACTCCACCCGTTCCTGCTTTCGGGCTCTGCTGATGGGAGTCTAATGATCAACAATCTAGCTAGAAGATTTTTGACAGGCATCAAAAATAATTCAACTGTACACAAGTACTTAAAGCTGTGGGAGTGGAACTACAGTGCCAAGGACAAAAAATACCAATTAGATCCAAACTATGAAGTTTTCAATTTCAGCGTGAACGAAGTCTCGAAAGCTAGAGTTGGTCCCCCCGGGGTGAACATCGCAAGCGTAAAATGGAACGAAACATGCAAAGGTGGAAAGTTTTACGCCTTCGCAAACAGTGCGGGCTTACTCGTTATTGAAGAGTTGGGAAGCTGAGAGGCAAATCAGTATTTTGGAATATTCGGGTTTATCTCATCGATATATTTGAAAAATCCACCTTTGACGTCGCGGACGTTACTCAAATGAAACTGGTCTTTGAGAATTCGGGTGGCCAGCTGAGAATCATTTCCGTATCGGCAGAGAACTAACACCTCACTTTTAGTATCTATGGCCGGTATCTCTCGCTTCAGTTGGGATATGTCGCCTTCCATATCTCTCAACTCTTTGACGGTCAAATTGAACGTATTTGGCAAATGCGAGATGTTGTAATGATGACGGGGTCTTACATCCAAAAGAATGTGATTCAGTTCAGACGCTTGCGAAAATGAGGTGTGAAATTCGTCAACTGTCATACGTTCGTGGGGCAGACAAACGTTGTAATTTCGTTTGCCACAGAAAAGTTCATAATCAATATCACCCCTTTGAATGGATGCTTTTGTGATGGAAGGATTTTTCCCACATGCCAGACAGGACGCCTGTCTGCCTCTCATCTTGAATGTGCGTAGAGACTGCGTGGGAAAGCCAGAATACTGCATAAGAAAAGGCTTGAAATTGTCCATAGTGTAAACGTCAAGGACGATCTTTAGAGTTTCCACCGCCATCATCACTCCGACGAGTCCAATACAGGGGCCAATGACACCACCCTCTTGACAGGACGATACAGAGTTCGGTGGCGGAGGAACTGGGTAAAAACATCTATAACAGGGTCCGACGCTCTTGAAGTTCAAAATGGATAATTGGCCCTCAAAACCGAGACCAGAAGCAGAAACTACGGTCATACCTAAATTCACCGCCACGTCCGACACCAGATATCTTGTTAAGGGCGTGTCTGTACAGTCCAGGACGATATCATAATTTTGGAATATCTGAAAAGCGTTGCTGTAATCAAGTCTGACAGGAAAAGTGTCGACTTTGATGTGCGGATTCAATTTTAGCAGAACATCCTTGGCAGACTCACACTTCAGTACTCCAACCTTGTTAGAATCATGCAACACCTGTCTATGCAAATTTGAGGTCTCCACAACGTCATTATCGACAATACCAATTTGACCTACGCCTGCACCGGCCAGATACGGCAAACAGGGACATCCGAGTCCGCCCGCTCCGACAACAAGAACCCTGCTGTTTTTCAGCTTTACTTGACCCTCGACACCACCGGTTTCTTGGACAATCATCTGTCTGCCATATCTTTTGAACTCCTCCAAGGACATCGGAAGCTGACTTTGCTCTTTAAGTTGCTGCTTCAAGCTCGCGTTTTCGGCTTTCAACGCCGCTATTTCAGATTCCTGAGCATTCGCCATGATGAATCACGTTGAGGATATCGACTAAGCAGCCGCAAAATGAATGTAGGGCTGATGTTGAAGCGATGAGATGCGATGAGATGCGATGCGATGAGATGCAATGATCATCAATTTACACTGCATGAAAGTATCACCAGTCACGTGGTGACCGGCGACGTTGCGAGTGTCTATTCAAACTTGTCGAGCTGGAGCCTTCAAGATACGGCCCCGAACCAAAGCACTGGATTCAATTAATAACAACAATACCATTGACGCCTTCTGTCATCTCTTTCGAACATTTTCCGTAGTAATTAAAGTCTTCTCGCCGGTCATAAATGTGGAAAAGTTCAATTTAGCGAGAAATCGAGACTAAGCCCATTGCATTGGACTTTCATCATTTTTCGGAAGTCTGACAACGTCTCAATACTGTTGATAAGGTCATATCCATTTTAAGTTCGTCTTTTTTGGATGTAAAATTTCGTTAGAATTCCATTAATCACCACGAAAGAGTAGTGAGTTGTATTATGAGCGAAATCTGATTGTTCAGGAAGCGCAACGATGTGAATGAACTCGCGGTGATATTATGCCATCTTTTTTTTCCAAAGGCTTTTCTTTATGGTTGGCGTCTGTGCTCAAAAACCCTCTTTAGTACCTTGAACTGCATCACGCATGAAATGATCAAAACGGCCATTTGAAAAAGTGAACAAATCAATACTCTGGTGTGGACGTAGCTGCTGTAGTCCCTTGCCATTTTTTCCTTCGCTTTGATTGCCCTTTGATTATTACGAAGTGTTTCCAAACGGGCTATCAATCGTCCAACTCTATCTCTAGCATCGTGCGCTTTCTGTGCATATTCGACCTCCGGCAACCGCAAAGTCGATATATTGAAACTCAACTGTACTGAGAGCATGGAACTAGAGTTTGCTGCGGAAGGACGTAAACAGATGCGGTGTTCTCCGCTTTCAAGCGCAGTGAACACAATCTCATCTGAAGACTTCAATTGCTGGCTCAAAGCCCTATGGTCATTGTCGAAAGTTTCATCAACGGTAACTATCAAATTGAAAGATGCATCTGGATTGGAGGCGAGCCGACTATTTACAAGCGTGGTCTCAAATCTGGCCCAAAGAATCTTTTGAGGGTCCAGATGTTCGTAGAAGCACTTCACGTCGCCGTTTTCGAGACGAATATGAAGCGCAGCTGCATAAGCAATCACAAGCGGTACAATCAGAGTTTTATAGAGCATTGGAGACAAACTCTTTGTTTTTTGTGTAGCGTCAGGGCGAGAAAAAGTATTCATAATATAGGTATTCCGCTTGCGGGTCAGTTGATGAAAACTGATCTTCAAAGTTCACCCTTTCTTGCGTCGCAGGACTAGAATAGCGGTGACTAGACGTTGCGAGCAAAGGCGGGATTGGTTGGTCTTGAAACCTGTTCCGATCCAAATTTGTGTCACTCAAAAACAGACACCCGTTACTTTCTCTTTGACGTATGACTTGAGTGATCATGTCGAGCTCAAGCGTCGCAACGCTTTTCAAAGAAATTGAAAGAGAAGTCAGTTTGTCTTGTAATTGTTTTTGGCGCCATTGCAAGTACTTCAGTAGGTATGCGACAAAAGAATCTCTGGCTAACTTGAAATTGTACTCAGACAATTCCGTTATCTGTTTTTTATCAAGGCGACGACGGACAGTCACATTATCTTGCGCGTATTGTAAGACCCAGGCTAGTTGAGGCATGTCGATACTCTCAGACCCGCTTTGCTGGCTATATTCCACTTGTTCCTGGCAGATATCAATGAAGTCCCCCGCATCACCTCCTCGAGCGCGAGCAAAGTACCGAGCAAAGATTTTGGGAACCTGCTCGTCGTAGAAAAACTTTGCAGACGGTTGGGTCGGAAATTCTTGGGTGAAAAAAGGTATGGTAAGCCATTTGAAGCTTTCAATGCAGTCATTGATGTAAACGCGGCCATCGAAAAAACAAAATTGTACGCAGGGTTTGATATCAAACCATTTGTAAAAGAGATCGAGATTCATGTTACTGGCCAAAAACTTCTTGTCAAGACAGCAATTCATGTATGAGGGCGTGTCAGGTTCTAAAGGAGGACTAAATCCGTAGACTTTTTGAAAGTGCACAAACTCGTGAATCGGATCGTAACTTATGAAGACCTCACATATACCACCTTTATCAAGACACTTTTCGATGTCCAAATATAACAAAAGGTCGTTTGTTTGACGATCAATGTCGAAATGAGCGTTCACACGTTGATTGTCGTGATTGGCATAGTCCAATATAGGTACCAAAGTGGTGTGGACCTGGAAATCGTCACTGTTTGCTTCAAGTTCTTGTGGAATCTCTAGACAACGTGAAATGACGCTTGCCATAATGCTGGCGACAACTTTTGGATCCGCAGCGGCGTCAAAGCTCTGACTGCAAATGTCTACTAACGATTCGAAAACACAGGACAGGTCCGACAGCCCATACTGCCCCATGAGCTCAAGATTGACATCCGTTTTGAAATCAGGTAGAGCAGTGTAAAAGGACCCGACTTGAGTAGTCAGTAATACGTTACTCAAAAAATCGCAAATGATTGCCGGTAGAGCATATCCCATTTGTTGCAATCGTTCGAAAACAACAAAGTAAACCACTAGGACGAGCGTTTCGGAGAGATTCGCAGCAATCGCATCATTGGACAGGCTTGAGGCCAGAAATTGTTTTACAATGCTTATTGTGTCCTCAAACTGCTGTTGCGTGGGGTACTGAGACTTGTCATTTATTATATTCAGAATAGTGTGAATAGAGAAGGTCGAAACATGAGGTATTCTCAATAGCTCAATTGGGCCATCACTGGTATTCTTATTTCTTAATAGATCTAAGTCTACAAAGGTACCAATGCACTTCATCTCGTCGGTGATGGTTGAAGAACCTAAAAGAAAGGCGTCCGAGGTTTTGACATTATAGAGTTGTTTGAATTTTTGCAGCGTTTCTGTCGCCACATCTGAAGGCCCAAGTGGTTTGAAACTCATCTAAAGAGCTCGGTGGGCTTCAATGCATGAGGTGATAGGAAGGGCATCGGCTCTTTGATCTCACGTCCCGTGCAGGTAATAACTTGGAATTTATATGATAGAAGTCACGTGACTGAAGTCAGCGACAATCAAGTTAAAAGTGCCATGAAAAAACTTGGTGATTGCGAAGGAGAGGCATAAATCTTCCACAGAGGAGCGTATGTCTATTTTCTGCACACTTTTTTATCATATCCAAAGCTCTAGCCCCAAAAATAATTTATATGAAATTTACATTAAGTCCAGATGAGATATCCTGTCAAACGTGGGTGAGAAAGAATAAAGAAAATGCTGCACAAGGTCATAAAATAGCTATAGTTCTCTCGAAATAAATTTAAAGCTAGCCCATGAGTTAGGATAAATGCCAAAGTACCAAAGTGTCTTCAGCAATGTATCATTTTCAACGAAATCACCATCAAGCTCAAATTTCTATGCATCAAATAATGAACAATGATGCGATGAGATGACCTCGATGGATAACTTGTAAGTTGAAAAGCTCGATAACCAATTCAAATCACAAGATGGTTGCTTCCGTTAAGCTCAGCGATGCGATCAAACGTAAACGGGATTTGCAAGATGCCGAGTCCGACATCGATATCAGCAGCACAGACTCAGAAAATGAAGATGGAAGCGGTGAAGAGCAAGAGATTGTGAACATAGACTTTGACTTTTTCAACGCCAACAAAGATGTGGATTTCCATGCTTTCAAGAACCTTATGCGTCAACTGATGGGCCCCCAGGAGTCTAACAAAGTTTCGCTAAGTGCCCTGGCTGATTTGATCTTGGAATCGCCTACTACCACTATCAAAACCGATGGTCAAGAATCGGACCCTTACTGTTTTTTGTCATTCATCGACTACAAATCGCATGAAAACTCCGATTATGCGAGCTACTTGAAAAAAACCGATCCCAAAATGGCCGATTTTTTCAAGTCCATTGACAATTCTAATAAAACCTGCGCCTTGGTACTAGGCGAAAGACTCATAAACATGCCTCCCGAGATCATCGCTCCCCTGTTCAACATAACTCTGGAAGACGCTTCCAGCAGTCTTGGCGGAGGAAAGACTTACGACTACTACGTGATTATGAGTCGAAAATTCGAAGTCAACGTAGAAGTGGACGATGATGAAAATCCTGGCCAAGGCCGCAAGCGAGTCAAGACTTCAGAGATCGATTACTTCCATGAAGAAGACCGGTTTCTCGAAAGCAATGCAAAGATACATATCGATTCCGAGAGTCGTAAGGGCCTCATTTCCACCTACGTCGTTATCGACCATCCTTCTTTACTGAAGTCGATCGAAGAAGTAACATCATTGGTGGCCAGCTGGTAAGAACACTAAGCGCTGGGGCGAGTGGCAGATATCAATCAGTACATCACAACTATCGGCAGGGCTCACCTTCTGAAGTCAAGCATCAGAAGTGTTGATAGCATTGTGAACGAAGGGACTAGTTTGTCAAAGTTGATCAACTTTTGAACATCAACAGAACAAGAACATAAAATGTATAGAAAGCGCACATATCAAGACGCTAGGAGCCGATTTCGAGCTGACGGATAGCACGCTACTGGCAGGCATAAGGTCCTGAACTGCACGGCTCAAAAAACGACGAGCTTCGCTCGTGAGTTTCTTGTGTTTGTCGACTTTTGTTGATCATCGCTTTTAAGCAGCCTTACCGTATAATGACAAAATTCGATAGGAAATCTACGACAGACGATGGCGTCGGATTGGATCAGCTCATTGCAGAAAGAAGTAGACTGATAACAGAACTATACTGTCTGTCTAGAATACAAGATTTTCTACAAATAACTAATGAGAAAGAACTCACCACACAGATCAATGAGTTTCTTGACATTCACGATATCCGCAAAGGTTACAGGTTTGATCGGAATACGCTACCTAAATTCTCACAAGTCGATCCACCATTAGAGAGGAAGCTTTTAAAGAGTCGAAGTAGCACTCCAGTGGAAAGTTCCAAGCGAGATAAAGAGCAAGTGAAGCATGAAAAGGAAGATCACAAAAAAGCTTTTGAGGACCAAAAGAAAGCTAGCCGGGAAATCAAAGAGATTGCCGGGCATGAGGAGCCAAGCATAAACAATCATTTGCCGTTAAGAGCAAGTGACGAGACAGCTGAAGGCATCGAGGAAGCGTCCATTGTGACAGCAGGAGGAAAACGAGCGAGGGAAGATGACACAACGGAAGCTAGTGAACCACAGCGACCCGCTAATAACGTCCAAGAGTCAAGCCAGGCCGTGACAGTACACGAGGGCCATGGTGATGCGAAGCGTCAGAAAACAAGCAGTTCCGCAAGAGGAAGGAGTACAGAACACAGGGTTTCTGAAGTCAAACGAATCAACCCTCTTATTCGTGAAATCATGCATAACCAACCAGAGAAAAAGGCGCTTTTTCACGAACAAAATATCAATTCTAAGGAAAGTGTCTACTTAATAATGAATGACACTATCCCATCACTGATACCTCAGGCTGTTTCTTTGTCAGAACTCAAATTCAATTCCCAAACGCTGCCTCTCGTGAAACTCATTCCCACGGCTCATAAAGTGCTAACGTCAGAGATCATGACTACTGCTCTAAACGAATGCAGGATAGCCGTGGTAAGCTCTAGAATTGAAGAGCTGCGTAGACAAGGATTGTGGTCTTTGAGACAGCCCAAGAAGCCTTTGGATCCTTGGGAAAAAGCTAAGGATACGGAGTCTCACCACGGCCATCTATTAAGAGAGGCCAAGTGGATGCATTACGATTTTTATGAGCATACCAAATATAAGAGGGCAGTCTGCCTAACCATCGCGCAGGGCGTAATGGATTTTTGGAATTACGGTAGGGTGTGTTGTGTGAAGACGGCTCCAACAAAGCACCTCGAACCCATCAAAAACGAAACAGAGAGTGAGCCAGAGATTTCACCCGTCGCTGAACCTGAGCAAGCACATGAGAGTTCCGAATTGGAATCAAATTCGACGCAGAATGACAAAACCATTCCTAATGATGAGAATACCGAGGTCGCCAATACAGTAGATACGATCGATATCGCTTTGCTTCTTAAAAGACCAGATCCTCTTGATGAGATCAAGGCTCTAAAGCTTCCACAAACCGATGAAGAATCGTATGTCAGGGAAAAGAAAACGAAATCGCCCTTTAAGCTTCACGTTTCGACTGACGAATTCAACTATATTGAGAAGAAGGTCATCGATAATTTGCGCCTTTTTTCGGGTGTATTTGACCTTGACGGGGAGAGCACGGCGGCTCCCGTCGTACCGTTTGAACCCATTTCAAAGGCAACGGTTTTGCTGGACGACAATCATTTTTCGAAGCTAGTTGAAAGGCAAATCATAGACGAAGAGCCATCGTTGGTACCATTCAGCAAAAGAAGAGGAATGTTCTACGGAAACAGACGCAGCCACTACTTACGTCCCCCTATTGCACCGTCTTTGAGATATTTGAAATACAGGACTCCAACGATTTGGCTGCCCCAGGACGATCAAGAATTGGTCAGAAACATTAATACATACGCTTACAACTGGGACTTGATAAGCGCGCACATGTCGTCAAGGCCAACTACATCCTATTGCTCGAATATTGAGAGACGCACACCTTGGCAATGCTTTGAACGTTTCATTCAGCTCAATGAGAAGTTTCAATTCATCGATATGAAGGGACCTCGCGCACATAATGCCCAGGTATGGCTGATAGAGGCGCACAAATTACAGCAGCAGCAGAAAAGACGTATATCTCCGCTCGGAATTGGCGAAGAATCCATACAAAGAGGACACAAACGGCTGCGTTGGGCAAGCATGTTCGAGGCCATGAGGAAATGCATCAAAAAACGTGAAAATGCTCCAAGACCGAACCCTACTCAGCCGCGGAAGCCTCTTGACTGTAAAAATACTACTGTGCCAACGCCGGCTGAAATGTCACAACTGAAGGCGCAGCGCGATGATGCCCTTCGAAGAGATATCCAGATCAGAAGAATTGCGAAGCAGAAGCTGCAAGCGGCGGCTTTGACTCAAGGTCTTCCCACTGGAGGGCACACCAGAGCTCTACCACATAGCTCTCCTCCATCTGGTCAACGCAGAGCCGTCAATAATGGGACGGGAATAACTCGAGGAGTCTCAGCAGAAAGCGGCGTGAAGGTTACCACACAAACACCAAACAAGATGCAAGTAAAGCAGTATCCAAGGTCCTCTAACAGCCAGTTCAAAGGAATTCCCATCGAACAGCAACGCGAACAAAAAGTACAAAATAGTGCTGAAAATAAATACAGTACTGAGCCGAAAGGTGAAAAGATTCATTCCCCAACTCCTCAGGAAATACTTCAACAACTTCAACGCGGTAAATAGAGTATATATGAGTGACTTCAAGGACACTCTTGAAGAGGTTGAATATGTACCTATTTCTGTTCATACAAAGCAGTAGCGGTAACACAGTTGATGTAAGACCGAATTTGTCTAAATCTGGGGCAAGGTGAATACCGCGGTTTTCACGACTGGTGTGGCATTCACAGTGTACGTGGCTTTCCACTTGACTTTCAGTGGCTTATTGGCATTTTGGAAGGCGTTTTCGATTGATCCAAATTGCTTGACACCGTCTTTCAGGCCTGCAGAAATGAAGTTACCTGATTGAGGATCTAATTTCAATGTCATTGACTTTGGAACAGCAACCATGAAAGTCAAATCCGAAATTGGGGCGGTTCCTGAGTTGGAGAAGAACGATGAGATCATGATAGTTTTCTCTGACTGTCTTGACACCTCAAACTCAATCTTCAGGTGCTCCGAATCGAAGACTTCAACCCTGCTTGCACCAGACGCGCCCGTCCCTTCCGTAAAATCACTGAATACCGAACTGTCTGCGCCAAACAAATCTTGGCGAGGAGGAGGAGGTGGTGGGGATAGCGACACCGAGTCATTGAACCCGGACAACAAGTCCAGCCCAGCTGCGGGGGTTGTTTGGGTCTGAGTGGTTGGTTGAGCTGCTCCAAGCGCTATGCTTCCGCCCAAGCCAAAACTTTGAGGAGGTTGAGAAAAGTTCAAATTGTTCAAATCCCCCAAAAGATCGTCGACGGGATTACTAGAGGCTTCAGCGGGTGAAGGGGAAGGAGATGGTTCGTCGGCATCACCAAAATCAATCAAGTCTAATTCGTTCGCAAGAGCACCTCCTGACCGACCTGCAGGAGCTGGGGCTGATAGGGATTGCACCTGAATGTTTGCTGCCTCTCCGGGATTACCAGTTTTGAGTAAGTTGTATTTCTGAACCAGTTGGTTAACAGTATCGTTGAATTGCAAAATGTCTTGCACCAACGCGTCATCGTCGTGCTCTTCTTCGATGATTTTTTGAAATTTGGGTTGAGAAACTTTCAAAGCACTGTAGAGCTCCACTAAAGTCTCATTTTCCATACTTGGAGTTTCCGAAGTACTGAGCATGTCTTTGAACAAATCGGCTTTACGCTTTAATTTGAAAAGCTCGTCATTAATTAGCTGTTTCGATTTGATGGCATTGTCTTCTTTGAATCCAGCCATAACTTTCATAAGTTTGTTAGCCTCTTTCAAGTCTTCTGGACGACCACGTCTAATAAGTTCCTCGAGTTTTGCTGCCTGAGCAATTTCCTGTTCTTTTTGAATCTCGCTTGGAGTTTTGAGATGGTCTCCTGGTCTAAGAACCGATAAGTCCTCTTCTTTGATTTTTGGGAAAATGTAGCCCTTGTACTTGAGGAGACGATGCATATCCCTGATGTACGCTAGATCTTCCTTGTAGGCTGCATGCTTGCAGATTGTTTGGTACCACTCTTCGATTGCTGTTAGCACCAAACGCTGGACTTTGGTGAAACGCAAAGGTGGTCTTTCGGGGAACCGTTTGACCAATTCATTGAGAAACTCTTTCCGCGATATTTGCAAATGGAAAGGGTACCCGCAGTTTTTCACTAAAACGTCCAAAAGAGCCAATGCAAACACAGCTGTATGTGTATCGCGACTGTTGATGAGCTTGACAATGGCAATTGCTGCATCCCTGGGGGCTGCACCCTGTTTGGCGTTGATGAAGTCCGCTACGTCCAAATTCAGTCCAAGATCGGGTTCATCAAGTGTCAATCGACAAGCTCTTTGGATTTTTCTCACCAGTGAGTTCCCGGTGGGTTGTGGTCTTCTCACAGGTTGGTCTGTCAAATAGATTCTTTGCGACATAATTGATTTTCAGGTTCGATTGGATCAAAAAGACGGCTTTACCACGATTTCTGCGATAAACTTCTTATTTTGAAGCGTTTATTATTCCCCTAGATAGAACCTTGTATAACGACAACAATGAGAAGAGGCCAGAAAAGTATGAAATCTCTCGTCTGTTGCGTAGCTTCCGAGTTCGAATGGTCAGAACAAGAAAGCCTCTAGCTTGGGTTTATCAATGCTTGCTTCTGCTAAAATTTGAGTATTTGGTCAAGTTCATAAAGTTAGCATTGATAGGGTCAAATTTTGAAATTCTATTGACGTGGGAAAACAGTTCAGATATGACGACGACGGGAAATAAAATAATAGTTTCAACAGAGAGAAGAGAACAAGCTTAAATCAGCCGGGATCGATAATCTCAATGATCGGTATTTTTTGGAGTCTGGAAAATTCAATTGGTGTCTTTTCCGCGATCTCTCGAGGCGTTTTGCTGGTAAGTTGGCTTCACATCATAATATGTGGAAAATGCAGCACTGTGGCCATAACTATACTTCAAAATTTTGATCTCAAAACCTGTGAGTGCTCAATCTGGTTTCGGCTCAAGAAGCACGCTGCCTCTTCATGCTCTGTGTTTCCTCGAACAGTAAGCAACTGTGCATCGGATCATTATTGCACATACTGTCGTGAAGAAGAGTTCAATTAGTTCACTTTACGGGACAGGTTGGGAAGACCATTTGGAAGACCAGTACAGAACATCCCACAGCTTTCTTGAACATCGCCATAACCATGGCTAGTGAAGATACAGAACCCACACAAGAACAGAGGGATCCATTTGGTATCGACCGGCTTTGCGTGGACTATGATTACCTGCTGTACAAGATTCATGACTACGTATCGTCTATCCAATTGAGAACAATTGAGATATGCGAACAGCAGAACCGCTTGATAGAGCAGGGCATAATCGAACAAGTGATTGACAAAAACGTCAATGAGCTTAAAAAAGTGCTTGCCAAATGTGACGACCTGGAAGCACACTTCGACATGCTTGACCAGCTCGATGGCATCGTGGAGTCGTTCGAGCCACGACTGCAAAAAGTCATTGCAGACCACAGAGATCTCAGCAAGCGATGATGCTGGAGTGCATGCCGTATTACCAAGTAACGCGGTCTTGGTCCAGCACAATTTTTTGTCGGAGGTAATGAAGGCGCTGGGCGTCCCAACGTACTCTCTGCGCGGCGTGTTCGAAGCGAACGGCGGCCAAGACCATCAAGGCCACGGTTTTAAACTTCAGACGACGACGATGGTGACTGGTGTAATCTGGCGAAAGGTCCGATAAAGCCTCGTCTTCAAGCTTCATTATGTCAAGACGAAGATGCCGAGAGCTGGCTCTCAGCACTCTATTCAAGTATTCGTTCATGACCCGCAAATCGCTGTTGTGCACAGTTTCGTGACGATACCGTAATTTGTAATAGTCAAGTTGGTCCTTTAGGGATAGTTTGTTCAAATCAGGGCTTGCAGAGCGTGGAACTGGCTTTCTGCCCTCCAAAAGTCTCCTTTCGAGATCGAGGTTTTCGCTTTGCAAAGCCTTCAGCTCTTGAAGGATCTTGCGCTTCATGTTTCGATATTTTTCAGACCACCTCTCATTGAGCGTCGCTGCATTCGGGTCAGAGCTGGATCCTGTCAATTCTTTATATTTTACAAATTCATTCGTCACATATTCCAGACGAGATGCTTGTTTTGACATTTCCCCGATCTTCTGTGCTTCAGATTCTTGTGCTTGGCTCAAATCTTTCTTTAGTTTTAACCTTTCAGTGGACAGACCACTACATCTTTGAATCAACTCATCAATCTCTTTTTGTTTCTCCGCAATCTGCCTTTGAGATAGGTCTGCTTGCGAAGCAGCTTGCTGCAACAAATGTGCGTTTTCCTTTTTCAGCATCTCGCATCTGTTTTCCAATAGCGAGATTTCGCGATCTTTTGTCTCGCGAAGAGACTCAAGCTCCATTTTCAGAATGCTGACTTCCTTCTCTAATTTTCTCTTTGCCATGAACGGCTGCATATCGGAATTCTCAATCTGAGCTTGTAGCCGTTCTACTTCCATGCTGTGGTTTTGTCTGGCAGCAACAGCTGACTTTTGTGAAAGGTTCAGTTCGTTTTGCAGCTCCTCCACTCTGAGTTGAAGTTTGGAAATGTCAAGCGCCCTCTCCTGCGTCCTTCGATTCTCCTTCAACGCCGGTGATCTGGTTGCCTGTGTGACGATTCTTTCCCGCAGGCTGTCGTTGTCCTTTTCTAGGCTCTCCTTTTCCTTTATTATGCGCTGAAGTTCAGCGGTCAAGGCTTTCACTTTTTCATTCAGTAAGCTGTTCTCTTGTACATCATCCTTGCGATGAGACGCCCGGTGGCGTGTTTGCTTTATTTCGTGCTGTAAAGTGTGTATCTGATCATCTTTCATCTTTATGTTGACGGCCATATCTTTAGCCCTTGAATTGAGCTTTTCTATCTGCGCTTGGCTTTGGTGGAACTCGGACAGAGCTTGGTCCAGTTCTCTTTGTAGTCTGGAGTTAGTATCCTGAAGGCTATCAATTCGCAGCTGTGTACTAGCATCGCGCGTTTCCGTTCCGAGTGTTGTAGTTTGTAACTCGCTTCTGGCGGTCTCCAACGCTCGTTTCAACTTTTGAACCTGTTGCTCGGTATTTTGGACCTTTAGTTCTAGATCTTCGATTTTTTGCAGTTGCTGCTCAGTCTTTTTTTGTAGAGTCTGATAAGCAGCATCTTGCCGTTTCAAGGTGCTGTTGAGTTTGTCGATCTCTCCTTCCCTATCTTTGACTTGTTTAGTTTTTTCAGCGATTTGAGCTTCTAAATGATGGATTTGTTCGCGTAGCTCTCGAACCTTAACCTCTAATTCGCCTCCTCTTGCGTTCGATCCATTAGTAGAGATCTTTAGTTTATTTTCAAGTTTAGTGATGTGTTCTTTCGACTTGCTGACGCTTTCCTGGTATTCTCTCAGTTTCTCCTCCAAATCTGCAAGCTGTTCATTTTGTAGGGTGGTTTCTCGCCTGCGGCTTTCCAAGTCCCCACTTTCATCAAATTTCAGCTGTAGCTCCCTGTATGACGCTGCAAGCTTTTGATATTTGGATTTCCAGTCCTGAAGCTCATCCATAATGGCTAGGTTTTCCTTGAGTTCTCCTTCATCTGTTACATTATTCAAAAATTTCAGCAGACTGTTGCACTTCACTCTGAGGTTGTAATTTTCCACATTCAGCTTATACATCGTGTCCTGCTGCTCCTTTAATGGATTAGACGCTCCAACGTTTTCATTATCGCCGTTTGCTTGACCGATGATCTCATTAGCTCGATTCCTTCGTAGACTGGGTATTCCGGCATGAGAAGGCAGCGTATCATCGAATGAAGACTCGTTGAATATCCGTGTTGAGTTCAAGGTATCATCGGATGTTCTGGCCCTTTTACGTGGTCCATCCTCTTCTCTTTCTGGACTCAGTAACGATTCTTCTATTTGAGATGCCCGCTTTTTCGGGTCATCAGAGGGACTTCCTGGCTTTGATACGCTTTTAGCTTGTCCTATGGGTGTAAATTCGTACTGTGCTTTTCCATCACCAGCAGTAGGTGTACTAGGAGAATGCACCATTTGCTCCTCTCTGGACAACTTGAGTAAAGCAGCTTAGTTGCTGTGTACTTCTTGTGCGACGCGTAAAACTGTCAATAAAGAAGATGACGACGCGATTAAATGACAAACAGGTCACATGACAGCTATGTAAGTATACTTCTATCTTACCTTTCAGGCACCAAGAGGAACGCTAATAAGAACTCTGGTATACCTTCCAGTTCTTTGGTTTGTGACATCTGTTTAAAGGCCTCTTTTGTTTTTTAATTGACCTCACTTAGGGCTTTTAACGTTCACATTTGAAGCTTGACTATTATGGTCGAAGTTAATTACACATACTCTCTATAGGTCTCAGTAAGGTTAGCTTACTGAGCAAATTCACAGGGCCTTGGTGTCTGAGATAAACTTCAGCAGCGAATCTTTGGCTCTCCCAGAGTGAATGGCATCCTCAGCCTTTTCTACACCTAAAGCCCAGTCCTTATGCCCATTGCACAAACAGTATAGCACTGCCGTATTGAGCAAGATGTAATCGTAGATAGCATTTTCGCCGCTGCGGTACTTGCCATCGAGAATTGTCGTAAGTGTTTTGGCGTTTTCTTGAGGGCCCAAAGACGCACATTCAGTGAGTGGGTGTTCTTGGAGACCGAACATCGAGGGCTCAATTTCAAAAGACTCAATTTGCGCCTTGTTTCCTGCTTTGGTATGCCACACAGTGGTCTTGCCAATGGGGGAGACTTCGTCAAGACCCACATGGCCCCAAACAACGAAAACCTCGCTCTCCGGATATACCATGGCCGCGGCACGGGCATACTCCAGACCAAGCGTTTTGGAGTAAACACCCAAAACTCTTTTTTGAACGCAGCCAACAGGATGCAGCATGGGTCCCAAGACGTTGAAAATAGTGGGTATCTGGAGAAGTTTGCGCAGCAGCGCCACGTGTTTCATGCCGTTGTGGAAAAACGGTGCCAGCAGAAACAAGAAAGAGTTGTCGTCCCATAAGCGCGGCACGGTGCGACTGTTTATTTTGGAAGAATCACATCCTAGCATTCCGATCAGATCTCCTGCACCACTATTCGACGTCGAAGCTTTCCCACCGTGTTTGCACACTTTTATGCCTGGAATCCCGGAAGCAACAATCGCAGAAGAAGTGGAAACATTGAAGGTATTCTGGCCGTCGCCTCCTGTCCCTACAATGTCGATAGTAGTGACGTTTGATGCAGTGGATGGAGAAGCTAATTTGACCACATTAGAGTACTGCAAAACGGCTTCTGCAGCTTTGGCGATGTATTCAGCTTTCAAATCGAGGCCTGTGGTTCTCAGACTTGTCAAAAAGCTAGCGATTGGCACATATACTTCAAGACTGTTGTTGGAATCGGACGCTAAGGCTTCGATGATTAGAATGATCGCAGCATGAAGATCTTGTGGAGTCAACTGGGGAGGAGACGTTAAAAGAAGCTTGGTGTAGTACGGAAGTTCTGGCATAGTTGGATGACAGCAGTAAAGGTGATGCCAAAACGCTTCGACTGTAGCAGTTGTCGTGCTATGATGTTCTTGATTTTAACACTTTTCAGATGTTAATATAATTTACAAGATTCGAGACCTGGCTACTCTATCATTGAGAGATCGCTACCGAATCCAAAGAACTCAAGCTTTTAAGCCGTCACTTTCAATGGATTGAGCTGATTAACGTGCAGCTAAAAGGTTTTAGCGATCACAACAATCAGAAACTGCTATTCAAGACCTATAAGCGCGGTATTTGTTTTGAATTGACTGGGTCTAATGCTGTTATGCCAGAAATGGCCAAAGTGACAGAAAGCAGATGACTCGATGTTCGACAAGAACGATAAGCTAGAGTGATGCTAAATGGTTGTTTGCTGAATGGGGGAGTGCCCAAAAAATTTCCATAATCATTCTCGATTGTAATGTAGTTGTTGATCTACGGGGAAAGCACGACGACGTATTTCTCATAAAAAAAATCGACCAAAAATAAAACTCATTGAACTTGTCAAAGAGTCAGAAGAGTCCCTAGGTTTATTCCAGAACCGAATGGGGAGTGAAAGACGAGACCATCAAGAGAAAGAACTCTTCTTGTCCATTCAACTGCCTACTCAAAAAGGATTATCACAAGTCACGTGATGGTGGTTCTTTATTCAAACTATTTCGACCTCGCAATAATTTTAAGTTTTAAGGAGACAATGTTAAAAGAGCAAACACACATCTTACGCCTCACTCCACTTCCTCAAACATCACTCTTAAGTCTCAATTCCTTCGAAAGAAACTCGGCAGATCACTATACACGAAAAAAGTTCAACAACCAAAAAGTAAGGGCTTAATTCACACAGAAGGGATAAAGAAATATCTCATACAGCCATTACCTTATTCCCCTTTAATACTCTCATCACCATTCGATACCTCTCAACTCTCTGTCTCCTAAATACACGCTCTTGCTACTCAACGGCCACGTGACTAAATTTTCGAAGCAGCCCGATCTAAAACTAAGGCTCGAAAGAATTGATTGAAAAAGACATACATATAATAACAAAGATCTCATAAACCATCAATATTTGATATAGATCCATCCATTCCAATCAAGCCTTAGGATCTCGCCAATCGAGTGTATCTCATTCTTTAAGCTATGACCTCTGAAAATATTATAGTTGGGGTGTCCAATTTGCCCAACCAGCGCTTCAAAATAGTGTCTGAACAAGGTGGAACTTTCACAATGATGGTGTGTGGTGAATCGGGTTTGGGGAAGACTACGTTTATCAACACCTTATTCCAAACGGCTTTGAAACATGCGGATCCTCACCAACGTCGCAACCAGCCCATCAAGAGAACGGTGGAAATTGACGTGATGCGTGCCATCTTGGAGGAAAAGAATTTCTCGCTAAGAGTCAACGTTATCGACACGCCTGGTTTTGGCGACAATGTCAACAACAACAAGTCTTGGCAAACCATTGTGGACTTTATCGATGAACAACATGATTCGTACATGCGTCAAGAGCAACAACCGCACCGTGACGTGAAATTTGATCTTAGAGTTCACGCGGTGTTGTATTTTATCAGACCCACAGGACATGGGCTCAAACCACTCGATATTGAAACTATGAAACGGATTTCAACGCGTGCCAATTTGATTCCCGTGATTGCTAAATCGGACACTTTGACAGCCAAAGAATTGCAAGAATTTAAGCTTCGGATCAGACAGGTGGTGGAGGCTCAAGATATCCGCATTTTCACACCTCCATTGGACGAATCGGATTCTCCGGACCCTGCAGTCATGGAACACGCCCGCCAGCTTATTGAATCTATGCCATTTGCGGTGATCGGATCAGAAACCAAGTTCGACAATGGTCAGGGAACTATGGTTCCTGCAAGAAAATACCCATGGGGGGTCGTGGAAGTGGAAAACGACAACCATTGTGACTTCCGCAAGCTGAGAAGTCTGTTGTTGAGAACAAACTTGTTGGACTTAATACTTTCAACTGAAGAATTGCATTACGAGGCCTACAGGAAGCTCCGTCTCGAAGGATCTGGTGCGTCTGATGATCAATCTGTGCCAGTACGTGCACCTGCCAGGAAACTGTCACACAACCCACAGTTCAAGGAGGAAGAAAATGCTTTGAAGAAGTATTTCACTGACCAAGTTAAGGCAGAGGAGCAGAGGTTTAGACAATGGGAACAAAACATCGTGAATGAGAGAATCAGATTGAACGGTGATCTAGAAGATGTGCAGACGAAGGTCAAGAAATTGGAAGAACAAGTGAGAGCTTTGCAATTGAAACGGCATTGAAGAGGACAAAACGCCGCCATGGGGGATTTAGTGAAAATTTACGAAAATAGAACTGTATAGCACGGTAAAGAAGCCTATAACACTGCTGGAGAAATCTGAAATTTGTAGAATAAAAAGGTCGAACTGCCGCTATCGGTGAAGAAAAAGCGTTACTCAAAAAAACAGCACGAAAGTCTATCAAAAAAAGGTCTTGGGTTTCGTAATTACATCTATACAATGGGAGGAGTAGTGGAACAGAGGAATTTAATCCTGTTCAGACAAGAACTTTTCGGCATCTAGAGCGGCCATACAACCGGATCCGGCAGAGGTGACGGCCTGTCTGTATCTGGAGTCCTGGACGTCACCGGCTGCAAACACACCGGGCACTGATGTTAGGGCAGTACCTGGCACAGTCTTGACGTAGCCATTTTCGTGGAGGTCAATTTGACCAGCCAAAATCGAAGTGGCTGGGGTGTGGCCAATGGCGTAAAACAACCCGTTGACAGGTAGATCCGATTCCTGGTTTGTCTTGTTGTTGAAGATTCTGAGAGCATTCAAGAATTTGCCGTCACCCTTGGCCTCACGGGCCTCGGTGTTGTACAGGATCTCGATCTTCTCGTTTTTCTCGGCACGTCTCTGCATAATGGTCGAGGCACGCAAATGGTCCTTACGCACGAGCATGTACACTTTGGAACCATATTTGGTCAAAAAGGCGGCTTCTTCGCAAGCAGAGTCACCACCACCGATAACGGCTAGCGGCTTGTTTCTGAACAGTGGCACGGCACCGTCACAAACCGCACAAGCCGAGATACCCTGTTGCCAGTAAGTATCTTCGCCTGGCAAATGCATACGCTTGGCAGACGCGCCTGTGGCCAGGATTAGAGCGTCAGTGGTGTGAGGCTCAGCGTCCTCGTTGAATTCGGTCCACAGCTTGAACGGTCTGGAGCTAGTGTCCACTTTGGCCACTGTTTCCGTGATGATTTCGGTGCCAAATCTTTCAGATTGTTGTTTCATACGTTCCATGAGGTCAGTGCCCGACATACCTTCTGGGAATCCTGGAAAGTTTTCAATGTCGGTGGTGGTGGTAAGCTGTCCACCAGCTGCCACACCGTTGGCAAACATACCTTCATACAAGGTAGGTTTGATTTCTGCTCTGGCAAGGTAGATCGCTGCAGTGTGAGCTGCAGGACCAGAACCAATGATAGTAACTCTGTGATGAACCATTCTAAAAGGGTGTGATGAAAAGTTGGTGAGTTTAAGGCTTTTAAGGCTTTTAAAGCTTTTGAGGCTTTTGAAGTATGGAAAGCTTCTGCTATTGATCATATAACAGAATTATACAAGACTTCAAACTTTATGGTCAAGTTCTCGAGCTTAATTTTACTTTCGTATTTATACTCATCTGTTATGGCTATTGACGTTTTCGAGATTTCTAAGATATCTGGGACTTTGACAAATCGACGAGCTAGCTAGGCCTTTAAGGCCTGGATCGATAATAAGCGGGTTTTGGTCATATTGTACGGGTGTGTCGTTGGTCTTGGGCAAATAAACTCGTAGGTTTGAAAACCAAGGAGTCGAGAATTTGAAGCACAGTATGGATGGTTTTAAGGATAATGTGGAAGGGAGGAGAAGAGGCGGGAAATAGGTTGAAAATGATGACATGTTTCAGATCATTAAGTACGAGTGTGACTGAAGATGGCGGTCCTGCAAAAAGACAGTGATGAACGGGAAAAGCTGATGGATGAGTCTCTATAATGGCTGAACGAATAGTCTCGGGGGACTCATTGAATAGGTCTGAATCTTCTGGATAGATCGTAGCGTGCAAATGGGGTCTTGCACACGTGACGTGTTTCGTAGAAAATGTTTATTGTTTACAATTTCGTGTCTGGCCAGACTACTAATGACATATAGAGAACCACTATATAAGTGATTAGTATGGTATTTGGCGAGACCAAATACCATGGTTTACAGCTATGATTTGAAATGAGAGATGGGCGGGCGGGCGTGTGTCTCAAGAGTCCAGATTATGCCGGAATAAATAAGCTATCTAAATATTGAACCTATTACGCTGAAGGGCAGTGTGAAAATCATAATTCGTGTTTGACGGACGTGGTAGTGGAAAGAAAGAAAGAAGGAGCAAAATTGAGCAAGAGATTCTCAAATGCTGGAAAATGTAGCAATGCAACTGTGATTCAAACCAGAAAAAATAGAGACCACGTTCAGAATCTTTTTTCGAGTCGTTCGCCGATCACGTGATGAGGTGACGGATGACAGCCTGGTACAAAATGACCAATTGTTTTACATATCAATAAAATTGCGCGCCCAATCGGTCGCTCATGAGCGTATTTTCAGTGATTAGGAGACCTCTAAAACCATTAACCATAGCTTCTTCACCCTTTCCATGCCCTTGCCACTATCTTCCCTGATTTTCCCCTCGCCATTGTGTGTCATGCGACACCCCCATGTGTGGACCCGTCTCACACCCACACACCCTCAAAACCCTGTCTCCCGCTTGGTGGCAAAAGAATTCAATAGAAAACTGGAAACAACAGAAGCTGGAAACAAACTGGAAACAAATGAGAAATCCTAGTCATGTGATTTGGAACGTTCTTCCCATTTGTTTCCCATTAGCTACCGCTGTGTCTAAAAACTTCAACCGCACGCTTGTCATCTGCTTTTTCCAAAACGATAACGACGATAACGACGTTGACAACCCAACCAGACCAGCCGAAGAAGGTACCTACTGTCCCTTCTGTCTTTACACCCGTCTCCATTCATTACTTTGCAAATGTCTATATACACACATATAACCGTTCCTTCACTACTTTTCTAAAAACCGTTTCACCAACTCTAGCGCTGCTTCCAACATTTTGTCGTTCAATAGCAGTTGGTTCAGAAACAGTTCCAGCCCTGCACGTCGCCGTGCTAGCCAGCTGCTTTTGAAATTGGCATCTTCGTAGCGCAGAGCGTCATACCACGAAATTTTGGGTGGCAGCTCCGGCACATTGGTCCGCAATACAGGCGGAAGCTCCTGCATTAGCTTTTCTCGAAACACCACGAAGTCGCGGTAACGCTTGTTAACATGTATTTTTGGATTCCCGCGTTCCAAAGGCCCGCTTGACGCCAGCGTCAGATCCACCTGCCACACTGTAAACTTGTTGTTTTGGCTGTTGACTATGGTGCACCCGCCCACCGTCACATTTTCAAAGTGCAGCGTCGGTACCAGGCGGTCGTCAGATGTAGACTCGTTATTCGCCAGGTTTATAGGTTCCGGAGCCAGAAACTTGAAGTCGTGCGGCATTCCACAAGCACAGAACAGATTCCAGCAGCTGAAACTCGAGCCTAGACTTCACCTATCATCGATCAGACTCTTGTCTGCTCTCAGTTTGTAGTTTGAACGATTGTTGGACCCTGTGTGCTTCCTTAGAGATATCAATGATGAGATGAAGATGAACCTATAAATTTCGAATTTAATTTCGCTTGGCAACATTTTCGTACATAGTTATATGTATATCTGAAAGCCTCATCGAGAAGACCTGGTGGACACTTCATAGATCAAACGATATTATCGAAGTAGCAGCAGCGCAAGCGTTGGTTGGCGATTTTCCCACCATTTTGCAGAGTCTTTGTTTTTACCGGTCTTCACGAAAAAACAGGGAACTTGCTATCAAGCCATGTGAATGGATCGTTGAAGCGGATGTTCTTGTTGAGGGACGAGATTTCGGCTAGATCGGAGTCTGTCAAGGTCAATCTCTCGTTGATCTCAAGGTTGGTGGAAAGTCTTTCCTTGTTAGAGGATTTAGGAATGATTGCAACGCCTCTTTGCGTGGCCCATCTCAACAAGACTTCAGAGGCGGTAGCGTTGTGGCGGTCTGCAATCTTTTTGACTGTGTCGTGCTCGAAAAGCGTAGGGGTGGTCTTGGCAAGCTCGGAATCAAGTTCGATAAATGATTGCGGTCCGAAAGATGAGTAGGCCACCACCTGGATTTCAACTTGTTTGGCATACTCTAAGAGCTGCTCCTGCGTCAAATATGGGTGGTGTTCGATCTGCAAGGCTACAGGAGGAATCTTGGCGCCTGCAAGCAGATCGTGGATCAAGATTCCGCGGAAGTTCGAGATTCCGATCAACTTTATGAGGCCTTCTTCGACTAGGGACTCCAAAGCCCGGTAAGTGTCAAGAATAGGGACTTTTTCCAAGCTGATGATGCCATTTTTGTCGTCCTCCGCACTCGTGTAGAAGCCTGGTGGGTATTTTTCCTCAAATGGCACGTATTTGAATGCTAATGGGAAATGAATGTAAAACAAGTCCAAGTAGTCAAGTCCCAAGTCTTGCAGTGTTCTTTGCAGTGCCGGTTTCACGTTTTTGGGATCGTGGTACGAATTCCACAGTTTCGAAACCACAAACAGGTCCTTTCTTTCTACAATGCCTTCATCTATCGCTCTCCGAATTCCTTGACCCACCTCTTTCTCATTGCCGTAATCCTGTGCACCATCGAAAAGACGGTAGCCCAGCTTGATGGCTTCGTACACCTGTGTTGCACACACTTCGTTGGGGATCTTCCATAGTCCCAAACCTACCAATGGCATTTCCAACCCATTGTTGAGCTTTACAGTCTCTGAAACGTACACCATGGTGCTTTATATACTTTATTCTGTTGTTGAAGTTGTGGTCTATGGAAACTGAGAAAGTTGATGATGTTTCCCAAGATCTGCTATAGATGGTCCCTTTATATAGTAAGGTCCAGAAAACCCTTAATGGTAAATAAATGAACTAAAGTCACAGTGTACCATTGTTGACTATAAAAGGGAAGAGCCGAGAGAGTGGAGAAAATACAAGGAAACGATATATGGAAAACAGGGTGAATATGAAGGGGCATATAATACTAGAGACTTTCAGTAAGTAATTCAGCACTTTCGGTATAGTTTGTGACGCTTTTTCGTGAATACTATAGCAGACGTTAATTCGGCTATTCCAAGAAGAAGAGTCACGTGACTAAACCGCTCACTTTTAGAAAAAAACCATTCTCGTATAGTATGACTATCCTCGTAAAGAGTTACTGAACTTGCGTGAACAGTGGTCACGTGACTATTGCCGGCTTTTACGAGACTAAACCGTTCGTTAGTGTAAAAGAGTCTAGTCTCGTATTTAATGACCCAGCTCGTCAGGAGTGACTAGAGTCTGGAAGAAAGGTTGTCAGTAATCCAAGCCGTTTGGCTTTCAGTGATTTCGATTCATTTGAGACTTTCTCTAGCTATTTGTGCATGTGCTCAGGCCATGTTATTACCGTCGCATGTTCCTCTATAGAGGGATAATATTAACTTGCTTCGCCTCGCTTTTTCCCCATCCCTCTTGCGACACTTTCCAGCCAAGCAATGGTGTTTGTTGTTTGTTCTTTATCTTCGTTTTCTTATTATTGTCAACTGAGCACAAGTAGTAGTCTGTTTTCTTAGTACGATGGATTCTTCTTATGATTAATCTCAACTGCGCGCAAGCTGCGGTAGCACTTTCCTATAGCAAAGCCGTCGTTTCATCGTTGCTCAAATGCGTTTCTAGCCTTCTCAAATGCATATCATCCGCATACAACACATAGTGCTGATAGAAATAGGCCAAATCAAATAGCACAGTGCCGGCGCTTCCGACAATAAAGGGCAGCTCGTTCATCACAAACTCCCATTTGTTCGTGTCTGCCAAAAACTTGCAGCTTGTGAAGATACTCACATTGTAAGTAGTGTTGGCAAGCAGCGTGTTGATGAACAGGAAGGGTGAAAGTCCATCGGTAGATTTCCGTTGGTAGTTTTTATACAGCTGAGGGATTCTGGCCCCCACGTAGCAAAGCGCTCCAGCCCATGCTAGCACCACACCAGCTTGGGTTGCAGCTGTAGAATTGGTACTGGCAAAATGAAATTTGTCTTCCAGAGCTGTTCCTCTTGCGCCCGTACTGAACCACAACAAACCTGCTAGCCACGATCTTTGATTCAAATTGGGTTCTATACGTACATCTGAGCTTCTGCTTCTCACAAATGTTATTCTTTCATCCGTTTCCATATGTTCATGACCTGGTGTTGCAAGTCTATTTCCGTGCAAAACTCCGTAGTAATAGTACTGACCGCAAATGAAGAGGTCGTTGATTAGAAAGTAGATTGCCAGAATGATCTGAAAGGGCAGCTGGTTTGTCAGAATCGCTCCGCCTAGTGACGTGATGTCTCCAACCAGCCATGCTAGCAAGAAAAGTGGTGAGAGTCCCTCGACTGTTTTATCCACATACGTTTCGAGAACTTGAGGAATTTGGGCTATGAAAGACGTCAGAAAGGAGAAATATCCTGATACAACTGAGATCCGAGCCAATGCACTTTGAGGACACGACATTTGAGAGTTATAACCGTCTCTTCTATCGTGTTTTGTCCATAACGTACTGAATAAATGACGAGTAAAACTAATTGAAATGTAATTTTATGAATTTCTATAACAGCTTCGGCCTCGCTTGAAAGACAAAACACCAATTTTCCGTAGAATGAACGGATAACTCAATTGAGATATGGAGGAAGTTATCAAAAAACAATTATTATACAAAGCTTCGAACAGCATTTTTATCAAGGCAATTGACCCTAGTAAAATTTGTAAAAATGCGATTAGAATCGAAAAACATCATGCCAGTTGTTTGAAAATAGCAAGTCACCGCCGATTGTTGACCTAGAATTTCTTGTTGTAATGCCTCCACTTTTTGACAAAAATCTCATAATCTTGTCCACTATCAAGAAAGTCTTGCGCAATTGATGGGATACGATATTCCTTGTCTGTCATCTCGCCTAGTGACCGCAGGTCATTGAACCCAAAATGGTAGTTCAAAAGAACGTTCAACATCAGCGAGGCTAAAATCTTGTAGTTGACAACAACGTATTGAGATTTGTAAAGATCCCAAGTTTTATCCGCAACTTTTTCTCGTACGATAGGTCGATTTTTATAACACTGACTGTTGTGAACAACAATGATGTCCAAGCACCACATAAATAGGTCGTGTTCCATGCGCATCAGAATGTTCCACCAGGTTGCGATGTTGAGACATTCGGTATTGAATTCATTTTTGAAATCTGTACTGTTGGAAATGTAGCTGGCAATGACACCACGCGAACTCACGGCACGCAAGTCTAGCTTGAGAGTGGTGACGTCGTTGAAACAGGTCATTTGAATGAGGTTGACTAATTCCCACACTTTTTTGAGCTCGAGTCCCGCGTTTTCATGCAATAGGTGATAAAACAATAACTGGTCGCCCGGCAGTAAGCCGCGACTTGAGATTGACTTCATCTTCAGAAGAAGAACTACTTCGTCGAAATGTGGTAAGGGTTCAGAAGACGGTATTTTATCAAGAAGTTTTTCAATCTCAAGCTGCTTACCCCTGGGGAAATGCATGTGTTGCACGATGTCTAAAACCTTATCGTAGGGCTCAATGTACAGCTCGCTAATCATTCGTTCTTCACTCTGAAGTAACAGATCATAAACCCCTGAGCGAATGTCGGATGAAAACGGCGTGTCCCATATTATCTTCTTCACATCGTGCAGCGACGATTGTCTCGTGAGCCCTCGGGCTATGAGAAGAACAAATTTCTGCCGATTAGTTTCATCGCGTATGAGCGCTTCTTCGCGTCCACGACTTCGATCCAATTGGTCAAGTGAAGCCATACTCATAGTCTTATTGATTTTTTCTTCGTGGCTCTTACGCTCAACTTCACCTTTCGGAGGCAACCACGTAGGCCTTGATGGACTACAGAGTTGTACTTTGTCTTCAGAAACCAGCTGGAGATCCTCCATCCCTTCGTCACTTGCCACTTTGAACTGCATTGGAAGAGTTTCCATAGAGCTAGTACGCTCCCATAGTCTGCTCTGCATTAATCTATTGGAAGAGTGTTGGTAAATAGAGGAAAGCGCCTCTGACGTTTGTTGAAACCCTTGAAAATCCGTCCTTCCGTCAAGCCCTTGGATTGGTAAAGGCGGCATTTCATTGTAATCAAGATACTGTGAAGATGATTCAGAAAGCCCAGAATTTTGGGACGACGACCGGGAGAACCCCAGCGAACGTTTTGACCGACCCTTTTTCATAGGTGGCTGTGGCAACGACATCAAAAAGGAGTTTGTGCTATTGGATGCAACAGGAATATTCCAGATAAAATCAGCACCAACATCCGCGTCATCATTAGCATAAGGACTCGAAGGTAGAGTTTCTTGCTCATCGTAATATTTTTCCTTTTGTTTGATGGAGTTTTGCAAAGCTGTCTTGCTCTGCTCTTTGCGCAGACGATACCTCTGAGAGGGTGTCAATGTTGCTTGCTGGCTGCTGTAAGCGGTTTTCTGCTGTTGTTGCGCCAAAGCGGATGTAGATTTTGAGTAAAGCTTGTTGGGTACGGAGTTTCGGCTAAAGTCATTTTTCAAAGGGGACGGATGACTGGACGAGAAGGAGGCCTGGGTACGAGCCATAGAGCCGTTAGCAAAAACGTATCTGTTCTTCGGTAGCGCTTGATTTTGTACTTGTGACTGGCGTGCTTGTGCTTGTAGATCTTGCTGGGTCGATGCAGAATACTCCGAGCCTGCAGTTGACGTCAGGTCGATTGTGGACTCCCCGTCAGTTTCTGCAAAGGACACCTCTTCACCAATACGTTTGACGTTATCTACAGAGAGCTCGCCAATAATGGAAGATCCCCTAGAGCTGTCGTTCGACGACCAGGCTGTGGAGCTGGCGTTGGAAGAAAACAAATTTGAGTTTTGAGTCACAATAGAATCATTCGAAAGCGGGCGCTCGTGATTAGATATCAGTTTTTTGCGCGATGGTGGTGGAGACATTGCATGTTGTTGTAGTTGTTGCTGTTGTTGTTGTTGTTGTTGTTGTTGTTGTTGTTGTTCCTGCTGCTCTTGAGCCAAGTTCATTAATACATTATCACTAGGCCTGCGAGATATTCCTAGCCCAATAGTTTTGCTATTCACAGCACCGTTACTACTGCCCATTGCGAACGACGACTCTGGATACATTGGTTTTTTGTTGCGCGTCTTGAGTCCCTGTTGTTGTTGTTGTTGTTGTTGTTGTTGTTGTTGGATCGAGCCAATGGCCCTAGGTGATCCCATCTTACCCAAAGCCGAAGCCTCCTCTTCAAGTGTCTCTAGCGAGCCGCTATTTTGTCCGCTAAAACTCATGAAGAAAGAAACGTTCAAATTCAATATGATAAAGACTTAAAGCGAGTGTAATGTTTGTTGATTTGTCGAAGTTCTCACAAGTTTTAATACCTTGTTTCGGAGCTCGGGAGCCAAAAGATATACGCAACTAAGCAATATTTTCCGTTCCTATAAAAACTCCGTCCAACTTTGACTTTCAAGGACTTGTTAAAGCGCTTGTGTCCTTGTGAAGTCTCGCCGAGAATAAGGTTTGCGTTTCTTAACGATACTGAATACTAATGGAGAATGTAATTATTAGAGCTATAATCCTCCGTATATAATGATGAGCCTAAAGACGGGACGAACAGCATTAGCTGTCAGCCTTCTTTTGATCTTGAATATCGGCAAAAGTTGACCTAGAGTTTTGATTCTTATGATCAAAGTCGTTACGGCCTTTGGGGATTATTTTATCGAGTAACGGTTCAGAAATTGTTCAAAATATAGTTGTATTCAGTGATGACACGGCGCACGGTAATTTTACAACAATCAGTTGTAGCCATCTGTCCTGCTCGAGACCTCTTTGAGAGCATACTCCATTGCGGGAAATCCATCCTCGAAAGTTTTTAGCAGAGAGTCCAGCTCTCGAAGGACCAAAAACTTGCGGTCGTGCTCTTGATCGTTGGAAACGTCTCCGGAAAGTTCTTCTGGAGGACAATCGACAAACATGTCCATCTGGAGAAACTTTGGTGGCTTCTCCATCAGCGGACACACATTTGTAGACGTGACAGTTGCACTTGAAGCGGTCGAGGGCGCATTGCTGCCAGTGTGGGACGTTGTAGTGGGCATTGCAGCGGGAATCGTGCCGCTACTTAAACTTGAAGCAGCCGTAGCGGAATAGCCTGGGGCCGAACTGTTAGCCGAATGCTCTTGTGTTATGCTGTTGTTTCTGCTGCTGGACCCGGCACTTGCTGCTGTACTCATTTTCCGCTTATTCAACAAGTCGTTCCCTCTTTCGACCACAGGTGTCATTGCCACGGGCAGCGCAGAGCTGGTATTGAACCCAAACTGATTGATATTAGCATCATCCATGTTCAGATGCGAAGATGATGAAGAATCTAACAACGCGTTTGGAAGCGCAGAAGTAGGAGAAGGCATTTGTAGTTTTAGATTTGGATTGCGACGTTTGAAATCACGATTGATTCTTGTACGTCCGCCTTCAGCTTCATCGCCGTTCAACGGCTTCAACAGCATATCTGATTTATCAGTGGCAGCAGGCTTCATGGACAAAGGCGTGGTACTCACTGACGTATTAGCCGTTGTGGGTTTAGCAGGAGATCCAGTCATTGGTTTCGAAGGAGATGCACTTCTAATGATGGACTTGTTCGCTACAGCATTGGAAGCAGGGATCGCTTGGCGTTGTTTATCATCGTGAACAGGTTTCAAGGACGTAGCAGATGGATCGCGTCCAAGACCACTCCCTGTGACGGTAGGCCTTCTTTGAAGAACAGAGGCCTGTTTATGCACAGGTGCAGATACCGTGGATGATCTGGGCTTCGTAGCAGTACCACTGGCCTCTTGGCTTGACGGCAGCTCTTCGGGAATTTCGATCTCAATGGGGGTCGGTAAAGCCGTTGAACTTTGATGCCCCATGACAACAGGCTGGCTAAATGAAGTTTGTAACATAGGAAGCGCAGGTGTACTCTGACTTTGATAGATAGGAGACTTGAAAGGGTCCGGATGCGGCGAACGTTCTGTCGATTGAGTGTTGATTCGAAGCGCGTCTTCCTGCGAATTTGCTGGCATTGCGGCTCCTGGTCTTTGGTATTCAGCGTCTGCTGTGTTATCTTCATCATCCTCGAAAAGTTGCAGTAAGGCTTTCGACGCCTTAGTCTCTGATTTTTTACCAGTATTAGCCCAGCTTTGTTTAGTTTGATTCCTTGTGCTTGTATTGTTCTGATAAGTTGTGTTGTTGTTGTTGTTGTTGTTGTTATTGGTTGCCTGGAGAGTAAAATTGCTCGTTGCAACGTTTGGCGTCGCTTTGCCGATCGTGGTGTTTTGAAGGTGCCTCTTATTAGATTGATAAAAGAGGTCGTCTTCAGGATATGCATAGTTGAATTGTTCGTTAGGTGAAGATTCTTCGGGAATTGCGTCAATGTTGATATCGTTTTCCATAATATACTCGTTAGAGCTCAACGAATCGAAATCCCATTTCATATTCAGATCTTGTTCGGAAGGTGAAGCATCCACTTTGATGGAGTTTTCACCATCGAGAGTCATGGAGGCGGATTCGCGTTGAGGCTGTTGTTCTCTGTGTAGCAAATAACGACTTATCAGCTCTTTTAAAATGGAGACGGGCATGTTTTTGTGAAGTTTTATAAACTTCGTTTTTAGAAGATCTTCTGCAGAGGATCTTTCCTTTGGATCCTCATCTAAGCATAATGCAATTATCTCTTTCAGAGCAGTAGAGTACTGGCGTCCCTCCAGCCGTGGAGGCTTGGACTTGGTGATAAGTTGCATGGCTCGTAGGGCCTCCACATCGCAATACGGCGGATTTCCGGTCGCTATTTCGAAAATTGTGATCCCCAGCGACCAAATATCCACTTTCGTGTCGTAATATACGCCTTCCATGATAACCTCAGGTGCCATCCAGTATGGTGTACCTGCCATGGTTTGCCGTCTGATTTTGGTCTGTGAGAGCTGGGCTGCAACGCCGAAGTCGCAGAGTTTAACATGGCCATCATTGGTGATCAGCACGTTGGCGGCCTTGATGTCTCGATGTATGACGCCATCGCGATGGATATGCATTAAGGCTGTCAAGATTTCGCGCATGATAACCCCTATATATTGCTCACCTATTTTCCCTGGTCGCAGTAGTGTTCTCAAAGACCCACCAGCGCAAAATTCCATGATAACCCACAACTTGGTATCATTCAAATAAGAGCCATAGTAATGTGTGATGTTTGGTACATTTTTCAACGAGGACAGAAATTGTATTTCCTTTTGCACGTCCTCAACTTCATCGTCTGCAGAATCCAAATTGAGAATTTTCATGGCACAAACCTGACGAGTCTTGATATGGTAGCCCTTATAAACTATTCCAAATTTGCCTCGTCCTATGACCTCCGTTCGCTTGAAAAGCTGAGTGACAGACGGCCTATTTTGGCCGTTCAAGCTTTTGGTGCCATTCATAGCCGAATAGGAGAGTATATAACTGGATTAGCAGGCAGCTTCGAGTGGCTGGTGGTCTCTCTGATCCGCCGCTGGTGCTACAACAATCGTTTTTAAAAGTTGTGAATTTGTAGGTTAATTTCAAGAGTACTACCAATTACTAGGTAAATGGCGGCGAGGACAAAAGTACTCGAGCCGATAGTGGAAAAAGTGCCAAGCATGGAAACGAAGACTAGAATTGACCGTTTTCGAGATGGGATTCTACAGCCGATGACGCGGTTTATTAAAAGATCTATTTCCTTGGACCCGATTGCAAAGGACTTACCTTTTGTCAACCCATCATCTTTTATCATTCACTTAGTTAATTTAAGATGCCTTCTTTAAAATATGAGGAGTTAGCTTGAGAGAGTTATTGAAACTGTTTTTGAATGCTGTAAGGAATGCTCGTCCATCATACCTTGGTGCACTTGGATCGTGGTAAGATTCCATGAAAGATCGAATGTTGTAAAAAGTTGCTCGTTGTTAGTGACCTCCATGCAAGATATCTCTCTCATTAAATGATCTAGAAAGGTTTAACAGGATGCGATGAGATGAGATATACTTTCAGACGCCGGCCCAGTCATCTCTTACATTCAAAGAAATTTGTTCGGTGATCAAATTCTATGCTTTCTCGACATGGCAATGTTTTGGTGCGCTTTTGTCCCACGAATTCGTGGAAATGCGTAGGGTCTCGAGACTTTCACTTTGATCGAACTCAACATCAACCCAGAGATGTGGTCACTTATGTGAACTCCCGGTTAGCGAGTAGGGAGGTAAGTGGGCTTAAAACGCTCAAAAATAAGCTCGAAAGGAGTCTTCAAAAGGACTATAGGAAATTTGTCGCAGAAATGAGACTCACAGATATTCTGCAACCTGACATAGTTCAAATGATATTTTTCCAAAGTGCTGGGCCACGACAGTACAAGGCTTTTGTAACCAGTGTTCGTGGGATCATCGATAGTGACTTATCTGTGGAACACAAAAAGCGACAGCTTTATACTCTGGTCGAGCTACAAGGTTCGTTGTATCCACAAACGGCCCGCGCTAATGGAATACTAGCACCCGACTTTTTCCATGAATGGTTTTGGACTCATCTTGATAGATCAGAAACTTTTGAACATTTTCATTTCCTCATTGAGAACAATGTTCTTCTTGGATCTCGTCCAGCTCATCGTTTCTTGGTTAGGCTACTCAAAGGATCACAAATTGAACAGCAGTTGGCTTCATTTCAGATTTTCTTCAACAGCCCGAGCAATCAAAGCGATTATCAAAAACGGCTTACAAGACTATACAGTTTTGCTCAAATCAACATGATAACTAACACCATGCTTTCCCAAAAAGACTTGAGACACATAAAAGTGTATTTTACCGCGCTTCTGGATCGACTGGAGTCATGGGAATTGAATCGTTTCGGACTTGCACAGAAAAAACGCGTGAGTTATTTTGTGAAGTTCACGAATACGTTACTGAAATATCTCAAAGAATCTGGCAATTTTGAAATGTTTCAAAGCACATTCAAACTTATTTTGGGACTTATTCAAAGTCAAAACCTTGACATTCGCTTATTGCATAAGCCATTTCTCTTGGCAATTTCATGGTTACGCAAACTCAACGAACACTCGCATGTGCTTAAACTTATATCAGAAGCACATGAACTAGGTCTGCATTCGAGTTTTAAGTTTCGGCAAAGTTTGATCGGCGAGCTGGTTTCGACACTCCGATCTTTCAATGATCCAAAGATGACATTAAGTTATATTGCTATGGTTTACCGTAATCCCAATACCATACATTTTTTAAACGACCTAGGGCTTTGGGGGCTTCTACATCACGGCTCAGTTTACCGACTTCAGCCCTCTCAGCTGGAAACAGAGTCGAAGAGTTTGAGCACACACAAGTCGGAAGTCTCTCAATTTCTCACTTCAAACATGATTCCCAATGCAGTTGTCATGACAGAACTCTATCGTGTTATTTTGCACTACATGCAGAGCACTTTGAATTCTATGGAGTTTAAACAACTCATTGTCGATCTATACCAACTGTACAAGAAGGTCTTTGAAACCAGTCAGCATTATTTCATATACCCTGACTGTGGTATTTTGAATATCTTAGTTTACCACCTCCGATTTTGTCTGAAAGAAGATCGAATGGCATACCAGATACTTGAGGACTTCTTTCGGTCTCGGCCGCAAATCTCTTGTGCCAAAAGCTCGCCTTTTGGTATGACGATGTATCATAATCAGACCATCACCAAAACAGAGCTTTCATCGCTTTTTCTGTTGATGGATTTGAACCATCTGAAGCTGGACTTCAAAATCATATGCTCAATGGTCTTTTACCATCTTCGATCCGGACAAATTGAAGATGCACATTCGTGGTATACAAAGCTGACGTCCGCAGGGTTTCTCATTTCGCACAAGCTTCTAATCATGCGAGCAGTTGAGCACGGCTGGGAACTTCCGGGAAACACTGATACCTCGTTTTTGGAAGAAATCAATGAGAATACATCTGGTGCAGTCGGAGGGTTTGATGACCTGGTCACCGATGATTTAATGATGGAAGAAATTGACGGGACAGCAGGTTTTGCAGAAGAGCTTTTGGCTTCTTTGAGTTCTCTAAAAATGAAAGGTAAAGCCTCAGGTTAGTCTACGCAGAAGTCTCGATGCGGGTGCAATGTTGCGTGGTTCTATTGAGAAATAAAGGAGAAGGATCGTGAAAACCGCGTTTAGCAAGACCGATGCATTTTTTTATCGTTCAAGAATGGCCATGATAGTCAGTCTTCCAGGGCCAGATTTAAACAGACAAAACGTCCGCTGGCAGTAAAATGTAATGAGATCGATGCACAGATGTTATTTCGATGGTTTCATTGTCATGGCACGACCTATTGTCGTTGAAGAGATGAAAAATACGTATGAAGCAGTCTATTGTCTCTCTCTCTTATAATCGTTTTTTCGGGAATCGCAGGCGATTTTCGTTCTATTTGCCAGCAGCATTGCTGTGATAAAGTGCTGGACCATTGATTAGTGCTCGTGCTTGTTACAAATAGTTTGATTCTCAATTCTATTCAAACCATCTGCTCGAATAACACAATGCCTCAAATTTGGACTACTCAAATTGAAAGCATCCATTGTTGACCAAGGTATTTATCTATTTCATGTAAATTTGATGTCATGTCCTAGAATAAGTGTCCTACTAGTTTAATATCATCTTCGATACTGTCAAAATAAGATTATATCAGAGTTGACTTCTAAAAGTCTTACTTCTCGAGCTCAACAAGCGAGCAATGAGACTGCCTGGATTGAGAGCCCTTTCGCTGCTGGGCGCATTGATACCGTTGTCAACTCAAGAAACGGTTCCTGCTGTGCTTAGTAGCCATCAATTGTATGTTCACCATCTTATTCTTCATGTAAATGTGATATGAGAGAGTATTTGCTAACAAACAGGATCTGAACTAAGAACACCTGGGCTTTTGAAGTACCAACAAGACTATGACAACGCCAATGTGCTGCCGCAAGATCTGTTTTTTGACATAGCCCAACGTTTCATCTCAAAAACTCGCTCTGATGCTTACTTATTCATAAACATACCGGGATTACGAGCTACAGATTTGATCGAGCACCAGGAACAGCTAGGGTCGTTCGTAAAATATCTGGAAACAAGCTCTACAGCTTTGAGATTTGAGAACGTGGAAATGGGACCAGATTGGGAAGAGATATTCGACAATTTGGTATCGTACACAGAGGAAGAGTGGGACATCACAGACAGTATAGAGCTGTGGAAAAACCATACGGAGACATTTGAGCGCTACATAGATTGGAGACCCCGGGTTATTCGCGTCGAATTTGACCAAGTATCGTCCGAAAGCAGGGCAGAATATTTTGGCTACTGTGACCGCACCATCAGACATCTACTGGGACAAATTCCCTCGTCCGACACCAAGATCATTTTGACTTCACGGACAGGCAGTGGTGGAGAAAATGAGGCATCAGTCCGTATTTTCCCCCACATTTTTGAGGACTCTACTAAAAAAACCGATTTCGAAAAGAACAAACATAGCGTGATGAAGACGCACGAACTGAACACACCTCAACCAAAGTTCACTGGAATGGCGGATATCCGCCTCAGTATTGTCGATGCCGACTTTTTGAGCCAGCACGGCACCACCATAAAATTGATTATTTTCTCTTCGCTGACATACACGATTTTCCAACTGGCGCTGTGGAACCGAACTAAAAGACCCTCGCAACCAAAAAAGAAGGTCGTGGAGCAGAAAAAGAATCAATAGGCATGTTGCAAGCCCCCAAAACCATATTTTGTTTTTTTTTTCTTCTATTCCGATTTTATTTCGATTTCTTTGGCATGATGATTTTAGAAAAGCTTGGCAGGATCCCCTCGCTTCTTCAAAATAATGCTACCGAGCCTAGCAGCACAATTTTGTATGGCAAAAACTATCAAGATAACTTTTTTCAACGTCAAGTTTTCGAAATGAGTCCGCTGTTGTCACCTTCGGCCAAGTTTAAGAGTTCACAAATCTTAACCTGCCTGAATAGACCCATGAATTTCAAGAAACAGAACTGGTATGGGGCGGATTAGTTTCAACAGGTCAGCATAGCGCTAGCTGGCACCGTTCCGCTAGCTGCTAGTGATCACTGACACTTTGATCACGTATCACGGAGGACCTCTAGTTACTGTTAATTATTGAGATTGAATCCTCAAGGCTGAGTATGATGATATTCTAGAATAACCACTTATCCACAACCGAAAGCACACAAGATAAGCCACTTGTCCCCTCCGATACTGCCAACTATGCTCGGAATTGATGAGGATCTAGAAGATACGCCGCGGTATTCTGATAACCCTGAATTTGAAAGCATTGTCGAACCACTTCTAAGTAATCTTTTCGAGATGAACGGACATTTGAGCACATTACAACAGTTTATCAAAACGTTGGAAAGGAACCAGAAACAGGGAAATGTCAAATCCAAAATGATCGCAAATCTGGACAAGAAGTCAATGTTTCATATAGACGAAATCACCAAACTCGTGAAAGTGGTCAATTCGTTGGCTCAAAGAATCAGTTCGATGGAAGAAACAGCATTGGATAAATCTCAGGTTATATCGAGGGAAAAACTAATACGTGACATTCGGTATTCGGTCCAGGAATTTCAGGGCGCACGAGAAGAGTTCACAAGCGTTTCCAAAGCCATGAATGACGAAGCCAAAGCGGCCCTTGGCCAAGAAGAAGAAGCACGGAAAACCAGCGGTCTTTTGCAGGAAGAACAAAATGACAACCAGAAAGCACAACAGCACACCGTAGTGATAGAACGGGAAGATGTCAACAACGAGGAATTTGCTTACCAGCAGCAGCTGATACAGCAACGAGATCAGGAAATCTCGCGCATTGAAAGTGGTGTTAGCGAACTGAATCAGATATTCCATGATCTTGGGAGCATTGTACAGCAGCAGGGCCATCTTGTGGATAACATTGAAAGCAATATCTATTCTGTGGCAAACAGTGCTCAGGCAGGGGCTCGCGAATTAACGAAGGCGATGAACTATCAGCGAGGCTCTAGCAAAAGATGTTTGATGATTTTGGCAGTCTTTTCCTTTCTTCTGGTAATGTTTATCTTGGTTGTTCTTAGCTAAGCGGTAGCTAGTTCGGGTTGATGTTTTTAGTTTTGTACAAGTATAACGGCGAGTATACACACTGAAGCAATTTGTTTTATGCTGAGAAGCTCCAGATGTTGACGGTCCCATCATCTGCACCCGTTAGTAATATAGGTTTGCCGTTGATTTTTGTCCATTTCACAACGTTCACTTCGAAAACGCGATGTGCCTCGGGTTGTTGAGCTATCACATCCCATTTGCCTTGTTCTGTTTCTTTATAAATGGCTAAAACTCCATCGGATCCTGTACTGGCAATGTATCCCTCCGGGCTCCAGCTCACACTGTAAACCGCTCTGGAGTGCACTCTTGGCAATATAGATTCTTGAGACCAAAGGTCTTCGCCGTCTTCGCTCTCTTCCACATGTTTCCACACACGTACCGTGGAATCGTCGCTGCAGCTTACTATTCTAAGAGAAGAATCAGAATTCTCGAAATCTGAGCACCAAACGGTACCTTCATGGCCAGTCAGCACTGCAGCACACTCCCAATCATCTTCTTCCTCTTTCCAAAGCCTCACAGTATCGTCATAAGAGCTAGAAGCCAGCAAGTTGACTCGAGGATGCCACGTTACATGTTTGACATCTTGGCTGTGCTCTTGTAATACACTTAAGCATTCGAATTCTTCGCCCAAATCGTCTGCTTCCCAGATCCATACACTCTTGTCTCTTGAGCAGCTGGCCAGAAACTCTCCAGAATGAGACCAAGCTACCGATTTCACCTCGTTTTCGTGTCCTTCAATGATGGCCAAAAGTTCAGTTTCTTGATGAGCATCTTGAATGTCGTCGCTCTCTTCCCTGCCCCAAATGGAAATCGTAGAGTCAAAAGAGCCAGCAGCAAGAATAGACGAATGCGGTCTGAATGCAACTGACCTTACCGATTTTTTATGTGTATTGTCATCAAGCTCTTCCACTTCTTTGAAATCTGAGTTCCCAAGGTTAAAAAGCTTAATCTTACGGTCTGAAGAAGCCGTTGCTGCCAATCCTTTCGCACAATCAATGGACCAGAGCTTGTCCTTATGTAGCTTGAGTGATTTCAATAGTGTTATGGGCATAAGGAGCTTGGCGAAGGGTAGTTATGTGGCTGAAATGGTGTTGTCCAAGCTATTGGTATAAGATACCAGTTTTAATCTTAATCAGTATAAATTCGATGAGCTCGACGAAATAGAAGACAAACTTACAAGGAAAGTAGGACACACAGCTTCATATGAGGATTCGCGAGCTTTCGCGTAGCATATCTACTGCTACACGTCCCCTGTACATTGCCACCAAAACTCGGAGATTTAAATGGATTGCTAGCGGTTCTGCAATCACAACTTCAATTCTAGCATACTACTTGAACGAACGATGGCACCAAAAAGAGTTGTCGCCCGACCATTTCATTCCATATAAGATAAGCTACAATGACAAGATAGATTCTGAACATTTCATGCTAGAATTGACCCCTTCAAGGCCTCAGAAGATTGACTGGTGGAAAGCGATGAGCTCAGACAAATTATGGTCTATTGAAGTCAAACAGTCCGAAATCATGGTTGTGAGAAACTACACACCTTTGCCACTAGAGCATGTTGGCAACGGTCAGATACAGCGGTTTCCAGAAGGCACATTTCGGGACGGAAAGCTGTTTTTTTATTTGAAGAAATACAAGCATGGTGAAGTGGCACGCTGGTTGAGCAAACTGCCGGAAGGTCACATTGTAGAGTTAAGAGGTCCTTTTATCGATTTTGAGATGCCTTCGCATCCGGTTGGAGGTGACAAAGAAACTGCTAAGGGGAACTCATGCGATATTGTGACGTTCACGGCAGGTACTGGAATAGCTCCAATTGCGCAAATGCTGCTCACGACCACACCGCATCCCGGCAAAATTCTCATGTTCCACTCTTGTCTCACAAGACAAGATTTGGGGCCCTTACAGCCCTTTTTAGAAGAATCTCAAAACAGCAATCGTATCCAATTGCACTATTTCGAGTCCAAACACGGCCGTGATATACGGAAAATCCCGTATGAAGTACTGAAACTTATACCAACGCCGTGCTCAATCGAACTGGCGTCAACTGAAGGAAGCACTGCTTCAATAAAGCCCAATTTGGCCCTTGTTTGCGGGCCCGACTCCTACATCAACACAGTTTCCGGTCCAAAACACGGCCTATTACAGGGTCCAATACGAGGCATGCTTGCACAAAGAAATTGGGACAATTCTAACGTATTCAAGTTATCTTAGACTGACATACGTCAAGCTTTATATTCAAAGAAGGAAAGTTTTGAAAAATCCTGTTTACTCGGCTCAAAAAACAAGTTGGAAAAGGTACCAGCCTATGTAATTTACTCTCAACTATTTTAACGTCAACCCAGCTACTTCTTTTTGTTCCTCGGGTGGTTATCTCATGTATCTGCAGGCATTTAAATCAGAGTCGTCTTGATATTAATCTACAAGCATCTCAGCTTTAATAAACTAAGTGAAATTTGCACACAAATAATCGGTGAGTATACACCGCCTAGCCTCCCGTGAACCGATTCCAAATGCTGAAGTCTTGCAGCCGCTTTCAAGCTGCTCGAGGGCTATCTAAAAGTGTAAAAACTACCAAATATAAGATACATTCCAGTGATATACCTGAGAATTCAACGATATTTAGTTTAGTCCAGCCTACGGGCAAATTTCATCTGGGCAACTATCTGGGATCTGTGAGAACGTGGAAAGAACTATGTGATTTGAATAGAGATGATACCACCCTCATATTCGGAATTGCAGATCTACATGCCATTACTGTTCCGATTCCTGACGGGCAGAAGCTGCGGCAAAGTAGAAAAGAGGCCATTGCAAGCATATTATCATTGGGGATCGATCCTTCAAAAGCCATTATTTTCAATCAATCGCATGTTCACCAGCATGCAGAGCTTCATTGGCTACTATCGACGATTGCTCCCATGGGTCTTCTAAATCGCATGACGCAGTGGAAGTCTAAATCGAATATCAATAAAAGTAATGATGAAGAAAGTATGGGTAACGTTAAACTTGGCCTTTTTTCGTACCCGGTATTGCAGGCGGCCGATATCCTTTTATATCAGGCCACTCATGTCCCGGTAGGTGACGACCAGGCTCAGCATCTTGAACTGACCCGAACATTAGCCCAGAGCTTCAATATGATGTTCAAATCACAAGTTCTAACTGTGCCAACAACCATTCTGGCACCAACTAAACGTATCCTGAGTCTGCTGGACCCAGCAAGCAAAATGTCCAAAAGTGATCCTAATCACAATGCCACAATTTATTTGAATGATGAGCCCGATGTAATAGCCAAAAAGATTAAAAAGGCCGTCACAGATTCAATATCGCATGAGTTTTGTTACGATCCTATAAACCGGCCCGGTGTCTCCAACTTGATCAATATAGTTAGTGGCATTAGGAGAATGTCTGTAGCCGACGTCGAAAAAGAGATCAAGCATTTTACCAGTCATAGCGAGTTCAAAAACTACGTTACCGAGGTCTTGATCGAAGCACTCCGTGTTCCACGAGAGAATTTCAACCTGCTCATCAAGGATCCTGAACATTTGGAAAAAGTTGCAAGACAAGGTTCGGATGCCGCATCGCAACTGGCAGAGAAAAACATCAAAAAAGTCAAGGAAATAATGGGGTTTTGACTTCGTAATTCGTAAATATATAGTATAGAACTTTTCCGTTTTCAGAGTGCATCGTCTATCAATCCTATCGCGGTGGCATAACTGGTTGTCACTCGCTGTACGTGTCTTATGTCCGCGCAAGCAATCAAAATTCTTTTAATGAGCTCCTCGCCATTGAGATCGGCAACTGTCATCTGCTTGTAATTTCCGTCATTATACAGCCATTGAAGTACCTCTTCCAAACGTCCTCTGTAACCCATCTCACCCAAGCGGATACAATAGAGAATAATCAATTTCAAGAATTCCGCGTTTTCGCCTAGGCGAAGCGACACTAAGAGCTTGTTCTCCAAGTGTGAAAGAGTTACCACCTCCTCCAAATTTTCAAAACCTTCCTTCATCAAAATTGTTTTAGCGAATTTTTGTAGATTGCGCGCCCGCCCTTTCCGGTTGAGCTCGTCGTTGGTCCTTTTTTCCAAATAGTTGAGAATGCTGGTACTGTCCGCTTTCAAACTTTCCGTTAGCTCTTGAGCTTCTGAGTTCCAAGATTGACTTTTCTTTGACAGTTTTTCATCATTGTCACTGAGAAAAGTTCCGTGAGTCGTTGTTTCCGTTGTGTCCCAGTATTGTGATCCATAAGCCCACCACGAATCGTTGATCAGCATCCAGACCTCCATGTCCTTATCAAACATATAACTATCACCATTGCTCAAGGTTATAATTGGAATACCACTGTTTGTTAGCGTGCACATGGTGATATTCTCGGCTCTCGTCAAAACGTCATCTGAATATCGAAGAGTTGGACTGAGCAAAGAGTAAATCGAGCTAGGTGGAAAGTGAAGTTTGGCAGTAGTTATGTTCCAGCAATACATTTGCCCTGTTGAGGTCACGCATAACAAAAAGTGTCCAAAAGCTTCCAAAAAACTACAGGGTACGCCCATTATGAGCGGCGGTAATGCTTTCTTTCCAGTGTCTGAGTAGACATAGATTGTTCCATCCTCAGCACAGCAACTCCAAAAGTTTGCTCCCGCCGTACAAATCGTTATAAGTTTCGGAAGGAATTCCTCGAACAGCGTTTTTTCCTGTCCTAGTTCCTTCTGTTTCAAAGAAATGACGCTTGGAGTCTGTTCGTTGCCTGACCCGTTTTTCACGTACATCGCAAAGCTCGCGGTATCAGCATTAGTGTATGTGAAAGACAGTCGAACCTTCGGAGTGGCTAATCTCATCTTAGAAAAACTGATACCAGGCATGAGGAGCGTTGTATCGAGAAAATCCATCGGTTCTAAATCATGCTTTTGTTTTTTGTTGATTACCGTAGCTGTGGGATCTTTTGGCCTTCGTTTGAGGTCTCTGGGAACGCTGTAAGAAGGCGTATTGAGTTCCATAGATGTGCTGTGTATCGTGGTTGGCTTAATTTTCTTCTTGCCGGCGGCTTTTGTGATGCTGGCACTGGACCCAGCCGGAACCACTTCTGGCTTTGAGGTGCTATTGGACTCTGAAGCTTCCAGTGGTGTTAGAGGGTCTAGGGTGGAGATGGATGCTTTGGCAGCTTCGATTTCGCTTTCGGGCAGAACTTCGCCCAGCTCGCCTGATCGAAATGCAAAGACCAACATCTGGCCATGATTAGTGAATGCAAATAGCGAAAGACCATCGCCAGTCCATTGGAGGTCTGTAATGTAGGAGTCCGGTGTGCATTTGGTGTTGAGCAATGGCTTGAGCCTTTTCGTATTCCAGATTACCACAGAGCCCGTATCAAACCCTGCTGTAGCCACCAAGTTGTAGTTGATTTTGGTCCCGGATTTGAGGGTTTTGCCGTACATCTGCGGCGAGTATTGGAGAACCTGGCATTTGTCGAAATGGCCCACCAGTGAGGATTCGATCTTGAAGTCGTGTTTGCGATCCAGCAGCAATATTGCGGGCGTAGATGAGCTACTGGTCGAGTTGAGAAGCGGCAAAACGTCGGCCTGTGGTGACATGTTGATTTTGTAGCGCAGAGGGTCCACTTGTACGTAGTGGTTGAGTTTGTGGAGAAGCTTGTGACAGCCCAGTGTGTTGTACTGGTAGACAGTCACATTTCTATCAGCGCAAATCACGGTGAAAATCTGCGATTTGGGGTCCACCACGCCAGTCAAAGGTTTAGAGATGCCCAAAGGTATTTCTCCCAACTGTTTTGCACTTTTTGCATCGCACAGAACAACTGCATTTTCCGTAGACGACTTGTTAACCAAGATAAAGACCACTTTGCTGTTGTGGTCGAATTGAACGTCTGTTATGCATGCTGGAGCCTCAATGGACCAGAACTTCGTGAACACCGTCTGAGCTCTGTTCTCGCGCCAGTGTTCGCCCCATAGCACGTTTCTGGACGCTACCGCATACATGTGAGTCTCTGTAGCCGATACATTGCATATTTGGTCCTCTTCAACCACCAAACCTGTAATTTCGAACTCAGGCTCCGTTTCTTTCACAGACCGCATTCCCAAAGCGCATTTCACCAATTGCTCGCTGGAAAAACATCCGATTGACCTCAAACCAGCTACAAGCAAGCTGTCACCCACCAGCCAGCTGCTGCATATCTTTCCACCGTTCAGAACCTTCGGATACCTGAGCAATTTCATAAGTTCTCGCTTCCGATGTTGTTTTTTAGTTATCGATGCCTTTCCAACTTTTGATATTTAATTATATATCCTAATTTATAGAATCTTCAATTCTGAATAGATGCCCACCATTCAACAAAACAGTTCGAAAACCCAGGTAAAAAGGTATAAAAGCGGGCTAGAATCAGTGTACAAGGACGTTTTTCATAGGAATGGCAGATATCGAAATGGTAGAAGCACGATCAAACACGGCGGACGGAAGCGATTCCTCAGAATATGTGGAGTTTTGGATTGATCTGTTCCTGGGACGCAAGGGTCATGAATACTTCTGCGATGTAGACACGGACTACATAGTGGACCGATTCAACCTGATAAACTTGCAGAAGACGGTGAACAAGTTCACGCAGGTGATCCAGTACATTGTGGACGAACTGGACGACACGCTTCTGGAGCAGTTGTCAAACGGACGGATGCAGCAACTGGAGCACGACGCTAGCAAGCTATACGGGCTGATCCACGCACGGTACGTGATCACGATCAAGGGTCTACAGAAAATGCTGCAGAAATACAAAGAGGCCGATTTTGGCCGGTGTCCTCGCGTTTACTGCAATTTCCAGCCGCTGCTGCCGGTTGGGCTGCACGACGCTCCGGGCGTCGACTGCGTGAAGCTGTACTGTCCGTGCTGCGAGGACCTGTACGTGCCGAAATCCACACGACACAGTGCCATTGACGGAGCGTATTTCGGCACAAGCTTCGCAGGCATGTTTTTACAGGCGTTTCCTGAAATGGTGCCCAAGCACCCCGTACAACGGTACGTGCCTAAGATTTTTGGTTTTGACCTGCACAAACAGGCGCAGGTAGCGAGATGGCAGGAGTTGCAACGTCTGAAGCTTGAGAAGCGGCTTAAGACTAAGGGAGTGGACGGTGGCTACAAATAGATTTACGTGACCGAGCAAAACACCAACAACAACAACAATTACTCACACACATACACAACCGTCACATGCCTTTCACGTGCTATATGTGTCCCTTGACTTCGGCGTGACTTGCTGTATTTTTTGATTGGAAAACATCGCAACCGTCACATGTTACTCACGTGCTCTGTTTGTCTCGTGATTTAGGCGTGACTCGTTGTATTTTGGCAGGCGCGAGTACTCGGTGTGTGTTTTTCTCACGGGAAATTAGTACTCGCCGGTTAGAGCACCCAGGTTTCGCTATAATTTCTCTTGGTAATCCTCTAATTACATATATATAGTGCAACTAAGGCATATCACGAATTCACTCAACGTTTGAAGGTTCTTTCCACAACCATAACGAAGTGTAACTGTGCTTACAGAGACCTTGGCGGCTAGCAACATCACTGCGTATTTGGCTCACGACGTTTTCATCGCTTAAAGGCAGAAATGAATGGTTACAGTGTGGCCACGCTGGGGGTCGAAGGAATGACCTGCGGCGCTTGCGTAGCGGCTGTGAAAGAACAATTACTAAAAGTGACCGGTGTTCGCGAAGTTTCCGTTTCACTGGCAACCAATGAGTGCCAGGTGACTTTCAAGGCTCAGGACGTGGAAGTTGCAGCGTTGCAAGAAGCCATCGAGGACTGTGGGCTTGGTGCAAGCACGTTGAACGTGCAGGAAGCGTTACAAAAAAAAATCACATCGGACATAATAAAATATCAAGTGCACGGAATGACATGTTCCAACTGCGTTATAAGTGTGACGAAGAGCGTGCAGGAAGTGCCGGGCGTTCGTGACGTAGCCGTATCACTGGCCACAGAGGAGTGTCGTGTGATAATCGATGCAAGCGGAAGCGCGGGCTTAGAAGCAAGTATCAAGACAGTAGCAGAAGCTATCGAGGACTGCGGTTTCGAATGCGAGCTGGGGGGCATTGAAAGGGCTACTATCGCAGGATCTCCTGCTCACAAGACCGCACAACTCAAAATTTACGGAGTTGTCGATGAGCAAGGCGTCAGTGCCGTGAAAAGTGATCTGAATCAGCTTCCTGGTATAGTTAACGTCTCTATAGACCTGGGAAGACAGCAGGCCGCCGTGCAATACGACCCGGCGAGTATCGGTGTTCGTGCAATTGCTCAACGCATCGAAGCGCTAGGATACCAGGTTGTGGCCGCCAATGGGTTCGACAACACGGCCCAGATCCAGTCCTTGGCCAAAGTACGAGAAATCCGGTTTTGGAAAAATTCGTGCATCCAGGCGTGTTGCGGCATGGTGACCATGCTGCTGCTCTACAAGCTAATACCGAGGTGGATTCCCGGACTTCGAAATTCGGCAATGTACCAACAGACACCGCTGCCGGGTCTTTTTTACAGGGACATCGTGGGACTGATTTTGGCAAGCTACATTCAATTTTGGGTGGGCCGTCACTTTTACAAAGCCGGATGGTTGTCTTTCCGCAAGGGCTCTGGGTCCATGGATACTTTTGTGGTAGTCTCGACCATGTGTGCCTACACTTTTTCGGTTTTTTCGATGCTAAACAACATATGGAAAAAGACAGACCGTTTGCCCAATGTGGTGTTCGACGCTGCGACCATGCTAATAGGATTTATTTCCGTGGGAAAACTACTGGAAAACAAGGCAAAGTCCAGGACTAATGACTCTTTAATGAAGCTAATATCCCTGGCTCCGTCCAAGTGCACAATAATAGAAAACGGCGTCACAATGACTATCCCCGTCGAGTTTTTACAGGTTGGGGACATCGTAGAGGTGAAGCCAGGCGCCAAAATCCCAACAGACGGTGTAATAATAGAGGGTGAGAGTGAGATAGATGAATCGTTGATGACTGGAGAGTCGCTTCTGGTGCCGCGATTTGTGGGCGCGCCGGTGGTCGGTGGTTCTATAAATGGTCCCAAACTCTTTTTTTTCAGGGCCACTAATGTTGGAGAAGACACCAAACTGGCTCATATCATCAGAACAATGAAGCAAGCGCAATTTTCAAAGGCCCCTATTCAGCAATATGCGGATTATCTCGCGGCTAGGTTTGTACCCTGCATCCTGACACTTGCCCTGATAACGTTTGTTACATGGCTGATCTTATCACACTACCTCGAAAACCCACCGGCGATTTTCGACGACCAGAATGGTAAATTCTTCATTTGCTTGCAATTGACAATATCTGTCATCGTGGTAGCGTGCCCCTGTGCGCTTGGTCTAGCGGCTCCAACTGCAATTATGGTTGGTACCGGCCTGGGAGCACGTCATGGTGTTCTCATCAAGGGTGGTGACATCTTGGAGAACTGCATCTCTCTGGATACCATTCTTTTTGATAAAACCGGTACCTTGACAACTGGAAACATGCTTGTTGACCAATATGTTCCCATGGGGGACTGCACCGCTCTTACGGTGGAGCAAGCTGGTTGCATTAATGCACTAACGTCGCTCAGCGATCACCCGGTATCCAAATCTTTGACCCAGTTCACCTCGCAGTATCTGACAGGATCAGAAACTGCAGTTAGCGTCATCAGCAGTGAAGCAGTAATTGGAGGCGGTCTAATAGGAGAATGTGAGGTTTTGGGCACCAAGTACCACGTTGTTATCGGTAATAAAACCATCTTGGATACATCAGAACATCTTCCGGAGCCTCAACGGACGGTCTCTTACGTCGAAATTGATAAGCAGTTGGTAGGCAGATTCGAGGTTAGTGACACCATCAAAAGAGACGCTAAACAGGTTATTGCGTACTTGTCAGCTCAGGGCCATCGCATCTGTATGGTAACCGGAGATAATCACAATTCCGCCATGAAAGCAGCCTTGGAGTTAGGAATTGAAGCGAATAATGTTTACAGCGAGCTTACGCCAACACAGAAGAATGATTTGGTCGAGGAGCTGAAGGAAAACGGTCGAAGCCGGGTTGCATTTGTCGGGGATGGGATAAACGATTCTCCCGCGCTGGTGACCAGTGATTTGGGAATATCCATTTCCACAGGAACAGATATTGCCATGGAAGCGGCAGACGTCGTTATCTTGAGTCGTCCGGAGGCAAGCCGGGCCTCTCTGTGTGAAGTTGTCTATGCTTTAAACATAGCCAAGGCTACTTTGAACCGCATTCGCATGAATTTTTTCTGGGCCATTTGTTACAACATCTTCATGGTGCCTATCGCGATGGGAGTTTTAGTTCCTTGGGGCATTACTTTGGACCCCATCGTCGCTGTTGCATGCATGGCTGCCAGCTCCGTCAGTGTTGTCGGAAGCTCACTCTTGTTGAATAGATGGACGCCGCCCACACTGAACGCAGCAGAAGGCAAAAGAAAGAAGAGAAATGTCTTCTCTGCATTGCTTAACAAGTTCAAAACGCGGAAGCATGAACCTCTGACTGAGGACCTCGAGCTTCAAACAGGACTTATGGCTTGATTGCAACCAGCACAGAGTGCGAAAAATTCACATTCCGAAAAGAGATGTGTTTACCCACAAGACAACACACCAATTCATTAAATTAACAGGAGGATGATCAAAATAATGCCACGTAATTGCACAGGTGTGAGTGTGTGCGTCAATGCCAACTTAGTCGCCCAAAACTCAATGCCGAACCGTTCATCACATGCCCAAACCTAACACTGGATCATTTTAGACGGCCCAGCAAAGATACTCATTTTGAATTCAAAAATGTGTCCCATAAGTCAAATCTAATGCAGAGGCAACCGACTATTAAAGGGAAGACACGACTGAGCAGGTTTGCACGGTGTTCTTATATGTTAAGACTGGATAAGACCGTAAGGCAGCTTAGCTATTTCAAAACTGCACTATCAACTACTCGACAAACCAGAAAAATGCATATCAAACCGATTAAGATGAGATGGTTGACCGGAGGTGTGAACTACAGCTATTTGCTATCAACTGACGACAGGACTAAATCATGGCTCATTGATCCTGCGGAGCCAGCAGAGGTGTTCTCCGCATTGAAAACAGAGGAGCTAATGAGCGTGAAAGCTGTGGTTAACACGCACCACCATTACGACCATTCTGGGGGAAATGGAGCAGTTGTTAGCAGACTGACCGAATTGGAGAACGCCGATGTACAGGTTATCAGTGGAAGCCACAACTCACCTGGCACTACGCAGATTCCAAAGCATCTGCAGGAATACACATTGGGAGACCTGAAAATAAGGTGTATCCGCACGCCATGCCACACGCAAGACTCGGTGTGCTATTATGTGAGTGATTCGAGTTCTCGTCAAAAGGCCATTTTCACAGGTGACACTCTATTTACCGCAGGCTGTGGTCGCTTTTTCGAAGGTTCAGGCGAAGAAATGGACGTTGCATTGAACCGGAGAATTCTGGACGGTGTTGGGGAGTCCAACTGGAGTTGTACCAACGTATACCCTGGTCACGAATACACTCAAAGCAACGTCAAATTCGTGCGTCACGCGGTTTACAAGAGAACGGGCGAGAACGCAGCTCTTGACAAGCTGGAAAAATACTGCGACGAAAATGAGGTTACCACGGGTGTTTTCACGTTGCAAGACGAGCTTGAGTTTAATCCCTTTATGCGTCTAGATGATCCAACCGTGAGAGACGCGGTGGGAGATTCCAAGGGCTCCCTCACTAGAGCCCAGGTCACTGATCGTTTGAGAGCTTTAAAAAACAAAATGTAATTTGGGAAACGACATGAATACGGTTTATTCGTGAATGGAAACATGAGAGAAATGTAAGAAAAATGTAGAAACAGGTATTTAATCCTAGCAGGCCCATTTTCTATCATAAATCCTTGATATGCCTGTGTTTAAAACGCTTGATGCGCTAGGTCGATCTATTGTCATGTTGGCCAATACTGACATCAACGTGTAGCCTTACACATATTAAATATATCAATTGTAATTGTCAAAGGGGTATCCTAAAAACCCTGATTCGTGAGACCATTGGAACACAAAGCTGAGGCCAAAAGGAAGTTTGTAAAACTCTTATTTGTTTCCACTAGTTTGTTCTAGATCTGGAGAAGTTTAAGGCTTCTTTTTCTGTCAAATTCGTGCTCCAATGGCTGAATCAAGAGATATAAAGGAAACAGTGGAAGATGTCCCACTAGTCGAAGAAACGGCTTCTTTCGATGGGACTGGGGACGTTAGAAACAGTTCGAGTACTGAAGTACAGTCGGGGAAAGAGAAAAAGCCGGTTGAAGGCGAAAAAGCTACTGAAAACGCGGCTGGAATTGGTGAAAAACCAGTTGAGAATCCAGCTGGGGATTCAGTTGAGAATCCAGTTGAGAATCCAGTTGAGAATCCAGTTGAGAAACCAGTTGAGAAACCCGTTGAGAATTCAGCTGAGAATTCGGTTGAAAAACCAGTGGAACCAGTCCTGGACACCACTGAATCAGCCAATTCCAAAGAGCAGTCAAAATCTTCGGAAGGGATAACACCCAAAGAAGACGCCACGCCAGCGGACGAAGAGCTTCCGCCTTTACCCAAACGTAACAGCTCCACAACACAGGGCCCGAAAAATCCTATCTTGGCAGAACTTACAGACGCATTCCCCAATATTGAATCCAAGTATGTGAAAGCCGTACTCATAGCTTCTCGTGGGGTCCTGGACCCAGCCTTTAGCGCTTTGCTCTACCTTTCAGACCCAACCTTTGAAGCAGAAGCTGCCATTCCCACTGCTCCGCCTCAAACCGAGATAGAGGACACAGTTTGCTCATCAAGAGCTGGTAGAACACAGCTTGAACAAGATGAGCTATTGGCAAGGCAATTGGACGCTCAGTTCAACGAATCTCGGTCTCGTCGCGCTGCTCGCCATGAGCCGGTAGAGGGTGACGAGAGGGCAGCACGCGAACGCCGGATTCGTCGTCGTCAAAGAGAATATGAAAGGCGTGCAACTCAGGGTCAGAGGCCTATGAATCCTGAAGAGCAAAGATATTATGACGAATTGGGGCGCGAAGCGAATGAAGACGACTTTTTGAGTCAATTTGTGGAAAAAGATCTTCCTGAAATTCGCGAAAAGGTGGGTCGTCAAGTTCAAGAAACTGGCAAGAAGGTCAACGAATGGTTTACAGGTATTCGCAGAACCTGGACTCAGGAACAACAACCTCGTGATTCGCAGAACGAACAGTACCCTGAATTTTCGCAGCGTAACGATCCTGCTCGACACTCTCGCAGAAGAAATTCGTCCATCAGGTCTTCTGGCTCGGACTCCGATAGGTACGCTAGGCCTGAACAAAGAAATGTACGATTCAACTCGTTTGGGGCCAAAGAAGGCGATGAAAGTGCAGATACCTCACAAAGGCTGGCCAGTCATGGGATATCAATATACAACAAATTGGATTCCGACAAGAGAAACGGCGTCGACGACGACGATGACGACGTCGCACCTCAATTACCCGCCAGACGCAGACAGTCTACCGTGGAACCTGAAACCACTTACATTGATACCCCAGAAACAGCTACTCGCAAGAAATGGCAGCCTCTTCCACCGGAACCTATCGTACTAACACCCAGTAAGGGAAGTACTACTTCCAGCAGAAGCAGGAGGGGCAGCACTTACAAGCACGAAGAGAATGAGTTTCTCATCAACAGCGATGACGAGCTATAACGAGCTATAAAATCACTTGGACCATGCTACGAACTCCCTTCAGAATTTCGAATTCTCTTCCAATGTATTTTTCAGATAATGTAGATAAGATTTTGAAAATTGTTCATCATAAGGAGCTTTTTACATGTATCACATCATGTAAATCGACGTAGCCTTACGTCGGCAAGAGTTACTGTTTGGCTTTAGATTTGTGCTTGACTGAGTAGCTTCAAGAACTGAGAGTTTGAGTTGGACGTTGAAGATTTCTTATTTTATAGGCGGTGTTCTTCGTATGTTCGGGTAACTTGTGGTGTTTTTATAATACGGGCTACAATGAGCTAGATAAACGGACGATTTGTGGAAGAGAAAGGTAGCTGAGGTGATCTATGTGAATAAGCGCTATTGCGTGCTGATGAAGCAGATATTTGTGCAAAATTGGTACTGCTCACCGCATCTTGTGTTTTCAAAAACGGTGGAAAACGGACAAGTTTGGTTTGGAATGGTAAGAGTCAATATAGAAATTAGATCATATCTTTCGAAGGCGTACAGAACTAACTAAACTACCTGAGCTGACTTGTGAAGTACCAACTCGAATCACCAAGTAGAGAAGTTTCAATGCGAATGTTTTGATGTCACTATCTACGGATGTGACGCTGGCCAATTTTAAGCAAAAAGGGAGTTTCTTTTCAGGGATATCTTTCCTTCAATAGAGAGTGTTAATTATCATGAGTTCTGAGAGTTTCTGTCTCGACCAGGCCCAAGCCTTTCGCACCGTTGACTACCGAGCTCTAGTTCGTAACCTCTTTATCACTTTATACTTTCGAGTTCAAGTCCACGTGACTATTGTCGCTTGAATATCTTTACAACACACTGTTTTCATCCAAACAGTTCTACATCGATCTTCCTTCCATGGCAGCAGAATTAAGACACCCAAAATCCAACTGGACACGTTTCTTATCTCACCAGTAATCTCTGATCGATCTAAAAAGCTCGTGAAACAAAAAATGAAAAAAATGAAAAAAAAAACTGAGAAAGACAGCGAAGGGAAACACGAAAATCACTACGATACCCTCAACTCAGTATCCAACAGCTCGTTCACCTATGACCCGCCTCTAACTTAGCTGGAAAGAAACTAACATTGCCAATATCTCCGCCTCGAATCTCTTATCATTCTGTACCATTCTGACATCCATTATAGCCAATTTGCAAATTATCTGCTTACCCTGCCTCATGGTATCTGGTCTGAAAATTAGTTTGCTCATCGTTGACAGAAGTAAGCTAGCACTCAGTCCGGAAACTACACCTTTAACCAGCCAATCGTTCAGGAATTGTGAACTAGAGAGGCCACATAGTCACTATTTCAAAACATTGCTGCGTGTCGGGACTGTTGACCAGTTTTTTCCCGCTTCAAAAACCGTCCACTAAGTGTTGTTTTAGGATAAAGGTCTTGAGAAATGGCGGAACCTCAGAGTGTGATAACGCAGGTCTCTGCAGACCAGGGACCACCACCTTTGATGCAAGACCAAGGCCAAGATTTCTTGGATGACGACTCTTTGATTCATTTGAACATCCAGGAAAACCATTACTATATTACTCGGGACCAGTTAATGTCGCTGCCGGAATCCCTTTTGCTGTGCCTTTTCCCGTCTGGAGTCTTCATGGACAGAACAGGACAGGTTATCACGAACCTAACATCACAGGACGAGGTGTACGTGGGAAACTTCCCACCAGATTGTTTCGAATACATTATGGAAAATTACGTGCGGGCACAAGAGGATCTTATCAATTTCCCAGTAGATGAGATATTTGACCTCGGCCACTCTTCTCATGAGCCTTCGAGGTTTTTCGGCTTCACATCGCCTTCAAGCAATCCCTCATCGTCATCCGACTCAGAAGCCGACATTCTACACGAGAAACCTAGTCTTATAGTGCTTCGAGAGGACATGGACTACTATTGCGTGCCAGTGCAATCATTGGCGTACCCTGAGGACGCTTCTGAAGACTTGAAAATGGAATTGAGCGAAAACTTCATTGCTCAGATCAAGATAGCTGCTGGCAGCTACTTGTCATCCCAAACCAGTGTTTTCCAGGGGCTTCGTAGCTCTAATAGACTGCAGAAGTCTACAAAAGGTGCATCTAACGGCGTTCCTGGTAAGCTGGGTCCGGCTGAACAGCATTTGATGGACATGCTGTGTTCTTCCGGGTTTCAGGATTCTTCCAAATGGGGGAACAGGGCACAGGAGCCGGGCAAAACGGTTATAAGCTCATTATCTTTATGCCGTTTGATGAACGAAACCACGCAAGAATTTCGTGACAAGTATGAAGAGGCTAAGCGCAAGCATGACGACAAAGTTGACGCGTCTCGTGCTCAATCGGAATCTCCATCATTGACCCCACTGGTGTCTCAAACGTCTCAAACTGCCGACTACAAGCGAAAGTCTAGACTTTCGTCACTAGCGGATAACGTCCGTTCTCGTTCTACTTCAAGACAACGTTCGAGCTCTAGACATCGTCACCAAGACGCGGCTCCAACGTTGTACGAACTTGTTCCCAAGCCCGATATCAATTCGAAGCTTTTGTTGTTTTGGAAAAAGCCTGCGCGGAAGTGCTGGTGGGGTGAGGAGGAAGTGCGACTGGATTTGAAACTTTACGGCAAGTACGACAAAGCTACTGGTGTGTTGTTGTTGTTGCCCGAGGGACCTATTGTTGATATTGAGGTTCCTGTAAAGTTGCACATAAGAAGAGTTTGGACGCTGGAGCTGAGCGTTGTGGGTGTGGAATAAGTAAAAAAAGCCAGAAATTGGTCCATTTATAGACAAAGTGGAGGTAGAGCCTGCCAAGAGAGGAACGACTGACGTGGCCGACTGCCGTGGGTTGTGATTTGTGTTTCTTCCTAATAATATGGGCACTGGTGGCCCCGGAGAAGCACGAAGTCTGGTAGGGCTGTTGGATATTCTTCTAGCTTGGGGTTATGAATGAATTTCACACTAATCGACATAAATTCCACGTTTGTAAGAATTGATGCTGGGGCAGTTTAGGCAACCTTTGATTAAATTCAGTCGTATAAGAAGAATCCGGCAGGGCGGCTTCTCTTTTTGTTGGTAATCGTTTTGAGTAAATCTGAAGATCTCGAGTTAGTATCTGATTTTTTCAGTCTGGGATTTGTTTTGCAGCTCGGGAAGGGAACTGAGCGCGTCATTTAGCTTGATACAACGCTTAAAACTTTGGGCGGCAGGGGCGAAACCGGGGAAATACCTTGTGCAATTGAGATCCTTCCACCACTAGGAAGAGAATTTTGTATGTTCTGCGTTACCTCAAGCAGCAGTGCAAACCTAGAACATTTTCTCTTCTTCTGCGCAAAGAGTTTGTACGTAGATGAGCGAAGGCCAAGTGCATAAAATAGGCCCCCAACACCACACGTGCGTCACGGGCGATCAGCTAAGAGAATCTGTGAAGCTTTGGAAGATTCGGAAAATTTAAAAAAGCTGATGCCCAGTTCATCTTCTTTGACTTCGCAATAGAAGCGCAGGAGGCACTTGAGACGCCTCAGGGCTCCAATGGTTCCCAGCTTTTACAAAATAACTTGTGGATACCGAGTAGCACCGCGGGACGAATCTATCATGAAAAACAGAGGGCATGGGAAATTCAGTGTTGATGACATTTGCGATAGGTGTGATGATTTTATCGGGGAATGGAACTTGGCTATTAGTATTTCGTTCTGTCCAAAAATTTTTCGAAAGGTCTCCAGTGCTACCCCGTTTGGTGTCAAAATGTATCAAAACAAATGCAAACGAAACGGATCTTTCTGAACAGCTCTGACATTATGCCTCGCAAAAGGTACTAGAGACATGCCCATCTGTTGGCGCCAGAAATGCGGTATTGTATCCCGATTGCAGGGACCCAAGCAATTGAGAGCGCTAGCGGCCAAAAACGGGGATCTCAGCACGATTTGTGCGCTGGCACTCGAACTTTTGAGTGTCATTTGATGAGGTCTTTTTGGCGCTCCCCTATTGTAGTTGCGTTTTCCATAGCGTTGGCAAAACACCTTTCTGTATCGGACTGGTTCTGGGTGAGCCGCGGAACCGGAGGAGCTAATTGCGAGAATTCCGGATATTCATCCAAGACGCTCTGTAAGTGTCCGCGTAGCCATGAATGTGTATACACTGGTGAGAGCTCCCGGTAGCCGCGTAGATATACATCTACACGCTATTGATCCCCAAATGTCTTTTGCGGATACAACGCCATCTACGTATAACACGAGTATACATCACTAGCTACCTGAATCTATAAACCGTATGGTCATTGCACTATATAACATGTTTGGCCATGTTTGTTTTGTATCTTTGTTGTAGTTTCCTTAAATGAGCCCGCTTTTATATGTCAATTTGGCGCCCAAGGTTTTTTTGTGTTATCTTGACACAAAAACCCCTAGATCCCTTTGTACGGACAATCTCATTTCCCGTACAACACGAGAACCTGTCAATGCAATCCTTTTTCCCTTTTTCCACGTTCTGTTTGTCATACAGCCATGATGTGAAGATGATCTACATATCTCGTATACAGCACAAATATCTGTTCAAGCTGCAATTCAAATTTTTACACACACGCAATTGCATTTACAGTTGCATTCACAGTCCACCACCACCACCACCACCACCATCAAGACACATTCTTCTCTTGGCCACAACCCATGTGTAATACCTAAACCTTTTCTTGATCCCCTCTTGTGTTTCGTCCTTGAGTGCCTGTCTCGCTACCCACTCTTGAACCCACTCTTAGATCCTATCCTCTCTTTCTCTTTTCTTTGCGATGAGTCCATATACAACACGCCACGCCTGACTTCGACATCGTACAAGCCTAAAAAGAGTCTAGACCTTATTACCAAGTCCGGTCTTCACATGCGTGCTTGCGCAAACAAAACCAAGGCAACAACCACGACAATAATGAGGTTTTCGAGCTTTTCTACACTGGATCACCTAGAGCGTTGTTAAACACACCACGATGCGGTTGGCGTTTGATGCGTGGTGTATGAGTGTATGGTAGTAACAAAGCTAAAGGAAGCAAGAGGTACATACATGGACATGGGCATGGGCGTAGACATAGGTAAAGACATGATACACATAGATAGCGAGGGTCGTAGGTAGTGAAATTGAGCGTTGCGTGAGAAAGAGTGATTTATTCACAGAAGAAAGAGTGATTTGTTAATTTGATTGATGTAAACTGGATATATTGATAGATATACATACCCGTATATATATAGAGGTGATATAGTTGTAGCATGGCAGATAGACGTTTTTCACATCGAAATTTCGAGATGAGGTAGAGACACTAGACAGAGAGAGAGAAAGACTGAGAGAGAGAAAGAAAGAAAGAAAGAAAGAAAGGTCTTGGTTATTGATTGATTGTTTGAGAATATCAAAAGATAGAAGACAAAAGTCAAAAACAAAAGACAAAAACAAAAGACGAAAACAAAAGACAAAAGACAAAAAACTGAAAAACTGAAAAAGTGCTTAGCATCGCAAAGCTGCATTTTAAAGGTTTTATCACATTATCTCGCTTCTTATTTCCCATATCTCACTTCTAATTTCCCATATCATGGAAGTTTTCTGGCAAAGTTTAAACTACGGATGGCTCGTGGTCGCTACTTTGGCCCAGATTTTGAGACTGGGACTGTACTCGATGGTAGCGGTGTTGTTGGGACCGCTGGCAGTGCTGTACGTGTACGACGTGGCTCTTTACACCTGGAGAGTGGTTCTGAATCGCGGAAAACGGTCACCCCCCGTTTTCGGGCCCGACCAACGGGCCCTGGAAACAGAGGAAACCGCCATAAAAACCGCAGAAGCCTCTACAAAGCCTACACTTCCGTCCCGCAGCACGGGCGAGCTGGACAGCTCGCCCTACAGCAGCGACACCGATTGGGACTCCATCACAGCCACCTCACCTGCGGACGAAGAAAATTCACATCCCAGCATGCCGTCAAGCATGCCATCAGGCTCTGCAGACACCATCCCGCGTATCAGTGGGATCCACGGCTCCTTCACCAGGTTTTCAGACCTCATCACCGTCACCATTTCAGCGGGCGCAGGCGACTCCGCTGCCACAATACAAACCTGCGAAAAACGTGAGGCCAAACTCGTGTCAGGCCGGTCCTGAAGCAGAAAAGCAAACCGACATATACACACACACACACATTCACCCTCGTCTGCCTTTTTCGCTAGCTCACACACCACACAACGCTTCTCTTTTGATAACATTCGGATCGTCCAAGGACAAAACACTTTTTTCTATGCTGGTCATATATTATAAACATCGCTTCTATTTCTGACGGAGAGGACAGCTAACAAGCTTCAAGATGCCTAAAAACCCCCTCTCCGTCCACAGCTTCTATTTGCTCTAACGGCCTACCCAAACGTGGCCGCATTACTACTATTATTTGGATTTTTTAAACGTTTTATGTACAACTTGTCTAAGGCATTCTAACAAAGAAAGCTAAGGTTCACTAACGTATCGCCCTGAAGCCAAAGCTTGAACCGTTGTGTACTTGCTGGCTCTAAGTAGTGTCGTCAATTCGAGATGATCATAGTTGGATTCCCGTATATAATGATTGCAATTTTAAAGTCAAGTTTTCAAAATTTTTGGTAATCCCAAGTGCAGTAACTTCGAGTGAATATACGCTCTCATACACACACCAGTGAACTCAGTCTAGGTATCTTCCTCTGTTTTACTGAACGATCTTCTATCTATTTAATAACCCCAACTATGTCCGGTAGATTCAACGCCCCAGGAGCTGGCTCCCCAGCCAAGAAAGCGTCCAGATTCGAGCAGTTCAGACAAACACCAGCATACCCTGTTTTGGTCAACCTCAGTCTGTTTGTGGCAGGCGTTGCGTTCATCCAATCGCCCTTGATGGACATGATGGCTCCTCAACTATGATCTGCGGGCCCTGGGAGACTTGTATATAAAAGGAAATTTTGTGACAACCCGGCACGAACCACATCGAGTTTGCAGTCTATGTATATAAGACACTATTTTAGCTCAGCTTTAAAACTTACGAATTGCGCTTCACGACACTCATACAGTGCAGCACGACTGTACGCAAGGTCTTTCTTCATTATAAGTAAAGGATTAAGAAGATTGATAGTACATATATAGAAGATCAGAAAATGTCAGAATAAAATAATCAGCACACAATTACGACCGGAGTAGGCTCTTTCGGGACTTGTACGCGTTTCTCTCTCTCTCTCTATTTTTCTGCTCGTCTCTTTCTTGCTGCTAACGGCTTCGCATTGTATTGCAACGCTTACCCTTTAGTCAGTCAACACGACGTACAATGCGTACAGCATTCCCGGGAAAAAGAACAGGATGGTCAGAATTAAGTCCAAAATACAGTCTTTACCCCAGCCGCGGGCCAAAAAAACGGCTAGAGGAGGTAGAAACAAAGCTGTTGAAAAATTGGAAAGTTACGTTAGTATACAATACCGATAAGCCCATCCCTTGAACCCGGTAAAACCGCGGTTCAGAGTCGCAAAAAAGAGCTCTTTTGTCGCCCTATTGGTTCGCACAGTTCATACCAATGATAAAGTTAACAATCTTAGCACTATCCATCGTGAAAGATTTGAAAGATTGATGAAATGGTGTCCTTTTGAGGCATAAATGTGTACATAAAGAGATATACTGTTCGAGCCCCGTTGATTAAATAATTAACCTAATATCTAGACATGCGTCGCTTTGAACGGGAAGCCATTGTTATGTATGCTTAACAAGTTAAAGACTCGATCAGAGAGGAGATGTCGTTATACCAAGTGGAACTAGGCATTGTATCAAAAACTGGTCTTTTTAAAAGATGAGTGAGTGCTAGGTTCAAATAGGTGTATGTATGGGTAGAGGAGATTGACCTCAGAGGTGGGAAGTTTTTCGTTGACACGTACGTGACAATCTACAAGGTAAATCGCCTAGCTCGCGTGGTGACCTGCCTCCAATTTATCTTCTGTTAACTCTCTCTCTCTCTCTCTCTCTCTCTCTCTCTCTCTAATACCTGCAAAGTGCTCTCCCTAGAAAACTTATTCCTTCAATACTTTTTTAACAATTTTCTCGACCTCGTCCCAGTCATCGGTTGGCACTCGCGTCATCTCAATATCACCGAAATACTTCTGAATTGCAGTTAGAGTCTCAAAAGATTTTCGGTCGTGGACAAACGAAATGGCCACTCCGGTACGGCCAAATCTACCCGTTCTCCCGATTCTGTGAATGTAGGTGGCAGGGTCGGCTTTGCCCTGTACAGTTGTGGGGAGGTCGTAGTTCACCACCATGGACACAGATGGAATGTCAATACCACGCGCCAAAACATTGGTTGTGATCAAAACCTTGGAGCGACCCTCACGGAAATCGTCGATCAGTCTGTCTCTCTCTGCGCTTTGCAAGTCACCGTGCAAAATTGAGACTTGGTGACCCTCTTGTTTGAGCTTAGCGTACAGCACATTGGCCGTTTGCTTCGTTTGCACGAAGATAATTGAAGACCCAATCGTCAACAGCCCGTATAGCTCTGTCAGTACTTCGTACTTATTGTTTTCGTCCGTGCAATCCATGAAAAGCTGCTTGATAGCACTCACGTTAACTTCGTTTCTCTGTAGTTCCAACGAATTCGCATCGGGCACGACTCTGCGAGCGTAATTCCTCACGCTGTCGTCGAAAGTGGCAGAAAATAGCACCAGTTGAGCGGCCTTGGGCAAGAACTTCTTCACACGCAGACACTGGTCACCTAGACCCTGCTTGTCAAGCATGTTGTCGGCCTCGTCCAAGACGAAAACTTTTACTTGCCCCAATTGAACTGCTTTTCTGCGCATCAAATCCAGCACGGTACCTGGAGTACCGACGATAATCTGTGCATTGATGGGCTTGTTTTTTTCGAAAGAGTCGGGTACAATCAGCTGTGTGGTGACCTTTGTGAATTTACCCATTTCCTGAACGACCTCCAAAGTCTGTCTGGCGAGCTCTCTTGATGGTGCCAGACAAATGGCTTGCGTAGCAGGCTGGGAGATATCGACGCGGGACAGCATGGTCAGCGAAAACGCAGCCGTTTTACCTGTACCTGACTGTGACTGTGCAATCATGTTTCTTGGAGGGTTGTTGAGAAGTAAAGGCAGTGCTCTTTCCTGGATTTTGGAGGGTTTTTGGAATTTCATGGCGTAAAGTCCTTTCAAAAGCTCTGGTGCCAGCCCTAGCTCCTCAAAAGACTTGATACTGTATAGAGGAGAGTTGGGGTCACCTTGTAGGTCCGCCAAGTTCACTTTGACCTCATATTCGGATTTCACCAGGTTTGAGTCCTTCTCTTGTGATTCTGGCTTCTTCTCCTTGCTGCTTTCTGCCGGTTTCGAGGTTTCCGCAGCGCTTTTGTCTTGTGACGCTTGTTCCGGGCCCTTTTCTTGTGCGGTTTGTTTTTTGGATTCTACCGCTTCTTTTTGGCCTTCAATGTTCAGAGAAGCCAGCAAATCAGCAGCATCTTGTTTCTTGGATGTATCTATGTACAAGGGCAAGAAGCACGTTAAGTTAGTAGAGTTTGCGTTTGGAGATATTGCAAAGTGCAGAAAATTTTAGAACTTGTTCGAAAAGTCAAAGCATACCGGTCATTGCGTTGTTGGAAACGAATCTTTATCGAGAAAACACTTGTGATGAGCTGAGTTGTTTGTCTTTCTCAATTGACTTAAAATTTTGTTTAGTTTATACAACTTCAATGTGTCACGCGACTGGTGAAGTTTTACCAGATCTGCGAAATAGTAGGATCTGGAACTTTGACACTTCAATGGGTGAAGACAGTGAACTATGACTTTTAACAAATTTGATGATACCGATTGAAAAAATGCTCTATTTTGGATATTTACTTGGTAAAGTGTATCGGCTAGTTTGTTTTGTGGGTGGGACAACATCCTGTGTTGTTACCTATGCAGAATATATGAGACCTGCTCAATTAAGGATGGAAAATATAATTTAGGTGGATCAGACGCGATCGGGAGTCCAATCCAAGCCCAATCTCAAGTAGACCTGGGACTGGCATTGTGACCATAGCATGGATTTCTCGTCCTTCGTCAAAGACACTTTGAAATTGGGATTTTTGAATGCAGTGTTCGCGGCGGTGGGCAAGGTCTCTTCGGGGGTCGAAGACGTCGATTTGATTGCGGTGTTCTTCAACAGCGTTTTCCTCAGTAGAGAGGGCTCGCGTTTGCGCTGTGGAATAGTGGAAGGAGGAGGCATGTCTGGTTTTTTTACCAGAGCTTGTTGTTGCTTCCATTTCTTATATTCTGCGCAGTGACGCTTGAAGTCGAAACGGCACTGGGCCTCAACTGCGATATTCAGCAAATAATTCTCGATGATGTTTCTCCACTCGGGTTTTGAAAGTCTCATGACAGGCTCATGACGGCCTACAAGCTGTTCGTGACGCTTGCGGGCTGCACTGACAGTGTATCTGGCACTAGTGAGCTTGAACTCGTAGTCCAGGTTGGCCTCTAAATACAAATCTGATTCGACCAAACACCGGATAATCATGTCGTCAGGAGAGTCGAGCGGCAGCAGCTGGAACCGGAATTGTGGCACAGGAGTCTTGGCCGATGAGGATGACGTGGTGATCGACGTGGTGTCGAATTCGATGACAGGGAACTGATACCCCCATTCCGGACGTAACCGCTCCACTATCAAAAGCGATCGGATGTCGTTGAGATCCCAATCGAGTAGCTCGCGTTTGGTGAATTTGGGACGACCGTTGCAAAGCAGATTATGCGGATCCAGTAGCAGATCGGAAGCGTACATGTCATAAAACGTTTTGGGCAAAGCGTCCTGCAGCGAGACGGAACGCGGTTTGTCAATGTAGCCGATGAACGACGCCGCCGAACTAGTTGACGTGAGCCCTGAGAAGCCTGTAGAGCCCGTGGACCCTGTGGCAGTAGTGTGGCCGCTAGTGGAAAAAACGCTGGACCCGTTTGTAGACGTCGTCGCAAGCGACAACGTGTCTGAATCGGGACGCGATTGACGGTCTCGATTTTGCGACAAGCGGGAGCTGTGAGACTCTGTTGTGCTGTTTTTCCTTATTCTGGTTCCGAGAAGTCTTTTGTGAATCTCGTCTCTGGCACGGTCTGCGAATTCCGGAGGTGCATTTACGAATTCCTGGTCTTCTGGCACGGGTGCCAGATTGTCGTGTCCCTTGCGTTTGGGCAACAGGCCCGGCAGGGCATTTTTGGTTGAAGTTGGCGGTGGTGGTAGCACAAACATTGGATCAGAGTTAGCTAGGAATTCCGCTGAGACCTTAATCCTCACAAATTTCTTAAATTAGTTTTCTTCGAGACGCTTTTTCCTTATATTACACCTCGTTACAACGCTCTTGTAAAGAAAAGAGAACCCACTATTTTCAAGATTCCTAATTGTTTCCGACGTACTCTTGGCCTTGTAAAATGATATCAGAAACTTTCTTTCTGGCTTTCTTTCTTCCTTTGGACTAGCCCTTGGATACCTTTTTATCTCTTGTGTTCGTCTTTATACAATAGGTGTGGATGTAATTGTTCCGGTCCCGTTGAAAGTGATAAGGCTTTTTTAAATCAGGAGTTTCTCCAGTTCAGTTCCGGGGGGGTGGCTTTCAGTTTTCGGAAGATGAGACTGCAATAATTGCTTGCCACGAGAGCCGTGTTACTTGAAGTATCTGAACAGTCACAAAATGGCTTGAAGATTGGTACAGGTTTTGAGTATTTTGGGTTGTATCAAGATTCGAGCTTTTTCTTTGTTCGTAGAGGTTATTAAAATGAGGTGGTTTTCCAACTCTAACGCATATATATATATATATATATATAATATATAATCTGTATGTATGTTTTCTACGAAGGGCATCTCGTCCGGCGAAACCCCGCAAAAATTTGGGAATTTCTTATTTTATCCGGGAAAAAAAAATTGTTCCGGCCAAGACAAACAAAAGTTTTTCCGGGGGCCCGAACCACACACACAAACACCCGTACACGCACTTGCGAAGCAAGGGAGTGGGACCAGGACAGCGAAGAAAAAGGAGCCGAACCGGAAAAACGCAGGTGAGGCACTGGGGATACCATCCCGTACTGCTTAGAACGACGAGCGGAGCACCGGGACTGCAACTCTTAGAATCACGGCAGGGTTCCCGGGGCCTTTTGAGTAGGGTCCGTGAAATGCGGAGAAAAGAGAGAGAAGGATAGAAAGAAAGAAAGAAAGAAAGCAGGAAACGAACAGGAAAGATGGTGTTCGATAGACGTGTTGAAATAGATCTATGTATGGTAAAATGACGATGGAAAAGAGATAAAGAGAAAGATGCGGCTCTGGATTGTTGAAACGGGGAAGAAGGACGTCGTGTTGTACGCTAGGGTCTCGTCTCCCTCCCTTTATAGTGCTACTCACGTTTCAGCTTGAAAAAGTTTCTCTTGTAGATCACTCAATACGATAGTGTTTTTAGTCTACTGGTGTCAGGCAGTCAAGGTATGGTATGGTATGGTATGGTATGGTATGGTAGTGCATCAAATATCATGGACTTCTCTCTTCTTTGTCGTCTTTCGTATGGTGTTACTTGTAATAGAATGCATGTTGGGATTCGTCAATGAGGACTCATTTTGTATTCTTGAAGAATGGGAAACATTCAAGAGACGGGGGGAGGGGACGCCTGACTAACTATCAACCTCGACACTCTTCAAAACTTATACATTTTCCCTTCATTTTAAGATCTCATCATTCTGTACGATATCGGTGATGTACTATGACAATTGGATGTTGATGTATATACATACCTTGAATGGATAAGTTCTCATCACCACCGGTGGTACAAGTAGTTGTAAACGCGTTCTATAATGGCTACTAGTTTCTGAGCTGAGCATTAAAAAAGTGTGCTACGATCACTATGAACGTAATGACGTTCCTGTTTCTATCTCGTTCGAAATCTTCCCAAAAAGCAAAAAAATATAAATCCTCCGAAGCGGGGAATCGAACCCCGATCTCCACGGTGAGAGCGTGATGTGATAGCCATTACACTACATCGGATCTTGTTGAAGGAAAGACATATAATAAACTACTCACCCCATTAAACTATCAGCTGATACAAAAATCCCAAGTGCTATTTTCAAAATGACAAGCAGCTCCCATAAGTGTCTGTAACTATTTACAAATTAACAACAACTCACGAAGTGTTAGGGCCCTTGACTTTATTCGAAAGTCCTTGACTATTTAGTAGATCTATTCCGTGCCTATTATATAATCCGTAAACTATCCTCTCTTAATGCAGTAGCACTCATCTCCGCCATTCTTTGCGAGCACCGTACCGATCAGGCTGGGTGGAGCCAGAGTAGCGCGAAAAGCGGGACTGATTGACGGGAGGCGCATTGCGGTTCATGTTCTGGTGTGAAGGACCATTGGAATATGCACGTGGTCCGCCGCCGTTTGCACCGCCGTATCTCGACTGCTGGGGACGATGGTCGTGGTGCAACGCTCCGCGCATGTTAGCATTCGTCTCTTGGAAAAACAAGAACGACTTGTAGCCACCCATGCGCGGTTGATATTGCGTAGAGGTGCAGGGACCCACAGGCACAATGTTGTGCTTCATGTCCATCGCGTTCCATCTGTGGTTGTACCGGTACGTGATGGCATCCCGGTCCTGAGGCGTCAACATAGCCTGCGGTGGAATGAACCCATTCAAAAGAAGCGATTTACTGGGACTGGGCAGCTCGGGCATCTTGTAGCCTACTTTCATGAACAAATTGGTGCTCAAATCAGGAAGTCCACCGCCCATCACTGGGCTTATCAGTTTGCTGTTCTTCGCATATCCTTCTACATCTGCAAATGCTTGTCCCGATAATCCACTTTTGAAATGCTGGAAGTTGACCACCTCTACTGGGGTCGCGCCGTATAGCTTTTTACTGAACTTTTCGTAATTTACGTTCTTGTTGCTGATCAGTAACACCTCTTGCTTCCGAACATTGCGTACCTTCTCATGGTCACTCAAGCTACTATATTGCTCGCGAACGCATTTCAACAGTCTCTTCTCATCAATAAATGGCAAAAGTGCGATACCCTGCCAGGACATTTTCTTCCCGTTCATGTCTACGGGAAAGTCGACTGGATAAAAGTCAATGATCTCTGATTCTGGATCGCTCATGAGAGTGCGGAAGACTGGTGGAAGGTTGTGACCAGATGCAGCTGGCAACACACTCATCAATTGCTCAAATGGTAAAAAGGGCTCTCCCTTCTCAAATTCGATATTCAACTCACCAATATTTTTAAAGTCGGATGCAAATGGAGCATAGTGGTAAGGATAATACCAGTTCCATGACGCACACCCCTGATAGTAGTAGAGAAGTACCCAAGAAACACCTTCCACGTAACTTCTTACCACTTCCTTCCGTAGAGCGTCGATATCTTTTTCTTCAACATGGAACTTCGCTGTGTAGTATCTGTCCTGGTATCCGGGTTCGAAGAGTCTAACTTCTTCTTCCGTGTCAATCACACCACTTTTCACGAGTCCCGTGTGAATTACTTGAATATTTGAAGGCGTCTGTGAGTCCTCTTCAGCAACACTGGGCGTTTCTGAGGCATCTCTTTCCACGTCTTCAATGCCCCTCTTGACGGAACCCTCGCCGCTCTCAAGAGAAACTTTATTTTCTGCGCCTTCGCTTTTCAAACCCAAGCTTTGAGATTCATTAGTTTCCTTCCGCGCCTGCAATTTCAACCTCATTGCAGCAGCAGCGGATATATTGGCGTCATTCGCAACCTCAACAGCTGCCGTGATCTCTTCCTTCGTGTGCTGCTTTCCCGATCCGCTATTCTGTTCACTTATGGCTTTAAGTGCCGCTGAAGATTTTTTATCACCTTCATTCGCTAGATTCATCTCCTTCCTATGATTGACAAAATCTCTGTTGGATAAGTTCAGCGATCCATCGGCCGCTTTGCCTGAAACGTCATAAACAGGCATGTTTTCTAGTGGTATGGTAAAATTTCTGTCTGTCTTTCCCTGTGTGACATTGTTATTGCTCTTTAGAAGTTTGCGTCTTTTGACGGCCTCCTGCTTCCGTATTTCCTGAAGGTATCTTCCTTTGAACATTTCTGGTTCACGATTTCCCAGTTGCTCCAAAAGTTGCTCGACAGATTCCAGCTTCAGCGTTCCATCGCAAGTCATGTACGTCTTTAGCCGAGGTAGCAGGATCTTCCATATCTCCACCAAGATATCGATACTGTTTTCTCTCACGTCCAATGACGGCAGGTGGGGCAGAAAATCGTTTCCGCAAAAGAAACACATAAACACCCAGTCGTCAATCGCTCTTTCCAAATCAAACTCAAATGACAAACGAGGCACGAATAGCTCGACAGAAAGGTATTCTCTAAGGACGCTGATGTGAAGCCACAGAAAAGGCTTCTCGGAATCTTGGCGTGCAAGACTTTCTTTGTCCTCTTCAGACATATTCATTGTGTCTTGAACTCGCTGTCTGCGACGATTATCTTGAGCGAACACGTCTTCTCTTAGAATTTTGAAATGGGGCTCATGAGTTGCAAGACCCAAAAAAATTAAGTCTGCGTCTAGCCCGTAGATACAATGAGATGTGTTTGGGTTATACTGAGGATCAGAACGCTGGGATCTGATGAAGTTCATGATTTTATGCTCCCCCTCTCCCGGGACCGTCGCGTCGCTAATTATGACTTGTAAGTTTTTCCAACCGGGGTCTGTTGCGAGTTTGAAACTAGTCCAGTAACGCAATGCGGCGGCCAGTTTGTCCATGAAGGGTGTCCCGGGCGTAATAGCGTTGGTATCCCATGTTTTTTTATTTCTAATGCTCTCGTCGATGACCTCTCCGAGATCTTCACGTTCCAGCATGAGTCTTTCACGCTCTTCATTTTGGATTTGAGCGTCCCGGGCACTTCTGAAACGACGGGCTCGCTGCTGGTTCATTTTGGCTCTTGGAGCCACTCCATCCACGGCGATCATCAAAACCTTTCGAGGCCGGGCCATGTTCAGGACTCGATTGGTGTATTCAAAAACGGCCAGAAGCATTTCATCTTCCGTCTCTGGTGGTGGCCTATTTTCGGGATGAGAACATGGATGTACAATACCGTTCATGTCTAAATACAGGTTTTCCAACTCGCCGTTGGGATTTGTGGCGGCATAGTCAATCGGTAGTGCAACTCCATCAACAATCTGCGGCGCGTCCTCTAAAACGGGCGATATAATCTTGGGGTACTTACGTGAAAGCCACCTAAAGAATGAAGGAACACCCATTATGTTCTTGAAGCTTCAAAAGGTGTACAATAGCGACTTGTTTAGAGAAGTGTGAATAGCGCTAAAACAGTGTTGATGAGTTGAGATTATTATTTTAATGTGTAGAATTTTAGCAGGTCACGTGCACTGAAAATTATCTGTGTAACCGTCTTGATAATCTTCCAGATGATGGCAGAATCACCTATGATTCAGGTATGCTCTTCATCTATTTCATCTCTTTCTCCAACTTCACTAAACTTGTTTAACTTTTAATGTAAACTAAATACGGATCTAATGCCATTACTTCAAGGAGTACTTAATTGTTTTTCTGCTGACTCGGGGCTCTTTGTTCTTGAATATCTCTAGATAATCTTTGGTTAGATTGTATCGCGATTTTTGGCTTTTATTCCTGCTCATCGGGTTCATTGATGAACATTACGGGTAGGCCGTTTGGCAGCTATACCGAATAATGACATTTAGTTAATAAACATTATTCACTGACACCACTTTTGTAGAAACAATTAGAAGAAGCGGATTGGATAAAAGAACCAAGAGATCCTGGAGTTTAGTTGTTGATGTTTAAGCACCCCAGAGTGCGTTTCTCAACTATCAATGATGCGGCGATCGCTCTCTAGTGTGGAGTGTAAATAATTTCACAGAAAAACATGGAGTTTTTTACTCCTAAAAACCCTCAGCTCATAACCCAGCAGTTTTCCACCAGTTTCACTAAAATCGACGACTGTGAGCGAATGTGACTCTGCTTTCGTCTAAATACCTGAAGAAATGCTCTCTCCTCGTTGGGTTATCGTCAGAAGCTTCTATGTCATCTCATTCGACGACAAACTCATATAAATTACCGATATAAGGCAGAGCTCAACTGCCATCGATTGAAAGTCACTGTGACATACACAAGCATACGCTAGATTCTCCATTTGGGGTCGCCAGCTCTTGCTAGCTAGTCTAAACATATATAATTCTACGTATTTACAAGGCTCTATTCTGCAAAACTGCTGGAATGGGTCTTCGTTGGGTCGCCAAGCGGGTGATGGCCCATAGATACCATACGCTGCCATTGCTCGACACAAACCAACTCGTTTTGAAGGGAATGCCCTTCGAAGGTACCATACCGAGTCGAGACTACATGGAGTACATCACCGTCCGTCAGCAGACAGGCCGCAATTTTTTTTCGCCCAGGAAACGCATGCAAGGTCATGTTCTTCCATCTGTCTCGCCTTTCGATAATGTTCTGGCGCATTGTATGGCACGTTGGTTGCTGGTCGACTACAAGCTCAATGCGTATCCTTATTTCGATCTCAACATCCTAACAGTATACACCGATCTGCCCCAATCGCTGCGGTTCTCGCGGATGATCTTGAACTACTATGAGCAAACGGTACCGCAAGAGCTGTACCAGCGCATCAACTTTTTCTTGCTGCCGCTTCACAGCACGAATGGCGTTAAAGTGGACGTGCCAGACCCTAAAATAACAGTCATGCAAGATGGCATGTTCTCCTACTCGCCTACTTTCCGCATTGAAGACCCGGTGTACATTATGATGGCCAATGACGTCCTGCGACATCTCTCCCAGGACTATGTTCGCAGATTACCATCTCTTGAATGGGAACAGCGTTATTTCGACTTTCTTCCCGATGGGAGTCGCAGTGAAAGATTCAGTAGAGAAATCGACTATTGGTGCAACGTTACATTAAAGAATTTGGCATCCGCATTGGAAGCTAGCAAGGTGTCTGAAACTTATATCCCTACAAGACTTGTACAATTGTTCACTCTGCTCGAGAAATGTGCGCCTGAACATAAACTCATAGCCATCGATGCCGCTCAGCGCCAAAAACCATCGTCAATGTCGAGCATTTTCCAATCTTGGTTTGGCTCAGGTGCCAGACGCTTTAAAGCTTTCGAGCCAAACGGTCCCTCGGATCCATTGAGGTCCGAGGAGGCAACATCTTTCGTCTCAGATTTTTCTGAAGTACGCAAGATATATGCATCTGTCTATGATGGGACAAAAATCTGCCAATCTGAGGAACTTGCTGACTTTGCAGGGAACTGGCTTGACTTGGAGGAAAGCGAACAAATCTTGGGCGACAAGGATCTGGCTTTGAGAGCGCGTTGGATGAAAAATGCGGATATCGATGTTCTCTATAGCTGATCGCCTCGACTTTTAGGAAAGAAAGACAGTCAAAATTATCAGAGCGCTTTGGGGTTTAAAAAGACTGCCATATTAAAACACTTTGATTTAAAGTTTACCGGGACTGCACGGTGGTCCTATGAAATAATAAAGTCGTGACAGTTTCCGCTTTATGAGCATGTTGCCTTCGCATTTAATGGTTTTGCCGCTCTTTGGCACGCAGCAACTCCTTCAGGTATTGTTAAAACCGCCTCATTACATTCTATATCAAAGGTGTATGTAAAAAAATACATCTGTGGTCACTCTGTTCACTGTCGTGCCTGAAAGGGCTAAGCCGAATCTCCTCCTCGACAGTGTTGTGTTGAGCAGCACCGCGATACTTGATCTCTCATACGTAAACTCCGTGCGACTCCTGTGACGAGGGACCTGCCGAAGCAGAATCAAAGTTGGGCTTTGGCAATGGAACTCGTTGCTCTTCTTCCTTGTCCTGGTATCCCTCGTACGAGTAATTGGAACCCGTTGAATCACCGTTACTGATATCCTCGGTGTTAGACGCCGATTTGATTGGGATTTTGACGCTGCGACCTTTAAATGCCAACCCTGGATAGAAAACTGTCAAGATGGTGGTCGCTAGCGACATCATAAGGGCGTCCAGGATGACGAAGTAGACCTCGTGAGTGATAAGGTTTCCGCCCCATCCTTCTGCAAGCTCAACGACTCTGTATATGCATCTGATGTAAACGAAGATCACGGAAAACGTTAGAGCCCAGGGGAAATATGTGAAAACCCACCGTTGCGGGTGAATACGCAGGAATTCGAATTTTGGACGGTATTTGTAGTCCACTTCTAGCTGTGAGATGGACTTGAGCGACCACTGCAGTTTGCTGAGGCCTGCGTGTTCCATACGGGTTTTGACGAAGATCTGGTATGCCAAATGGAACCATAGTAGCAAGAACACTGACATCGATGCCACTTGGAAAGCCAGCCCGGCCACGAAGACGTGGTCACCGGTGTCTGAGTTTTTGTAATCTGCTGCAGCCGAGCCCGCCATTCCACCGCCGATTGCTTGGACCACCAACGAGATCAGGTCGCTTCCCATGAATATGTACGAGTACAGCATTGGGTTTTTGATTAGTGCGAAAGCATGGCCGTAGATCTCGACCAGTTTTCCCAGCTGGTAGTAGATTCCGGCCATTGTGAAGACCGGTGCGATTGTGAGACAGATAAACTGCAGGAGATAGTCGTTCATGTCGGTGTTGTCGTTGTGACTGAGGGCCCGGCCGACATACCCGATGACTTCCAGAGCGCATGCGATGAGAAACGACACTAGAAACCACCATTGGCGGGTCCAAACGCCGAGCGCGGCTTGTGCGAGAAACAAAACGCCGAAGATCGCGGCCATGGCCGTGTTGAATGCTAGATTCGGCGTCATCCCGTATAAAGACACGTCTGAGGGCGACACGGATGCGGACGCCGAGGAGGCCATGGACGCGGAGGTCGCGGTCATGGCCATGCTTGTTATTGACGCAACGGACGTCATGTGTTTTTGTTGTTGTTGTTGTTGTTGTTGTTCTGAGGAAATGAAATATAGCCGCCGAGAGGGTGTCTGGGTGGTATGTGGGTGTGGGTGTGAGTTTTCTCTATGGGTGTCTGGGTGTTTGGTATTCTGCTTATGTAAGCGTTATTTGTCGGAGAAATCCTTATTATAGCCGATGGTGGTGGTAGTCGTGAGCCGTAATCCCGTGCGTTCCGATCCCAATAAGAAACACGTGTTCCCGTTGCCTTCCCTAGTGTTACTATTTGTTGTAGCCTAGCTCCGAGTCTTGCTGAGTGGGGTCTACTCTTCAAATCTCAAATCTCACTCGTGAGAGATCTTTCCGTCTTGTAATCGAATCCCTTACTATTACGGCTTTCTAATCCTTAGCCGATGCTTCTACCGTCTTCAATATATATATATATATATATTCCTACTACTGTGGGAAAGTAACCACCAGTAAGTACCTAGGGGTGCTTACCACCCCGGTTTCCGCCAGTTCCGGGCCCAGCTTTTGCAGAGGACGTCGCAGAAGAGGCCGGAGTAGTTGCTGAATTTTTCTGTTTCGGGCATTTTCGAATCTTGGGTCTTCTGCTGTGGTTTCTGTCGGTTTTGCACGGACTTAAGCGGCGGCGCGAGACGATCCACGGAACGGAGATAAGAGGGAGATGGACGATAACGTGGGTAAAAGTGACTAAGGTGGCTTGGGATTTGGGTGTTTTATAGTATAGGTCTTAGCAATATTACAAAGCTGTGCAGAGCCATAGCAGAGCATAGCATAGTATAGTAGAGCCTTAGCGGACCATAGCAGCATAAGGTCTTAAACCTGTGCTGACATTCTATTCTTTTCGTATCAATTCCTGTAGAGCCCTTGAATGAGATTTATGGCCTTCCACTAAAACAGACTGATAGGGTCTAGAAGTATGCCAAAGATGCATACACACACACACACACACTCTCTCTCTCTCTCTCTCTCTTTCGGTGCAACTACGCACTATTTCCGACCATAGCAACCATTCTGCGTAACTCAGCACGGTCCGTCCTTTGCCAATTTACGTTACTCTTCTAAATCTCAGTTCAAGAGCATTTTAACGCCTCCTTTGACAAGAATGAAACATACGAATACGAACTCCAGCGCTTACAAGACAAGAATTTAATGAGTGGGTACCTGTGTGTAACAGCACATAGCATACTGTGTAGGTGACCTGATCTGGCTAGGCCAGATCAGATTAATTCAGATCGCGTAGAGAATGATATGAGTTAAAAAAAAAAAAAAATTTAAAATCGATATCAGCACTGTTTACGATTCCTGTGAATCCTGCTTTTTTTGGCCATGAGTCCGGGGGGAAGAGTCGCGAGTTCAGTACCTTTATACGAATGAAAAGTTATCTAACTGTATACGACTTTTTTGTATCACGTGACTCTTGGTTGATTTGCCCTTAGCGCGCTTATTTCTAAGAGTCACCAAGGTCTATATAAAAAAAGTAAGAGATCTACATACCAGGTGCGGACTACCTTGCACTCTCTAATATTTATTTAAGCCTTTTCCAAGACTTCAAAAAACTACGTTAATCAATTTCAACGAATATTAAATGCATTTCAATAAATTGCCGGACTCACAGCCGAAATCATATGAGAGTCACTTTATACGCCAAACCCAATTGTGAATATCACTACAAACGGAAAAGGAGTCTACGTGGAAGTCCTGGACTCATGAATAGTCCTGATCGATATATATACATTACGTAATCGGATGAAGAGCAGCGACAGTATTGACGAAACTGATTGAAGACAGGATTTAACAATACTACGGTTTTCTCCTAGGTGCCAGGAGACTTTTGATAGCCAAATTCGTCACAACATTCAGACCGCTGTTCGAAACTCAGCGTTTCTCAAGCATTAGGTTACAAATCTTGCCAAAAATCAAATCCCCAGAATTCGTAGAGAACAATGCGACACGTTGGAGACGTTGTTAAGGTGTGACGCTAAATCAGCAGAGGGACTTCAGTATTTGTTTATTTTTTTCATCATTTACCAGTACTATTCTGTGCAATTAATTTTGTCCGCTGTCACTTTTTTAATTTTTATGTTTTGGAGATCTAACTTGACATTAGGCTTGACAATTCACAATTAACAACACCTCCAAAAAACAAGAAAAATCGTCCAAAAAAAACACAAACAAATAGTATATTATACAGTCTCTCCCTCCCTCCTCTCTCCTCCCTCCTCTCTCTCTCTCTCTGTCTCTCTCTCTCTCTCTCTCAAATCCCGCCCCAAATGATCCTGGAAACTGCTCAAATTATCAACCAAAACCGTTTCCTGTCATTCCGACCATTTCCAGTCACCCATCACGTGACAATATATCGTCCCACATATCCAACAAAGGAATCCCAATAAATCAACACCCACCGTCAGCCATCATCATTGTCACGGCCATCTTAACTCATCGCTTTTTTCATCAACCCCACAATTTTCTGAATTTAACACCTATAAAGAACCCAAAACACTCCCTCGCTCATCCCACCGCTACATCCACCCTACTCACTACAAACTTTCGCATTTCTGTCTCTTTTTGTCCTACTTTTTAGACCTGCTAATGGTATCTCATGTTCCAAAAAATGAGTTCCACTCAAATCCCTACAACGGGGCTCACTACACCTTGAAAACTTGGCTCTACGATCTAGTAGTGTTCTTATTCAACATCCTGTTCACCATCTTCTTCCGGGAGATCAAAGTTCGTGGAATTCACAATGTGCCTCCCAAAGGCACTCCCATGATTCTGGTGTGTGCTCCGCATGCTAATCAGTTCGTTGACGGCGCACTGGTGATGTCCCAAGTGCGAAACTTAAAGGGCAATCGTTCGAGATGCACCTGTCTGGTAACAGCAGAGTCAAGCTACAAAAAACGGTTTGTGTCTCTCTTCAGCAAATGCACCGGTGGAATTCCGGTTCCTAGGGCCCAAGACAACCTTGAGCCTGCAGATGCGTCTCTGCAAATATACGTACCGGATTGGAACAGTCCAACAGTGGTCAAATGCCGTGTCGTTGGAGGTGGAAACTCCCCAAATCTTAAATCTCGTTTTACCGCAAAGTCCCTTATTGGGCTACCATACTTCCTGGGCAACAATCAAATCGCAGATATTCCTGACGACGAGACTCTCGTCCTGGCAAAACCTTTCAAAGACACGGAACGCATTCACGAGCTGCTTTCCAAAGGCACGAACTTCAAATATGCGTCCAAAATTGATAATACCACGGTCTTTCAAAATGTTTTCAACCATCTGCACACGAATGGTTGCGTCGGTATTTTCCCAGAAGGTGGATCTCACGACAGACCTTCTTTGCTCCCCATCAAAGCCGGGGTGGCAATTATGGCATTGGGCGCCGCCGCAGCTGACCCGAGCATGAAAGTCTCTGTTGTGCCCTGTGGTATCAACTACTTTCACAGAAACAAATTCAGATCAAGAGCAGTTTTGGAATTCGGTCAACCGATCATTGTCGATGGCGAAATGGGGAAGCGGTATAAAGAAAACGCTCGCTCTGAGACCTCGGATTTGTTGGAGAAAATTACACAAGCTCTGTACTCAGTTACCGTGAATGCCCCAGATTATGAGACCTTAATGACTATCCAGGCCGCTAGAAGACTTTACAGACCAATGACAATGAAAAATGGATCCAATCACCTGCCACTCTCGCTTGTGGTTGAGATGAATAGACGATTGTTGGTCGGATACTCCAGGTACAAGGACGATCCAAGAATACAACATTTGAAGTCGATGGTCTTGAAATACAATAACAGATTATTCAACCTAGGTTTAAGGGATCATCAAGTCCCAGCACTAACGATCAAGGGTGGGAAATGGATTCTGTCGCTGACTTTACTATCGCGGACCCTTCTTTTCGCCTTCTACTTTTTCCTCTCACTGCCCGGAACAGTGCTTTTCACGCCAGTGTTTGTTACGTGTCATTATTATGCCCAACGAAAGGCTGAAGATGGGTTAAGAAAATCGCTCGTGAAGTTGAAGGGCACAGATCTTCTAGCGACCTGGAAACTACTGGTTGCATTGGTATTGGCACCCTCACTGTACGTGTCCTATTCTTTGACTCTTTGCTACCTGGTCAAAGCATTTCCTGCTTTGTTTAGCCGGATTTGGTTGATTCGCATCAGAGAACATTGCGGAACTTTGGGAAACTTCGTTTATTTCTACGCTCTACTTGTTGCCGCGACCTACGCAAGTTTCAAGACAGGGGAGCAGGGCGTGGACATTTTAAAGTCTTTGCGCCCGCTTACCGTTTCACTGATCTATCCCAAGCGCCATCTCAAGAGCTTGCAGAAAAATCGCGAAGAATTAAGCATGGAAGTCACACAGGTATGCAATGATTTGGGCCCCACAGTGTTCCCAGATTTCGGCAGATTTTTAATTACTCAAGAAGCGGCCAAGAAGGGCGAGACCGACGTAGATCCAGGATTCAGAAGTAGGTCATCGTCAGTGCATTCGAATATGTCCGAGTTTTCCAATTCGCTGTCAAAAGTCAACTCGAGGTCGTCTCTGTCAGATATCCCTATCCTGGGTGACGGTTCGTCAGGGGGACGGAGAAAAGAGGAAGAGCATAACGATGATAATGATGATGATGTACTTCAAATCGTTGCACCCTCAAAAGGTTCCTTAATAGGTAATCTGGTGAGAGAGAAAAGAGAGAATCAGAAAGAGGATTAACGGTACAAGTCTATAAAACCCTTTTCTTGATTTATGTAATGAAAGTATACGAAGAAACAAATAAAAAAAAATGCATAGGCCTTTGGGGCCGAAAGTGGCTTCAATCTTCACCTGCTGGAATCTCATCCTTGAGAATTCTGTTGAGCTTTACTCGCAGCTCTGTCGTCTGATCCCCTTTTAAGACGTCGCTTGTGAAGTAAACATCACAGTCCATTTGAACCATTTCTAAAGCTCCCTTTAAAACCCCACATATAATGTTTGAATACCATAATTCTTTAGCTGCGTCCATTGGCAATTCCACGAAATCGGAAAGAGGATTCTCGTCCAAAAACAGTGAAAACGAGTCCTGACTGCTTGACCAGTTCCCTACCCGAGGGGTGACGTTCAAAAAAATCTTGAAAGCACATTTGCTCACCACTTCGCTGGTCTTAGCTAGCGATTCGCATCTGGGGAGGGCAGTACGTGCAAGAAAGTCCTCAATCAGCCTCATGCCGATGTTGTAACCCATTAAGTATAGCTGGTTGTTCACCTTGGCAAAGTCTCGCTCAAAGTCGGTACAAAGTTGAGAAACTATGGATCCATACGTTAGTGTGAATAGCTCAGCATTTATCTTTGCAGTTTTATTCTTCCATATATCATCACTAAAAGCTTTGAGAGATTTTTTCGAGCCCGTCGAAGCGTTAGCAACACCGCTCATGCTGGCACTCATGATAGGGCAATTGATAGTTTGATCTGATCTCCAATGATGACGGTTTAGGTACTATGTTGGTTAAAAGAGAGTAGTATCATTCATCCATTCCAGTTAGGTTTCTTATAAAGGTTCTTCGTATATGGCGACAGCGCTACACTGTACTATATAAGACCCTGGGCACATCCAGTATTCATGTCTCCATCGGTAGCGCGGCTAGCTCGATTCTTCCTCTTTCGAAGCGAGCAGATTTTCAAGGATATCCTGGTATTTGCCGTGTGTAGCTGTGTTTGCCTTTCTCAAGAGTTTTTCGGCTTTTGCGTAGCACTCTTCTTGTTCTTTAGATTCGGCATCATGTAAATTACCAGCGTCGGTGAGAGCTTCTGCGACGTCGACCCAGGTCTGGGGCTCATCGTCTTCACTTGCTTGTTCGAGGTATTTCACAGCATCGGTGACGAAACCGAGCGCTTCAGTTTGAGCCACTGGTGCAGTTAACCCATCGATGTCCTTTTCGTCCTCGTCGTTTTCATAAGTCAAATGCAAGAAAACCTGGGACGGTTTCTCAGCTGCGGTTAGATGTAGCTGACCCAATTTTCTGGAGATCGAGCGGTAAAGCTTGCCCTTGCTCTGCGGGACGAGCTTTAGTAGCGACTTCAATTGCTCGCGCAAAAATGCGTAATTCTCAGGAAGCTCTTCGCGAATCTGATAAAGAGGGTGTTTGGACGACAGCTTTACTTCTTCTAGCTCGTCCTCTGCATCACTATCTAGCCCTTCGTCGATATCGTCTTCGTGACCAAAGTTTTCCACAATGTCGAGTAAGTCGTCAAACTGCTGCAGAACCTCGAGTACCAGCTCTGGATAGTTCACATCGGCCTTGAAATCCTGCTTTGCCTGCTCGAGCATTTCGTGCAGTTTCAGTTTCGACGCATTTTTATCTGTGACAGTCAATTTGGAAATATACTGAAGCGGAATTCTTTGCAATGCGATCTTGGCCTTCACTAGCAGCAAAAGAGGTGATTCTGGCACTTTTTCCAGACGACTGACACACCGTTCGAGCGCGGCGTCGAAAAAGTCCGAAACGGCTTTTTCAGTTTTTTTGGCCTTTGCGTCGTCTTTATCATCATCGTCTTCTTCTTCTTCTTCCTCTCCGGCTTTAAAAATAGTCAATTCACTCAAAGCCAATGCGAAAATGGCATAGAATTCATCTGTGAGCGTTGATGACGCTGCATTTTCATCGTTTTTGTCTGATTTGTTTGCTTCACGAAGAATACGGTCGCATTCGTGAACAATTCCATTCAGAACGAGCTCATCGCTTCTATCGGAATTGAAATAGGTGTCCCAAAGACCACGGAGCTGCACCAACTCGTTTTCTGGATCTACGTTTTCCTCCACCTCAACAGTTATTTGATTGGCAGCTGGTGTGGTCTCTGGAGTCGGAGAAGCGGCGGCGCCAGTGCCTGCTTCGGATTTTTTCTGCTTTTTCAAGCCTTTGTTTTGTTTACCAACACCCAGAGTTCTTTTGGCCATTGCTGAATGCTACGACTTTTTGTGACTACGATGCACTAATTGGAGTATTAGAAGAGCCGGTAAGCTGTTTGAATGTCTTTTATACTTCTCGTTTTCCATAGGCGATGAGATGCATTTTTTCACCACTAGGTGGTGATATTATATTATCACCAGATTCACTAGTTAAGAGGGCATACGAGAGATATATAAAATGGAAAGAATACAGCTACAAGACTAACGCAGGAAAATAGCGGAAATTGTCGTTAGAGAGCATTCCTCTCTAGTGTGTATTTTTGCTGAAAAGAGCCTCTAATTATTGGCATTTTGACGTTTTTGGTTCCGAAAGTCGCGGGCGAGTAGAACGTGCTGGCGCAATTGAACAAAAGACCTAGAAAGTACATGAAAATTTGGCATAGATCGAGTGCTTGATGAGACTTCTCAAAGCGTGCCGCAAAACGCCTTGATGGAGAAGAATGTAAACGATGAATTGTACGAAAAGGGCACGATGCTCGAGAAGAGATTCGTATATAGTGACCAAAATCTTGAGAGCCTGGCGCGGACTATTGAAACAATCTGCCAGTGGGTGTAAACGTTTGATCTGGATGGAGGTGTGTGTGTGTGTGTGTGATGAAGACCAATATTTAATATATTAGATGCTCTTCTGTGTCACTATTTGGTTGGAATAGCATACAATTTGAGCGAGAGTCACGTGACCTCTTTTTTAACACGTCCCAATTCAGTTTTTAGAATCTATGGAAAAAAGGAGGGAGGGTATTTCTAATAAAGTCCATCCATCACCATAATCTCCTTGTCCACATTCCACAATGACTACATGCATATTTGATAGTATTCAATGCTCCACCGTTAGTAATTTCTCACTTTAACAATTTTGATCGTTTTCAACGTGAGATATTCGTCTTCAAAACACTATCGTCAATACATGTGATTTAACTCGTCTAATCATCAGGCTAAACTCAGCTGTGGCTGCTATAAACCATCTCACTCGATGAGAACAGCTTTCCGAACTTGAATGCTCTCTTATCCAGTTATGTAAACTTATTTAAGTCTAGTTCTGAAAGCTTAGGCCTCTTTCAAAAACCTAGTCGCCGTACTTTCACAATTGACCTATCCTCCAACTCCCGTGTTAAAAACCATGCTAAAGGATACAGTACCGCTGATCGCATCGCTTAACGGCGAAAACGAAGTGCATCTGCTCATAGGAACGCATTCGCTGAATGTCACAACAAGTAGAGCAGCTGCAATTGTTAAGAGCGGGGCTTTCGCAACGATCGTAGGAGTCTCAAAGAAAAGCGATGCCGACGCATTGCGCAAGAGATTTGTTGGCGAATCTCGCATTTCAGTGTTAGAACAAGATTTCCAACTCCATCATCTAACAACCCTGGGACGTCCTCTCGTTGCGAAAGTCGTGGAAAGGGTCTTTGTTAACCTAGCCCAAGACCAAGCTCTGCTCATGCAAAATATCTACCAACAATGTGTCAAACTTCGGATTCCCATAAGCACTTCTCAAAGACCCGAATTTTCCACGTTCAGCCCAATTTCTACATACACAGACCCTGCGAAAAGTGGCCTTCAGATTGCAGTCACCACCAATGGCCAAGGATGTCTGCTGGCAAACCGTATTAAGCGCGAGATTGTTTCCAGTCTACCATCGAACATATCACAAGCTGTAATCAACATGGGCCAACTGCGAGACCGGATCATCTACGAGGACAGCAATAGCTTGATCTCCACCTACTATCTCAACAAAGACCTACAAGAGCTTGGATACGGTGTCGATGAAGACAGCTGGGAAAGCCATAAACTCAATAGACTGGTGCATGAGTTTTCCATGAGCGATAAGGAAAAAAGACTCAAGAGAACAAGATGGCTGTCTCAGGTTATGCAATATTTTCCGCTGACTCAACTGGCAGACGTTTCCATCGATCAGCTCGCGGACAATTATGCCGACAGCGGAAAACAGGCCGCAAGTGGAGGGAAGCAGGAACAATTCACCACCACGGAAGGAGCAAAAAGCATGCAGGACTTGGACTCCTGCCAAAACTCACTGAAGGCTTCGACTTCCATTGCTTCAAGGCCAGCTGGCGACCTGGCTCAACGCACTGGTTCCATTTCACTCGTTGGTAGCGGTCCAGGTTCCGTTTCCATGCTTACGTTAGGTGCTCTTACGGAGATTAAAACAGCAGACCTTATCCTTGCTGATAAGTTGGTACCTGAAACTGTGTTGGCTTTGATCCCTGAACGCACTGAAGTCTTTATTGCCAGAAAGTTTCCCGGAAACGCTGAAAGAGCACAACAGGAACTTCTGGAGAAGGGTCTAGCTGGTTTGCAAGAAGGCAGAAAAGTCGTCAGGCTCAAGCAGGGAGATCCTTACATTTTTGGTCGCGGTGGCGAGGAGTTTTTATTCTTTTCTCACCACGGGTACGTGCCTCAGGTGCTTCCAGGGTTGAGCTCATCTCTCACTTCGACTGTGGTAGCCAAAATTCCGGCCACTCAAAGAGACGTGGCCGATCAAGTTCTGATATGCACGGGAACTGGTCGCAAGGGCGCGTTGCCTCAGATTCCGGAGTACGTTTCCACAAGAACCACTGTTTTCTTGATGGCACTTCATCGATCTGACGTATTGGTCGACGCCCTACTGCAGCACAATTGGGATCCCGAGGTTCCCGCTGCAATCATCGAGCGTGCCTCATGTCCTGATCAAAGGATTACAAGAACGCTACTGAAATACGTTCCAGAAGTGGTGAACGAGATTGGATCTCGTCCACCAGGTTTACTTGTTGTGGGAAAAGCTGTAACAGCTTTGATAGATCAAGAGCAAGTGAGTTTCAGCGTAAGCAGGAAATACCACATCGAAGAGGGATTCGAGGGGCCAAAAGAATTGCCTCTTGACCTCAGTATCTTCAATAACTGAAGGTAATACGAACAAAATACCACTCAACAGGAAAGATCGGCCGATCTTTGCCTTCTGTATTTATAAAAACTTACATATAGAGCTCAATTGAAAAGTTGGATGTAAACTAGTCCCGGTGCTAGATCTTACAATGGTGCCACGAACTAGATCTCGAATGCGAGCTTGAAATCTGAAAAACCGTTGAGGTATTAGTGGAATTACTTATTTAAAGGTTACCTTTACTAACTTCTCACTCACGAATCATCAAGAAAAAGACAACTAATCACTGTAGTTTATCAACTAGAATAGATGTTCAAGGCTCGCCAACAAGCCAATCGCTCGCTACCGAGGTTTTTGCGTAGTTATAGAAATCTTCACTCTGACATAGCCTTTGCATTTGATATTGATGGTGTTCTTTTAAGAAGTAAAGAGCCAATTCCAGGTGCATCAGAAGCTCTGAAATTGTGCCAAGAAAATAAGATCCCATTCATTCTCTTGACGAATGGAGGTGGGACACTAGAAAATCAGCGAACTGCGTTTTTGTCCGACGCTTTGCGGGTTCCACTGTCACCCTCGCAAATAATCCAAAGTCACACTCCATTCAAGACTTTGGTGCCAGAATTTAAGAAAGTCTTGGCAGTGGGATCTGATTCTGTGAGAGAAGTGGCCGAAACTTATGGTTTCGAAAGAGTGGTTCATCCAATGGATATAGTTCGCTATGAACCTAGCATTGCACCTTTTTCCGGGATTTCCAAAGACGTGAGAATGGAGATTTCTCGAGAGATTCCGGGCCTTGACAAAGAGCCGTTCGAGGCTATTTTGGTGTTTAACGATCCACGCGATTGGGGCGCCGACATCCAAATTATTTTGGATATTCTCAATAGCGAAGGCGGGATGCTTAATACCGTGCGTCAATCTAGCTCCGCTGCACCATTATCGAAGCCCTCCGTTCCAATCTATTTTTCCAACAATGACTTGGTATGGGCCAACCAATACAGTTTGAACCGGATCGGACAGGGCGCTTTCCGAACAGTGATCGAAACATTATACTCCAGACTCAATTCTGGAGCTGAATTAGAGGATACGATCATCGGTAAGCCCACTAAGGTCACATACGACTTTGCTCATCACGTCCTCATAAAATGGCGCGAAAAGCTTGCTAACGGTTCCAAAAACGATATCCCGCTGCCCAAGCTTGGTATATCGCCGGAATCCTCTCCTTTTAGCAAAGTGTTCATGGTTGGCGACAACCCGGCCAGTGACATTATTGGTGCACATAATTACGGATGGTCTACTTGCTTGGTACGCTCTGGCGTTTACCGCAACGGTGATCCACTACCGTGCGATCCTACATTGATCGCTGACAATGTACTTGAGGCAGTGAAGCGTGCCATAGGCTAGGCACAGGCACATCACAACGCGCGATTATGACAACCTCACGACAATGTTTCTTCATTGTTGCTTTACCATTCTTTTAAAATATGGGACGATTATGTTGGTCGGTGTAACACCACTGTTACCACTATAGACTGGATAAATACTGAAATATTTGACACTCGAATATGCGTAGAAGAAAGATATGTGTGCTGGTGTGTAGATGAATGTATGTGTGTCGATGAATTCCGCTCATTTGATTTCAGATTTGAATTTTCGATACTATGGTTTGTTCCGCGGCGAGTTTATCCGCGTTTCGCTGATGCATTTGTTCCTTGCAGGATGTGAGTCCTTGGCAAGCATGGTTTTCCATGATTCTGTGTCGTGAGCAAAAATGGCCTTGGCAAAACTGACAGTCACCTATGAATTTGAGAGCTGTAGATCCACATTTGTCGTAATAGCACCGGTCTTTCTTCTTCTTTTTGAGTCCAGATTTCTTGGAAACTCGGCTTATAGCCACGTTTGCCACCACATCCTCACCATTCCCAATACCACCGTCCTTTTCTTCCCGTGCTTTCTCCTTCAACGCCTGCATTCCAGCATTCGTCAACTGCTCATCAATATGTTCAGACATACTTACTTATTTGCTTACTTTCAACTAAAGCTATAATCTACTGCTATAAGCCAAGCTCCTCTGTAATTGTCAGAAAGCGTACCTGCACTTTATGCCTCCTACCGGGAAAACGTTGGCTATTCTGTTGTAGATATAAACCTTTTGTTATATCACCAGAGGTCTTGTAAGCTCACTGGAACTGACAAGAATCGAATTTCAGTTGGCCTTTTATATATGCGGTGGTGGTTTTATCTTACAAGAACGCCTCCTCCCTTCTTTTCCTAGGATTATGTAAAGGGGAACACCTCACTACTAGTCATAGCATGACAACAATAGACTCAAGATGACACACAATGTCAGGAAAGTGGCAAGTGATGTAACCGTACGTTGTGGAAACCAAATCGGCGATGATAGTAACACTACGGGAGTTATTTTTTCCCAAAGAAGTTGTGGGACATTATCTGACCCGATATCTGTTCCGGGCGTTATCGGGGGGCGTTGGTGAGCTTTAGATTTTACGGAATTGGCACTGGTATTGCGCGCAATTTGAAGGTTTTTGGTGGTGGTGGTGGTGTTGGTGATGTTAAAGAATGGAAAAACCCGTTAATGTTACTGTGAGGGAAGGAGGTGGTTTCTGACGGGAAGTGTGTGGTTGTATAGAAACTGGAAATTCGAGAGTAAGTTTTACGTAGTAATGGCCAGGCGTAGTTGAGAGACGTGCGGTCTTTGTTTCTCAAAGAACTTGCTGTTTCTTGATGTTTAAGTTTCTGTTGAGTGAGTGCTTTTATATAGATTGAGTAAATTGATACTATTAGCATCTTAGTACAGTGTGATAAGAAATACAACCACGACAGCACTGTTCACGACTCCTGCGAGTCCGGCTTTTTTGGCCATGAGTCCGGAGAGTCGCGATTCCAGTACCTTTATACGACAAAAGAGTCGTCAATTTCGTAACTCCGGTAACTGTATACGAGAGTTTCACGTGACTCGTGATTTATCTGCCGTAGCGCGCTTGTTTCTGAGATTCACCAAGGTCTACAAAAAAAGTAAGAGGTCTACATACCAGGTGCACACTACCTTGCACTTTGTTAATATTCAAGCCTTCTCCATGACTTCAAATAACTACATTCATCAATGTCAACAATAATTAAATTTGACTAGTAATTAGCCGGACTCACAGCCGGAATCATATGAACGTCACTTTATACGTCGGACTCGATTCCGAAAATCACTACAGACGGAGGTGGACTCTAGGTGGAGTCATGGACTCATGAACAGTCCTGAACCACGAGAAAGAGAAAGAGAGATGAGATTCAATAAGGTCTGCTTTCAATAGCTATAAATACAAGCAAATACGCAAAGCTCGAAAAATCGGATCGTTCGCGTGTGCGTGTGTCATCTCCTAAAAAGTTTACGAATTCCACTGCTGAAAGAAAAAAACGTTACCGTATATAGTGATCAGTATATCGAGTGACAGAGGTGCTCAACGTCTTTTGACCAAGAGCCATTGCAGCGGTCAAATGATGGTATAGGGTTGGCAGGAATTTTTTGGATGCTAAAATATGGCCACATTGAAGTCAAGATCAATTTTCGAATTTTTAGTCTTTCGAATGCTGAAATTTGCGGTTTAATACACATTCGGGTCACCTTTCCAAATTGCGCATTTATGTGGCCAAACGGGATCCATAATTGAGTTGTATTCTAAATGAAAGAAGGGCTTCGGGCTGACTTTTTGCAGCGTACGTCCTATGCTCCCGGCTACGACAAACCAAACAGCTTCAGTTTTCTTCTTAGATGGCTGTATTTTGCAGCTTGCAAACAATAACTGTCCAATAATATTCACAATCCATGAATTCGCAAGTGCTCGTTCGTTATTGCCGAACAGCAGTGTCACTTCCCGCAATCTTGAAATAAGAACTTGACGTCTTTGTTGGCCGCATGGAATAATGACTTTTTCCTAAAGTGTCGCTGTCGCGCGCCAAATGACAGCCAAACCACCGTAATCATTTTTCCCATCAGTACCCGATAACGGTGGTTTTTCAACATCTCTATTTTAATGCTTTCCTTGATACGTGCCTAAGCTACCTTCTTCTCGTTCACGTTTCTACCTCAAAGCTTCTGACTTAAAATCACACTTTTACAATGGTCTGCTTTCGTTCTGAACACTGACGATAGCCACCACAATATAATGTAGCCAGCTCAAAACTAGTCTTAATAATTCACTATAAAGCTCCATCTAAGCTGCCAAATCGCTTTTTCTTGTGTGCGCTTGTTATGTTGAAGTCAATTGCATAAATGACTGAGTGCTTGCACTCAGGCTCGGTTGAGCCTGGGAGGGCTGGTTTTGAGAATAATGCGACGTCTCAACACAGAAGAAACATCGGCATTGAACTCGTGAAATAAAGGTGTAAACTAGCGTTCTTTTAACCTTACGAGCACCCTCAATATGTCAATTGCAGATATCGCGAGAAAACTCACTCACCTCAAGTTTTTGCTTCCTTTTGCGCTACAAATGAACACAGCATTTGAATTCATCCGTGATGATATTCACACATTTCCTTCTGCTTTTTGGGCGAATTGTTTTCTCTTTGAATGCCATGCAAATTCCGTTTTGATTCTGTCATCTGCTTCTAGAGAACGTCTTCATAATCAATCTTAATGAACATTCACGGAATAAAAACAGGCTTCAGAATGAATTTAGGTGGCAAACTTTTTACACATTTGGCAAATACTCGCATTTGGAACTCGCCCATACTCCAACCACAACGCAAAGTTTACCAGGCTCCCAATACCAAATTACATTATGTATGTACATATATGCTTATATATATCGCGCTTTAAGCGCACAGTACTCCTTTACAAGTCATCCGCAATTGTGTCCAGACTGATGGGCTGGCCAGGCTTGAAGGCAGGCAACCCTAGATATGGACATCCGGAACACCTAAACGCGTCACCTAAAGCACAAGAACCGCATCCACCTACCTTTTTGCCTTGAATTGTGAAATCAATTTCAGCCAACTCTTGTTCGTCGAACTTCACCTCTGTGCCTAAGACACTATTCTGAGCCGCTCGAGCCGCATCCAACTCTTGCTCTTCTTGTTCCTTGAGCCCACACGAGCAGTCCTTGCATGCTTTGCGTCTTCTCGTCTTGGATTTTCCGCACGTTACCATTGTAATTACGTTTTTATCGTTTTCTTCCACGAGTTCATCCTCGTCGATGGATTCCGCGGAATCGTCGCCCTCGACGTTATCGAAAAATTTAGATTTCGCAGCCGTGAGCTCATCTGAGTCCAAATCAAACTCATCCTCTTCTTCTTCGTCCTCATTGTCGTCTTCATCGAGTTCATTTACGGCTTTTGGAGACTCTGGTTTTTTGAATACAGGTAAAGCCTTTGTAGCGGCTTTTTTGAAAGAGGGCAGCGCCCTAAGGCCCGGCGTAGAGCCAGTTGCATTGCTGCTGCTCCCTGCCAATTTTTTTGATTGGTTCGATTTTAAAGCCACGGGCGCCGTAGTGCTTGATGAAGTAGATTTTTTGATCCAATGGTACTCCCCCTTCTCCCCGTCATGCGCAATTTCGAACCCATTTATCAGCGCTTGTAGTTTGTAGGCATCACTCAGTCCATAAAGTTTCCCGCCTTCTTTCAAGCTTTGAGCCAAAATTGGAATAAGTTTCACTGGGAACTGAATCTCTTCTTTTTCCTCCGGGGTCAAGTAATATACCACTTTGTATACATCATTTTGTAGCTGCAGACTTCCGTCATTCAGTTTGTTGATCAAAAACTGGTCCAAAGCACTGCATTGCGAAAGAACACTGTTTTGCTTCGTTTTTTCGAGTTTTTCAGGACTCACTGTGATCGCCGGATGAATAAGCAGGAGATGGCGTTGCTCGGACATTCTTTTATGCTGTTCTCTTGTGGCACCCACCGTATGCTACTAAAAGTCTCACAAAAGTTTCAAGTGATGTTGGGAAACTTCTTTGAACCCTTCTTATGAGCAGTCTGATTCACAATTCTTTAGCGATGATGGTATTACATTACTCATTGAAATTTAGACTATGTCTCTTATGAGAAATTTAGTCAAAAAAGAAAAACGAGTTATGAGCTTTCTAATATCACGTGCACTTCACTTGGACATAAACACGTGACACACAACATTGACAATTTCCTGATTTACAAGCAAGGTTTGAATACCATAGCTTGGCGTAATGCAAGTCATAAAGTAGCATCACTAGAAAAAAAGGACGAGAAGTATGCTTCAGACAACGCAGATCGATCGATGATAGTAGAAACATCGGTCATCGTATGATACGGCGAGCTTATACCTGCCGAAGCCGAATCGTAAGAAACGATAATAGACTATTGAGAGATCTGAGGCGCTAGTTTCGACTGCAGAGTTTCCAATGGTCTTGCTGTTTCGTCATCATCATCTTCATCATCATCATCATCATCATCATCGTCATCGTCGTCGTCATCGTCATCGTCATCGTCGTCATCGTCGTCATCGTCTAAAGAGCGTTCCGCTTTTTGGCGCGAGTCTTTGCCCTCATCTTCGTCTTCCTCATCTTCATCTTCCTCTTCGTCCTCGTCCTCATCCTCGGGATAGCCACCGAGCTTCATTACAACTTTGTCGACAATTTCATTGGCGTCCATCATACCTCCAAGGCCAATCTCACCGTGAATGCCCATCACTTTTTCGGAGGGCTTGAAAACTGTAATCCAAGGCATCTCCTCCTTAATCATCTTTAGGTGGCGTTTCGTGATGCTAGAGTTGTAACTGCTGCTGACCATCGAGGGCGCTAGAAATATTGGGAAGCTGGGATTCCATGCGCGAATCACACTGGTGAGCAAATTGTCACACAATCCCAACGAGATTTTCGACAGCGTGTTGGCTGTCAGAGGTGCAACAACCAGAATATCAGCCCATCTGCGCAGTTCGATATGGAGAACGGGATCCATACGCTGCTTCCATACATCCCACTCGTCTTGATCTGTCCAGACCTGAATGTGGGCGGGCAGTTCAATCTTAAGCGCAGCACCAGATAATGCGGTGCTGTTGAGATTTGCCGCACCATTTTCATTTACAGCGTGATTGTGTGCTGCAGCAGGTGGATTGCTGAGGGGCGATTTCACATGTTGAGTATGCTCGGGCGTGAAAACTCCTGAGCTCGCAGAAATTCCAGTCTCAGAAACAGATCTTGATTCTACCTTGGGTGGTCTCTTGGCTCTACTACTGAAAAACTGCGCAGCCGATTGAGTCAAAATTAACTGAATCGAGATTTTATCTCTGCCGTAAATTTCTTCCAGTTTCTTGATCATGGCCTTAATTTTAAGCACCGACAGAGAACCTGTAGCACCTAGTAAAACGTGAAGTTTGCCGTCATCTTGTGGCAGCCGAGGCTCTGAATTCTTGCCGGTCTCCCTCTTAGGAATGTTGGGCGCAACTTGTTGAAAGCTCGACTGCGGATCCAGAGGCGTATCTACAATTGCCTCATCAAGAGACTCCAAAATGGTGGGCTCTTGTAACCTGGAAGAAGATTCTTGCTTCTTATCGCTGGTGGCAAAAGGTGGATTGATGGGTGTGCTCGATGGCATAGGGCTACCACTGTTGGACCTTGATCTGAAGTTAGGAGAATGTAGGACATCATCCACCACGAAATGAGGATGTTCGTCTTTAACGTCGCGCTTGGATTCGGAGTCCGAGGTCACCGGAGTAGTCCTTTTGGACTCTTCTGCGGTAGTATGTTCATTAGAGCTTGTTGCGTGGCCGGAGTTGTGATGCAGCACATCAGCCGAGTGCAGAAGCTTTGATATCAGGTTGGGTTTCTTGGAGTCCGAACGTCCCACCGTCGAATTAGAGCCTTGACGCGGCGGTATGGCTGACGAATCGATGCGATTAAGAACTGGTGGGGGTGAAGGATCTCTTACACTGGTAGGGGAAGTTGTCGACCTCAATTTGGGACTCGTGGCTTCTGCATGCTTTTCAGCCTCTTCCCCGGTCACTGGCTTGCCCTGCTGGTTAACAGAGTTACTTACGGCTTGCTGCTTTAGTGTCTGATGTCTGGAGTCACTGAACGTCACCGTTGGCACTCGTTTGAGTCCCGGTTCTGGCGTGTTGCTTACAACAGCTCCAGAAGTACCGGACACATTCATAATCGATTTAGTCGCACCTGAAGCAGGACTTGAAGGTCCCTGTAGAACAGGGGATCCCGCTCCACCACTCTGACCCGAAACACCGGGTGGTGGGCCCATCGAACCATCAGGGTCTGCTTTATTGGCAGCACTGGAAAACCGAGGTGAAACAATCCCGGGCACTTTGCCACTATTATAGTTGGAGCCACTCATTTTTGAAGCAAATACAAAGATATCGCACTCTGAGACACAGATCAGTAATCAGCTTAGGAAGTTTGGTTGATTCAGTTGGGAGCTGTTGAAGCTTGACAATTAGAATAATGGTATTGAAAACTAATAAATCTATCCAGGTCCCGTACGGGACGACCAATGTTCCTTGAGAAGAGTAGCTGAACAAAAAGGTAGAATATGCAACAAAAGAGAGACTTTTCTTGGCCATTGAAACACCATGCATCTATGTCCCAAATGAGGGCGTTTTAACGTGTCCACTTGTGTGTTCACAGCCCTAGTAATTGCTTTAGAAAGTGGGAAAAAATGTTCGTGAAAAAAACATGCTCCGAGAATGAAAGCTTCTTAAGGCTACGCTTTTCGTGACCTGTATATTTGAGTCCATTGCTGTCATCGCAAGGGATGGAACCTGTATGCTGACCCTTCCCAAGAAAATCCCACAAAAAGAGGCTCGAGTTGGCAGAAAACGTGTAAAATCATTTCTTGCTTCTGACACTATTGGCATGACGGCCACGGCCGACTTTTACTGAGTGGTGCTTGAGCCCTGTGATCGCAAACGGTGAAATGAAATTGTCTGCAGAACCACCTGCGGTCCAGTCGCTTAGAACCTTTTCATTATGACGGCGAGTCCACTCTTCTTGCTTCAAAGCCTTTTCATACTCTTTTTGATCCTCTCTTAGTAGCTCGGCCTCTTGGCCGTGTTTGGTGTGCACGAAACCCTTTTTACCGAATCGTTTTTGAGAATTTTTGGATAATGGACTGGCTATGGAATAGCGATTGCCACGGTTATTCCATTGGAAATTAGTCTTAAGATGAGGCGTTACTTCGCCCGTAACTGCGTCTACAGACACAGCACACCGCATCAATGTACCGGAGCCACCACAGGACGGACAGAAGTGCTTGGGAGTCCCGGTTTTAGGGAACGGAAGCATCTTGAAACACGCATGACATCTTAGCATGTAATTACGAAGTTTTTTGATTCGAAGACCAGACAAAAAGTTCATCAAATTCAAATTCATCTGCAACGCAACGTTTTGGACGGCAAAGTCCCCCGTTGCTAACGCTACCTGATTTTGTGGAAGTTTTAGATGATTTTCAGACATGTACCCGTTTAGGTCTTCACGGACATGCGAACCGGTGGTGTCTTCTCCGCTGTCTTTTATCATGGTCTCCGTGAGATTTTCAGGCGAGATCCAGTCACCGTCATCGTCACCTTCAAAGTATTCCGCCTCGTCTTCGGGATTAGGAGCTTTGGCATTTTCTTCCAACTCGTTTGCTGAGAGCTCTGGTTCTGGTTTTGACTCGTTCTTGTCTTCTGTCTTGTCGTTTTCAATAGCTGCAGAGTGTAACACCTCTGTGTCTTCTTGTTCACGCTGTTGTTGCTTCTCACGTTGTTTTTTACCACCTCTTCTACGCTTTTTCTTGGTTTTGTCACTGTTGGTTTCCTGAGCTTCCCGTTCAATCACAGTGGTCAGGTCATCCCCAGGTTTTTTGCGTAGTCTCCAGTCTCCTTTATTGAGCTCGACTTCAACTTCGTAAGCTAATGCGATGATGTGAATATCGTTAGCACTCAAAACCGAGTAATCACCGGTTAGTTTGGCAAAATCACCGATTTTTTTCACGGAGTCACTGCGTGGCTGACGCAGCTGCAGAGATCCCAAGCTTAGCCACAAATCTAGGTTTTTTCTCGCCTGTTCATCTTTAATCTCATTAAATACTGTTGGCGTGGTGAAGAATGTCTTAGCATAGTGCTGATAATGCGAATACGAATGTGTAATTAAAGGTGTAGCATCCAGAACCAGACTATTTACGTGAGCCACTGTAGATGCAGACATAGTAGGCTAAATTCACTGGCTATTCCGCTTTACAGTCTGTTGTTCTTTAGCTCATCGCCAAGGTCATCGGCTAAAATTTTCAGATATTATATTACCATCAATATTTAAAAGCACTATATAAAGATGTAAGAAAACTCGGACTAGAAAAGGTGCACAAAAATCACCTGGCTCCCGTCATTCAAACCCTGTGAACCTTAGTCTCAAAATTCAGCATCATAGGTGCCTTCGCCATATCACCGTCTAATTCTTATCGTTTCAAATCGCTTGTTTGAATATCACGGTCACTATCTACGAGCGTCATCGAAAACAATGATCTTGATATCACTTTTTTCCAAAACGTCGCATTTTGTTGATAATCGTAGATCACAGTTTATGAAATAGCCAAACTGTAAACTAACTGGAAAGTTTCGAATAGTGACCGAACTCGAAGCATGCCTATCGAAGTTGATTTGAAACGTGCTCAAACGCTACTCTATGATGAAAAGAAGCCCCAGGATGCACTAGAATTGTACGACGCAATTCTAGAGCAATCTCCGGAAAATTTCACAGCACACATCTACAAGGCAGCATGCCTGGAAAAACTGTACTACGGCTTCAAGAGCTGGCACAATGAGGCAACATTGCAGAATGCATTGGAACTGCTGGACAAAGCTGTGGAGATCGCAGAGAAGAGAGGAGATCGATCCAAATTAGGGTTTGCCACTTTCAGACTGTTTGTTCACCATTACAATAGGAAAAATTACCCACTATCGAAACACTTATTTGACAGTGCTCGCAAGCTTGGGTACAAAGACGATACAATTGGCATTTGGGAGGCTAATTTGAACTCCAAGATTGAAAAATGGGAACGTAAGCATGGGCCGAAAAAAATCAGTGAAGTGGCACCTACGACTACCGCTAGCCCTACCCCTGCAAAGTCAGATTCTTCAAAACCCGACGTTATGCCATTAAAGGTGGATAAGCCGGCCTTCAAAGCTGATTGGTATCAATCCGCGACATCCTTAACCATCTCTTTGTTCACGACATCGCTTCCAAGCAGCCGAGAATCCGTCAACGCTAAAATTTCAGCTGACTTACGAAACTTGGAAGTCTCATATCCCGTATCTCAAACAGGTTCTGAATTTCAATATAGTACCAGACTATCTCATGAAGTGGATCCGGAAGATATAGGTATCAATGTCCTGACTAAAAAGATTGAAATCACTCTCAAGAAAAAACAAAAAGCTCAATGGAAGCGTTTGGACGATCCGGCAGAAACCTTAACAGCACGAGCTCCTGTTCCGACATCTTCTCCAGCGAATGAAGCTGCACATTCTTACCCATCCTCTTCCAAAAAATCAACAGACTGGTCCAAGTTCGAAGTGGACGACGAGGAGCAAAATCAATCTGCTGATGCTTTTTTCCAGCAACTTTATTCAAGAGCAGATCCTGATACACAAAGAGCAATGATGAAGTCGATGGTTGAGAGTAATGGCACCGCTTTGAACACAAACTGGGAGGAGGTAGCAAAGAAAACGGTAGAAATGACTCCCCCAGAAGGTTCTGAGCCCAAAAAGTGGTAGAAAATTCATGTATAAACAGACCTTAAACTCCTAAATTACCTATTAATATTGTTACATTCGTTTTACTTTGCTTAAAACACATCTGTTTCCCAATTCACGCTTGATGGGAAATCAAGATTATTATTGCCTTCATTGCTGTTCAGCCTTGCCAATCGCTCTCGCTTCCATATGTTGAAGTTATCGTCGTCTGCTAGTATGCTAGTATCCTCGCCTTCTGCATTTTCTATAGTAGCATCTTCTTCGACATTTAGAAGAAATTTGCCCTCCGGCGATCTTGTTATGGTATACACCGAGTTGTCAACCGTTTTGTCAGGGGATTCCAGTCGAGGAAGCATTTTGCTCGATAGTCGCAAAGGTGTTTTTGAAGAAAATGGAGCGATATTCTCCTTTTCTGGACTCTCAGATTTTCCCAACCATGATAAAGACGAGGGCTCTCTAACAACAGTGGGAGTTTGGCTCGTGATCTCTGCCTTTGATATTTTGTTGACCGAGTTCAGCCTATTTGGAGACATCAACTTCAGTCCTTCTGGGGCCGCCATTCTGGTCCGGGTTTTCAAGCTAGTGCCAAAAAAATTGCTTTCGTTTGGAAAAGTTGAACTTCTTGTCAGTGTTGGAATCTTGGTGGGGCTATCTTTGGTGGCTTTATGAACGGAGAGCTCATTATCAGCCTTTCTAATGGGACTTGACATGCGTGCTGCCCTGACGCGACGATTGTACGAGGCCTTTGAACCGCTTTGTTCATGCTCAACAGGCTTGGTGCCTATTGAAGCATAGCTTCTCATAGGTGTCCTGTGTGTAGTGCTTCTGTGACTTTTGGCTTGCACTTTGGGCCGCGTTTGATCCTTGCGAGGCGAACGAGAAGCGGGCGCGATTCTGGAAGTGACTGAGGCCGATGATCCCGAGTTTTTGTAATTTGAACCGATTCTGCTTCTAGGATACTTGCTGATAATTTCTTCTTCTTGCTGCAACACAATTTCTAGAAATCTCGAACCTTCCACAATGAACGGCCTTCCAGAGTCTTCTTCGAAACTTTCTAATTTCTGTATGAGCTCTTGAATGACGTTAGGGAAATGTCTTGTTATGCGCTTCCTCGTTTTTTCCTCCTCTAGTAAAATCCTGTGCGAATTTCTAAGCAGAAGCCTGGAAGAGTCTCTGCTACTTCTTTCCAAGTTCCATTTATCGTTTTGTAAAGAGCGAAACTCGTCGATTAGTTTCAGAAGCGGCTTGTATGCGGCAAGCTTGTTTTCTAAAGCAGCGATTTCAGCTTCGCAGGTTTCCAGAACCTTTTCATCGTCATCGAGAGTAGTTGAGGCATCTATCATAGTATTGAACATGTCTTGAAAAGCAGCAGTTTCACGCAGTGAGAAATGCATTGCTGACCACAACTCTTGGATCTTTGTCCATGAATCCTGTATGAGATTTTTAATAAGCTTCTTCTTCATGTCCTGAAGTCGTTTGTATTCATGAGCATAGTTTTTCACCGAAGTGTTTGACAGGTCCTTGTTGCAGCCTTCGAATTTTGCGATATACGCCTGAGGAACTTTAAGTTTCTCCCACAATTGCGTACACTTTTGAATGAGATTATCTTTCTCTTGGCGGCGTTTTGTTTCCAAAGCTTTGTAATCACGTAAAATCGTTTCCAGTCTCTCCAAGGTAGAAGTGGAGACAGCTAATTGTTTTGTTTCCAGATACTCTTTTTCTTTACTATTCTTGATGGTCTCGTTAGGAAGTTGCTTGAACACTTCTCTGGTTGGTTCGTCGAGATTCTGTTCCGGACTAAGGTTTAATCGCTGCAACAAATCCAAAACCTCTCTTTTCATGACCAAGGCCTTTTGCAGTCTAGATTGGAACTCCTTCTCAAACATAGAGATGATCATGCTTATGCGCTCGACTATATTGTCAGAAACGTCGTTAAAATTTATGGTGTTGAGCAGCACCTTTCGATGTTCTATGATGAAAGAGCACGTTTTCTCAACGTCATGGTTGATGGAAGATAAACAAGACCTGTAGTATCGACAGGTATCGAGCGGTGGGACCACCGCTAAAAGTTCTTGAGTGTCCAGGCCCTGTTCCACTGGAGTATAATCCCCAGTGGCAGCTGCCAGAGTTTTCAGTCTAATAACGCGTTCCAAAAAAATGTTGAGCTTGGGTGTGTAAGTTTTGATAACGTAGTTCTTGGCTTTTGAGATTATTCTCCGCCTCGTTATCAGAGATGTTGGCTTTTTTGGCGAATTAGGATTTGATCCAGAAGAGACAGCAATGACATTACGAGTGTAAAGATCAGGAATGGTAGTGGTGCCCTTTGGGTCGTGTAAAACTTGGAGTATGCGCTGCAGGACCTGCCTGGAAAGGGTATTGTCCGCAGTGATTTTTTCACGTTCTTCATTAGCTTGTTCGAAAAACCCGGTGATGGAGTCGGATATATGGTTGAAAATGAGCTGGTCTTTTTCTGAAATTTCAGTGTTGGAGTATCCAATTTCGCGGTAGATGACGTCGAGCTCCTCCAGCAGTTTTTCGAGCTTTCTGCTGATGAGGTTAAAATTTTCTTTGTATGCGGTGTATGTGGAGCTTTCCTCTCTGGAAATAAGTGCCGGTCGCTGCTCTGGGCCTCGTAATGGCGATGTTAGATTTTTGATGTTGACCGGTGTTAAACGCATGTATTCAGTTGCTTCTGACGAAAAATGATGGAAAACGGGAGGGCTTCTTAAGGAGGAAGTGGTCGTTGAGGAAGTTTGGTGCGACAGACTTGAGGGCTGTCCCAATGGGTCTTCTAGAAGCAATTTCGGACCCTTCGACGTCTGTGAGGAGCTATCGTTGAGGTCTCGAAGTTGGTCCATCATAGGATCCGCAGACGTCAGGTTTTTGCGTAGATCCATGGCTAGGATCGATCAAAATGCAAATCCCCAATTGTCCGATGTTCCTTGCAATCAGATTGTCTTAAAGTAGTGTTTTGAAAGTGCAAGAGTTCATTGCTTGTAGTTGACCAGGTTACTTTATTTTTGAGCTGATGTTGATTGTTTATAATTATCCCCATCAAGAGAAAAGTAAACATGGTCACGTGCTCATTGAAAGGTAGAGACACGCTTTCCTCAAGAGGATCAATATACCATTAATACTTCCGAAAGAACGAACATCTTTTCGCTTATAAATCCATACAGTTCTCTCAAGTTTACTCTTTTTGATTCACCCACGATACTTAGTAGCACCATATATAATAACATAACTAAATGTCATCAAGAACTCGTCCTTGTTAGCTCAGTTGGTAGAGCGTTCGGCTTTTAAGCACGCTTGCAAGGAACCGAAATGTCAGGGGTTCGAGCCCCCTATGAGGAGTTCTTATATTTTTTGATCTCGCTGGTAACGAGATCATATTTTTCTAATCTGGCGTCCACGCTTAAGCTTAGTGTAAAATTTCAACTCAGCACTGCGACAGAAGCTCATCGGCTCAAGGCAAAATCTCCATATAATGTCTTCGAATGTCGACTACGATGCACAGGAGCCATTGACTAGTTCTGTCAAACCATGTATGTCAAATTGTGCGGCAGCAGGAAATCTGTTATTCCACTGTAATGACATACTAACAACAATACCATTTGCACAGTAACCAACGCTGTAATCACAGTGAGAGTGATCAAATCTTTTCCTTACAGAAACGTCAAAAATATCATCTTCAATGATTACAATTTGATGGAGAAAACGGTTCAAGATCTGCTGGATGACTCCTTGTCGTACATAAAGTCGAATGGGGCGTTTCGAGCGCTGCGCAACGTCGACTACGACACTCTCAAAGTTTATACGCACGCCCACGGTTCCAAGACGGTGAACCTCATCATCAACTTTGACCACGACGATGACTGGGTGTTGCAAGACATGAGCAACAAATTAGTGGACTGCGATATTGGGAATGAGACGGAAATTTCCTTGTTCAACAAGAGAGCCTATCAGGAATATAAAGCTAATCCAGAAGAAAAATGGTTGTAAGACCAGGAATCACTCAGTTTCCTAGAAACTTGTACGTTTTTGATTCCTAGATTTTGAAGCTGGAATGTGCAACGAGCTTTAGGTGGTTCCATAACGGACCAGTCTGCTCGTAAACAAATCCTAAAACTAAACCCAAATTAACTAAACAACTAACTAAAATTAATAATCCTACTAACATAGAAATGCTTTTTTCCAGACAACCCCAAACCGGAATGCAATCCCGCAAGCTATGATGGCATTACATCAGCTTTTCTCTCCATACAGCCAACCGAAGCGAATTTTGTTGTTTGCATAGCTTCTTTTTCTTGGTGCGATTAATGCAAAACCTTTAAAACTTCATGTAAAAAACCGTAGTTTTTCAGCCATTTGAGACCAGAAAACTTACCATTTGAGCAACAAATTGAAGACCCGATATGCTGTACGGTGTTGCGGCCTTGACGCCCTTTCTTGCAACAATGCCGTCATGCGCATTAAGAGCCTTAACGTAGAGTGGGATGCGAATCCACGAGACTTTGTTCAGGTTTGAAAAGATTTGCTTGCGTTGCTCATCGAACTTCAATTTGTGAAATCTTGCCTTGGGCTCCGATTGCCAGTCGCTAGTGTACTTAGCAATAAAATCCTCCCAGGATGTGTCCGCCCTTACAATGGTCTGACCATTGTCGGCTCCCAGATTGTCTTCGTAATCGCTCGCAATAACACCCACCGTGTCGCGCAGTGAATCCGCAATTTTATCACGTAATCCCAGCTTGCGACGCAAGATAACGCGGCCCTCGCCTTGATGTAGCAAGTTTTGGTAGTGAACAGTCGCCAAATAAGAGTAGCATGTACCCAAGACGTTGGCCACGAAAATGAGAGGCAGCACAAATGTCAGAACACAGCAAATAACCAGAATGAAAAGCCAGTGTGACAAATGTGGACCGTCGGGTGGAGCCCTTGAAGAAGCAGGATCCAACTTCGCCATGTCGATAATACGTGGCACCATGCACAAATCCTCACCCGGAAGATTTCTTTCGAATTCGTACTTGATTTGGTTGTCAGTCTCTAAGAACGGGTCTCTGTCTGCTATGAAAGACGTGTAGAAGGCCACGGTACGGTCATTTTTGACATTGGCCACACATATTCTGTGTTTGAAGCGTCCAAGACCTTCTAAATATTCCCCTTCGCTCAGCTTCACTAAGATAGACTTGTTTGGCAAACTATCCTGAATGAATAGCTGTCGACCAGTTCTGCCAAGTACTGTGCTGCCCAAAGTGGACAAAATCCGCGAAATCGCACGGTGATGTCCTGCGCGATGTTCTCGCAGCAGAAAATGAACACCAAGATGGGGTGTTGCAAAAGTAATGAATAATTGTGGCTGTATGTTTTGAAACAGCTCGTGGCACTCAGAAAGCATTTTGCCCACGATGAATCGCGCGATCAGCCCGCCCATCGAATACCCGACAAAGCTGATATCAGTTATCTCTCCAGATGGGAAAGTATCAATGTACTGACATATTTCCAACAGTGTGCGGTACCCTACGATCTCAATACCATCAAAGGTCTTGAAATATCCATTTTGTCGCGGCGAGAAGAAAAGAATGTCCGCACTTTCCTGAAGTGCGTCGGAAAATACGTCTTTAATTGCGTTCATGTGCTTGTAGTTGCCCCACAGCCCGTGCACGAGCACGAAGAGATGTTTTCCCATACCTCCAAAGACGGTGTTGCTGCTGAGTGACGGTCACTTTGTCAGAGACGCCAATCGATACAGCAATTGGCGTTAAAGAAGTGAAATCCCTATCACGTCTTCGTTGTCGAAAATCACTTTTTCTTGTCCGAGACAATCACACTCAAATATAACAATCAAGCGGAAAGGATCCTAGTTCAAATATCGTGTTGTTTCGCTGTGCAAATCAGGTTTAAACACCTTATTGAAGCGTTCGATGCTAACAGGCCGTCCAAGTGTAGGGGAATGAAAAAAAACCCCTGTTTGGGCTTTTTAAATATGTCTTGACCAATGCGATTTGCTCAAAACAGCTTGTCGAGCTTTTCAGAGGCTAAGAATCGCTGTGACTCGCGTATCAAAAAATCCTTCTTTTCTTGCAATGCTTTTATACTTGTTTTTAAGCTTTCCAGGGTTTCTGGTATAGTCATCCATCACCGGGCTTTTAACCGAGAATTCCTTCGTGTGAAATGCGCTTCGACTTGGAGAAAGAGGTCACGTGTAATTCACATGTTATTCACGTGTGGGTGAAAAGACGCAGCACAGTCTCAACGGTGTCTTGAACAGTTTCGAAAGACACGGCTTGTGGCGAGGACGGTAGTGCAGTCAAATCATGTCGATGAGCAAACTCAACGGTCGACAAAGTGGTTTTGTACACTGTGTGGAACTCAGGCTGACCTTCGGGCATGCCCCTTAGCCGCAAGCCGCTTCGAATACAACTGGCAGCAGTCTTCAAAAACTGACGCCTCATATCGGCAAGTTGAGCATGCTCCGATACACGTGAGCGGCTGCGCAGTTGTTGCCGCTGTTTGCGCTCTACCAGGTGGTCTAAAGCATTGCCGCTGTCGAGCATTGTGTTTCGGGGCAATTGCAGATCCAGTTGTTGCTTGACAGTCACTAAATCGAGTTCTACGCATTGTATCTCAAATAGCGTCTCGTTCGGTTCGATAAGACATGCGTAAAACATGCAGTAACCATCTTCATATGCTGCAACAATGCCTCTACGAACATGTCTCTTTTTTAGAAGTTTTGACCGAAAAAACGCAGCTGTCGTCGAGCTTTCGCTCAAACAAACGTGGACTGCACCTCTCAGAACCCACAGCGGCAGTTTTGCTCGATCGACGTACGCAGCTACTCGAGCAGTGCTCTCAGAGTGCAATTTATGGGATCCATCGCTTGCAGGATTTTTGAGCTCCAGTTCCATGTTCAGAACCAATTTTTGATCTCCCAAATCGAGTTTCATTGATGCTATATGTGACACATAGCAGTCAGTGTTAGTTGCTATGAGCTTGGCTTGTGCTTTTGGAAGAGTGTGTATTTTCAGTGAGAACAGAGCCGAGAGATGCTCTTTCGAGATTTTTGTTCTAATATGCCAGGCATAGCGAGTCAGCATCACGTGACGAGAATTGAGTAGTTGGTGGCATCTGAAGAACTGCAGAGGCTTTGAAAAGTTTGTGTGACTCTCAGTGACGTGAATGAGGCAACCAGAGAATGACACTTACTATGTAGAAGCCACGTAAAGTTTGCCATGGTTGGGAGTCGAAATAATTCACACATTGCCGATATAACGAGCTGTTGCGTCAGTTAAAAAAAACCAACCGAAGCTCAATAGATTTGACTTCTTGAGAAAGCAGACCACTATCAAAGACGCTCACAGATAATCTACTCTTCAAAGTATAGTCGCAGTCATAGATTACCGATGCTTTATCTGTAGTAAGTCAGTCCAGACTGTGATCAATTAATATATCTATATCTGCCTATGAAAAATCCCAATGACATAGCAGAAGGCTGTCATGAGAAGATACCACTAGCAAAAAGTGTCATTTGAGTCTACTACCACCGTCATTGGAAAGGATCGGAGTCGTATTTTCAAATGAAATATCCCATGAATCTTCAGGGTTTTGTTTTCGACAAACTTAACTTCCAAGCAACTAATAGAGATCATCACAGATCCCAGAGACAAGTCAAAAGTAAAAACGCGACATAATTTTAGATCGGCTACTACAACGGCAATTCCTACGCTTTCGATTGAAACCCTCAACAGTCGGTGTTCATCAAAATATTCTCTTTTTGTTTGATCGCGACAAGTCGGTATAAAGTGATCTGGCGCGAAAGATTCATCCTGCTCTCTTACTGGTGGTAAATTGACTGGCTATTCATCTCGCGCACATCATAAAATTTGAAAACTAACTGAACCCATCAGCTACGAATAATCGTCCAGCTAGGCGACTTTGAGATTTAGCTAACGGTGCCGAGCTTCTCTAAAGCGATGTCGTTGCCCCCTTCAGCCTTGAACCAGAAGAGCAGCCAAGTTTACTCGGTGGCAAGAGTGTATCAAGACGCTTGTGCCAAAAGGCCCCAAGAGTACTGGGACTACGAACAAGGAGTCACCGTGGACTGGGGAAAAATTGAACACTACGAAATCGTCAACAAAATAGGGCGGGGCAAGTACTCTGAGGTCTTTAGGGGCAAAAGCGTGGTCAACGATCAGTATTGTGTGATCAAGGTGTTGAAACCAGTAAAGCTTAAAAAGATTTACAGAGAACTGAAAATTTTGACCAATCTGACGGGCGGACCCAATGTGATTGGCCTACTGGATATAGTACAGGATCTAGGATCCAAAATTCCCGCGTTGATTTTTGAAGAGGTGAAAAATGTGGATTTCCGCACTCTGTACCCTAAGTTCACACTGCCAGACGTGCAATACTATTTCACGCAGCTATTGGTGGCACTCAACTACTGCCACTCCATGGGTATTATGCACCGTGACGTGAAGCCCCAGAACGTAATGATTGACCCTGTAGAACGGAAACTAAGGCTGATCGACTGGGGTCTAGCAGAATTTTACCATCCGGGGGTCGACTACAACGTCAGAGTGGCCTCTCGTTATCATAAGGGACCCGAGCTGCTTGTGAATCTAAACCAATACGACTATTCCTTAGATTTATGGTCCGTCGGTTGCATGCTTGCCGCTATCGTTCTGAAGAAGGAGCCTTTTTTTAAAGGTAGCACAAACCCGGATCAGCTGGTAAAAATTGCCCGTGTGCTGGGAACGAAAGAGCTTATGGCCTACCTACGCAAATATGGTCTAAAATTACCCCACGAATACGACGATATCATGAAGGATTTCCCTCGTAAAGAGTGGTCAGAGTTCATACCTCACGACAGCAATCTAATCAAACCTGAGGTTATGGACTTGATAGACAAGCTTCTGAGATACGACCATCAGGAAAGACTCACGGCGCAAGAGACTTTGAATCACAGCTTCTTCAAGACAGATTACAACCAATAAGCTTGCCGCCGTCACATTCACCAGATAGACCAAGAATAATTTGCAAGATGAACTTTTCTCAACGTGCTGAATTAATCGAGACCGCGGAGGCTAACGGCGTGGTGGACAGGAACGGAGACTCTTCACACTCATGCTAGGAAGCTCTCAATTCGGGCCAAGCAGGATCTTAGCTGTAAAGAACGTGACATTTGTTCGTATATATAACTCGAATGAAAAGATTATATCGTGAGGTCCGAAGATCGTTGGAGGAGGAGGTCGTGGAATAATTCATAACAGAAAAAATGATAATCTGGATTTGGACAAAAATTTTGCGTCATACGAAGTCCAAATCCAAGTCGCTATCAGAATCCCACGTTTCTATGGAATACTGGACGTGCTCTGGTTCTGATTCAAATTCGGACTCGTTATCACCGGGAAATGGCATCTGAGAGTCGTTCAAAAGGATATTGTGTTCATAAAGAGAGCCAAAGGGGTCTATATCCCGACGCCGCACTTGATCGTTGAACTGCAGTGGCCGCCTGCGGCCACGATGGCACGAATCGCTGTGTTTCATACAAGATTTGGATGGGATATGATCGAAAATAGACGAGTCACGGGACTCGAGCGATGAGGAGAAACAGCCTGCTGAATCGTCCAATTCGTCGTCAGCTGCATTTTTGGATACTAGCGGGAGTGGAAATTTTGGCTGCATGGCAAAATTCTGGCCATCATTGTTTTCATGATGGATGGCGTTCCGCTGGGATTTCACAGACGTGTCTTCGTCTAGAGTGAGGTCTGGCCCGTATAGTACTGTGAAGTCTTGTTCTTTATTCCAGTTGACGGCGCTGGGGTCGACTTTGTTGCCTGCCAAACCGTAGTAAGAGATGGACCAGCGGCGCCATAGACAGTGGTGCAGCCGTTTCACGTACATTTGATAGTCAGTTTCATTCTCAGCAGAGCACGAAGGCAGTCGCAGCAGCTTATATTTGCCAAGATGCAGGAGCACGTTCCAAGTTTGCGGCATGGCAAGTGGGTCATTCCACGTTATATCGCAATGGTAATAGTCGATAGCCGGACGTTCTAGATTGGTAACGTTTTCTAGTAGCATCATGTTTTGATGTATCAGCACACTGTCGTCGAGACTAGTCATTTGGTACGTCATGTGGTTGAGATGGTTTTGGGCTTTGAGTGTGTGTGTGCTTTGAATGTGTGAGTGTGCTTCAAATGTGTGTAATCTATGAGTGTTTGTCGACGTCCAAAAGGTCTTGAGACTTTCGATGTTAGAGAGTGTTAATCTGGAAAGTCAAAGTAGTTTCTGATTGGCAGCTTGCCACTAATATTATGGTATCTATATTTAATGCCACTGACTTTCTCTGATACTGCTGATTGGTTTGGTTAGATGCCTTGAAAGAAACAGCGACCGTTGGGAAAATGGCGCTATCTTCCACGCCTTTTATAGATTTGTTGTTTCGCTCCGGTTTTCTTTCTTCCCCGGATGTCAATGTAGTAAATTGAGCATCTCAGAAAAAAAAGATTGTGGGGTGTTATTTCTGGCTCGAAAAGGTGTATGCGGAATTAAAACACCGCTGGGGCGTACGTACAAAGAGACCAGAAATAACAGAGCTTGGAGGTGGGGAGAAGATAGTACTATTATGGTGGCAACAAATGGGTGGTGTTGTAGGAACTTCCAGTCATGGTAAAATAGTGGTAAAAGAGAAATATAGCGTGTATCACGTGATATCGTTTTCTACGGAACCGTTTTACATCTAGGGCAAATATTCATTCATTTGATAGATAGCTAGGAAACCACTGTGCAATAGTTTCCCAGTTTATTTGTGTGTTTTGTCTTGTGAGAATCCTTATTGTTTTCTCTTTTTCCCGAATTATCGTTTGTCGCAGTGTGCTTCTGGATAATTTTTTTTCCCGGTTGACACCGTGGGTTATTGGCTGGCGAGACTCAGGCTGCTGATTTATTGAAAACCAGTACTGGAGACAAATCATTAAATGCGAAGGTGACACTATGAAATGCTTGATATACAAACTTGTGCCAGCCAAAAAGAGACATTGCAAGAAACAGCTGATGAATGGCCTGCCACTTATCTGTTCTGGACTCAAAATTTGGTGCAATGCCTAGATTTACACACAAATAGACACTCAATCTTCATCATTGCTATCTCCTAAATGTCCTTCAATGTATATGGGTCTTCCCTCTCTTGCTAGTCCCCGATCATTTACCTCTTCCTACCTTGACCTTGACCTTTACCTTGACCTTTACCTTTACACCCTCGTCAACCACTCATTCTTCCACTCGTGTTTCCACTCGAACTTCTACTCGAGCTTCCTCTCCCATTTATCTACCCGATCCCCCACTCGTTTCTCTACTCAGTGGCATAGCCTCCCACCATCTCACTCCACACGGCAGTGAAAAATTTTTTTCCCACCATCTCTACAGCGGCACTCACCTCATCGCCATATAAAAAGATCTCATCGCCGCCATCAGAAACTTTCAATTCTTCGCACAACTTTTTCTTCTGAAACCTCTTTCTTCCCGCATCAACACAGCTTTAACAGACATGTCTCACAGAAAATACGAAGCTCCACGTCACGGTCATTTGGGTTTCTTGCCCAGAAAGAGAGCCGCCTCCATCAGAGGTAAGGTGAGATCGTTCCCAAAGGACGACAAGACTAAGCCAGTCGCCTTGACCTCGTTCATGGGTTACAAGGCCGGTATGTCGACCATTGTGAGAGACTTGGACCGTCCAGGTTCCAAGTTCCACAAGCGTGAGATCGTCGAGGCCGTCACCGTGGTGGACACCCCACCAATGGTGGTTGTCGGTGTCGTGGGATACGTCGAGACCCCAAGAGGTTTGAGATCGTTGACCACTGTGTGGGCCGAACACTTGTCTGACGAGATCAAGAGAAGATTCTACAAGAACTGGTACAAGTCCAAGAAGAAGGCTTTCACCAAGTACTCTGCCAAGTACGCTCAAGACGGCGCTGCCATCGAGAGAGAGTTGGCCAGAATCAACAAGTACGCCACTGTTGTGAGAGTCTTGGCCCACACCCAGGTCAGAAAGACTCCATTGTCGCAAAAGAAGGCTCACTTGGCCGAGATCCAGTTGAACGGTGGTTCCGTCGCCGACAAGACCGCCTGGGCTCGCGAGCACTTTGAAAAGACCGTCGCTGTCGACTCTGTTTTCGAGCAGAACGAGATGATCGACGTCTGTGCCGTCACCAAGGGTCACGGTTTCGAAGGTGTTACCCACAGATGGGGTACCAAGAAGCTACCTAGAAAGACCCACAGAGGTTTGAGAAAGGTTGCTTGTATTGGTGCCTGGCATCCAGCCCACGTTATGTGGACTGTTGCCAGAGCCGGTCAAAACGGTTTCCACACCAGAACTTCTATCAACCACAAGGTTTACAGAATTGGTAAGGGTGACGACGAGGGCAACGCCTCCACCGAGTTCGACAGAACCAAGAAGACCATCACCCCAATGGGTGGTTTCGTCGCTTACGGTCCTGTCAAGAACGACTTCGTCATGGTCAAGGGTTGTATCCCAGGTAACAGAAAGAGAATTGTTACTTTGAGAAAGTCTATGTACACCAACACCTCCAGAAAGGCTTTGGAGCAAGTCACCTTGAAGTGGATCGACACTGCCTCCAAGTTCGGTAAGGGTAGATTCCAAACCCCAGCTGAGAAGCACGCTTTCATGGGTACCTTGAAGAAGGACTTGTAAAAAGCTTGAGAGAAAATGAAAAGCGATGGTTTATGAGCTGTTCAGCCCACGAAACCATTGGCTTCTCTCTCCTTGTCTTTTTCTTCCATTCTTTAGCCTTGGGTTTTCCTAGGCTTGTATAGATCCAGCTCATTGGACGTATATAAACTTTGTTTCGCCTAATGCTAAAGAATTCATCCAATTATCCAAATCAGTAGTTCCACTAAACATCACTATATGCGTTCCCAGCGCACAGATACAAGAATTTTCCGGCCAGCCGTTAGTGAAATCTTGGCGAAATGTGTTATTTGTTGGTAAACCGTTTTTTCGTAGCCTGACGATGACATCTCTCGCTGCAATACCATTTGCCCTTGGGTGCGTGAGTCAGTCCTACACACGAATAATGGAACCATTCTGTAGGACATCTTCTATTATCGCAGGCGATCATTTGGCCGTGGGAAACGTCACGGCAATGACAATATACTGGTTCATTTGAATGGCTAGGCTTGAGGTGAATTTTGACTTTCAAAGGCGCTGGAGCAGGCGTTGCCTTGGCGTGCGTTTTGGCAGATTTGGCCTTGAGTCCCATTGCGCCTTCATGAGCCAAATAGCGCGATTGAATTGCTGCCATTTCTAGCATTTCTTGTTTTTGAAACTCCAGCTGCTCTTTATGTTGCTGAATTGACCTCTGAATGTGCTGAGCTTCTTTGATAGCTTCTCGATTGACAAAGGTGCGATTCTCATCTTCGCGGAGTCCCAGACCTTGAATTGTCCAAAGACTTCGTATCAGCTCTGACGGGAGATGATCCAGGATGTCCAGAAACGTGTAACGAACATCAGTCTCCATTGATTTGTGTGTGTGTGTACGTGCTTGATCTCTTTGGAAACAATGGATGGAATTCGGCCAGTCTTATGGAGCTTTACTAGTCAAAAGAAGCACTTTAGCTTATGAGAAAGACTGGGCGCGATGAGGTCACGTCGCACGGCGAAAGACTCAAGATGTTCATTGTTTTAATGGCCAAGAATCACAATATGATGATGTTGACGATTTGATGGGTCCCGCATATACTTTTTTCCGGTGTGAAACGAATCCTTGGGGGCTTCAATGATTGTTTGATGTCTTTTTTCAGATTACCATATGCTCATTTTCTTTCAACAGTGCACGACGGTTTGGGAAAAAAGTGATTTAGTATAAATAGTGGGCAGGACTGTGAGAGGTGGCTGAAGATTGGAATTGGGGAACCTATCATGTCGGTGGTCCAGATGACCAGCATACAAAGAGTAAAGAGAACTCTAGTAAGTGTTTTGATTTCACCGCTAACACCCAGACACCATGTTACAACAATACACGTGGTTTACACGTTACACAATTCACGTGCTTTACGTACAAAGCGACACCTTTTACAACGCATGCCTTTTTCTCGCTGTCGACCAATCACATTTACGGAAATGCCGCTTGCTCAACTTTAACCCCTTACGTAAGCACCACGCGCCATTATACGCTTTTTTCTTTGACCATTTCCTACGGGTCCCACAGCGATAATACCGAAACCCACTATGTATTATTTCCCACCAACCAGCACGCTCGTAGTAAAAAGTTTAAAGTTTTGAAGAATACTAGGAAAAGTATCCATAGAGCTTAAAGAACTCATCACTTGGATTGATCTGTTTTACTGGTGATTTGGTTAAAAACAGGCTGTGTTTGGAACAAGGTTTTTCGGAAACTTCGAGTATATATCCAGGGAAAGTCCAACGAAGTCTTAGCGACATTTTTCAAGAGGTTGAGATTGACACCACCTTCAACACACATCATTAGCACATTCGTCCAAAGATCCGATGTTTAGCTCGATAAGAAACGCTGCCAGGGGCAGCAGCATGGTATGTCGATAGAGAGAGAGAGGAGGGGAGAGATTATAGACGTGAGAGACAAGAGAGACAAGAGAGACGTGAGAGAGAAGAAAGAAAAAGAGAAGGGAAAAGAAGTTTATGTGAAATGGGTCCTATTTCGTGATAACGGGGACCAGATTCGGTTTGCAAACACCTCCGATGTCAGAAAGTAATTCAATACAACCACAGTTGTTGTGGTTTTTGGCTGTCTTTGGTCGTTTTTTTCCGGCTTTTGATCTGTTTTCGGCTTTCAATCAGCTTTCAGAGACACACTATGCAATTAAGCATAGTGGTCCCGCTCATATGACTTTTTTCTTTCCATGAAGGAAAGAAAAGGAAGACAAAAGTCGACGCTGAAGACCGAAACACCCGTTGTCGGTGCATCCGGATGCCCCGGGAGGTTTTTTTTTCCCATTCCATTCCATTCCATTTCATTTCGTTTCATTTCCTTCTGTCTTTCGCCTTCCACCATCCCACTTTAATTACCACTTTACTAACACATCTTGCATCAGAGATCTTTCTCTACTGCCAAAAACGTGGTTTCCAACGGTTGGGTCCGTCGTGCCGGCGTTGCAGGTGCTCTTGCCACCGGTGTGGCCGCATCCGCCGCCCTCTACGCGGACTCACTCACCGCTGAGGCCATGACAGCCGCAGAACACGGTCTGCATCCTCCTTCGTACGCCTGGCCAAGCAACGGTCCTTTCGAGACCTTCGACCACGCGTCCATCAGAAGAGGTTACCAAGTGTACCGTGAGGTGTGTGCCGCGTGCCACTCGCTCGACAGAATCGCGTGGCGTACCATGGTTGGTGTGTCGCACACCAACGCCGAAGTGCGTGCCATGGCCGAGGAGTTCGAGTACGACGATGAGCCAGATGAGCAAGGTAACCCCAAGAAACGTAGCGGTAAGCTTGCTGACTACATTCCAGGGCCATACCCTAACGAACAGGCTGCTCGTGCTGCCAACCAAGGTGCTTTGCCTCCCGATCTCTCTTTGATTGTCAAAGCCAGACACGGTGCTTCCGACTACATTTTCTCGCTTCTGACCGGGTACCCCGACGAGCCCCCAGCCGGTGTGGTGTTGCCACCAGGCTCCAACTACAACCCTTACTTCCCAGGTGGCTCTATTGCCATGGCCCGTGTGTTGTTTGACGAATTGGTCGAGTACGAGGACGGCACCCCAGCCACCACTTCCCAGATGGCCAAGGACGTTACCGCTTTCTTGCACTGGTGCAGTGAGCCTGAACACGACGAAAGAAAGAGATTGGGTATCAAGGCCGTCATCGTGTTGTCTTCATTGTACCTAATTTCCGTGTGGGTCAAGAAGTTCAAGTGGGCCGGTATCAAGAACAGGAAGTACGTTTTCAACCCTCCCAAGAAATAAATGAGACACGGTGCCAATTCTAGTGACGTTGGAAGATGCTGAAGTCACCTTTTTTCAGCGTTAGCGTCCCAGACGGTACATCATGACGAAAACAAGAAAGAGAGAGAGAGAGAGAGAGAGATGGGAATACAAGAGACAAGGAGGCATTGAGAGAGGGTTGAAAATGAAAACATGTTCAAAACCCTCTTGAGATCAGACCCATAAAAGACAAATCTTACCCAAAAAGAAAAAAATGAAAAACAGTATTTGAACGTTAAAAAATGAAAGGAAGAAATGCATCCGTTACAATTCTCTTCAATTGTTGCATCCCATTTCTTCACTATTTATATATATTCGAGAACGGAAGTCCCCGTATTTTGCCCATACACGTTTCCGACTTCAACTCCGCATCGCATAATCGGCTTCCTTTTTTGTCTAGCACCTTATTCTCCATACGATAATTTATTTAAATCTGTAAGACCTTTAACTACTACTTAGTAGCAAGAGACTTGTATGCTGAAGACGAGAGTGCTATTGAGAGAGTGTGCGACGATTTACTTTGGCGTGCAAATCTCGAGATTCCATGTAAAAGCGGGATTGTAACTATATTTTGGAGGCAGGATGTAATCGAGATTAAACACGGCATAGGACCTTCTAAATAGTAAGTGATGTCATTATAACGAACTCATCAACAATGCTGAACACTACTCAAGTAGACGTTTATTGAACCTGTGACAGTGATAAAATGTCTTCAAGAAATAAAACAGAACTATGAGTAAAGTAGATCCGCAAAGCCAAGTTTGCCACCTGGCAAAACCCGAATTGACAAAATTCAATTCAATGCGATACAAATACGAATAAATAAGTGTGTTCCTACTACTGAATTCCAAGCCGTGTGTTATGCATGGTGCCAATGTTACTGTTTTCAGTACTCGCGAAAGTACTCATAGAAAGTATTCCTCTTTAAAAGGGCCAAAAGACTTATTCGCAGGATACCAACCAACCTTCTTGACCAACACTTCACACTTGACATGGAGAACAGCACGGCAAACAACAGTTCTCTCAGAAATCAGATACTTAAATAGCCGCCATCAATAGTACAAAAATGTATATAATAGTATTTAATAGCTGAATTTTGAGGCCAGTTTTCCATCGATGTGCACAACAAAACACAAGCTCATATTTGAGAACTCATTTCCCACTTTTGTAGCAAAGGTGAATTCTGAGATACCCACGATACCAAGAGTTTTATGGAGTGCAACTACCGGTAGATCGAAGTTCAAAGAGCCAGTTCTTTCAGGACAGGCCGAAGCACAATCAAGCTGAAGTATAAATTCTACTAGAAAGAGGAGACAATCCCTAGAAAACAAAACATTTTATGTTCGATACGACCCCAAAGAGGACCCAGAAAGCATGTCTCAAAAAACCATCTGAAAGTCACAGACCCAAGTTTTGAGCTCTTACCACTCACTCTCCATGCCTGGTCCTATGTGGCACTCTCAGCGGCAAAATCGGCCTTGGGCGGCTATAGGGAAAGCTGTACACAAAAACAAGAGCACAGTCCGGGTAATCATACATGGGCTATTGTCACGCCTAAAGCACCTGACGAAAATTATAACGCGTTTGAATTCGTAATTTTTTTCTTTTCGGGTTTTTTTTTTCTTTTTTGCATCCCTCTCTGTTTTACCCTCTTCGGCGGTTTACGCGTTTTGGTGCTCTAATGAAACCTCATTAGGCCCGAAGAAATAAAAAGACATTACAAGGAAAAATGCTGTGTCACATACTTCAACGTTTTTCTGGGAATTTGGGAACGCGACGGAATAAGTTTTTTCAGTAGGACAACCACCAGAGGCGCCAAATCTCTCAATCCCAATCCTAGTATCAGTGCAAGTCATTGTGCTACATCTGTTTTGGATCGTGTTTTTCCCAGTCTCTTTCCAAGCTTTCCCACACATTTTCAATAATGACAGGCGGAACGCTCGGTCGCGGCAAGAGGGGTAGACCGCCGCTATTGAAAGAGTACTCGGACCCAATGCAAAGTCCCATGGCCCATTCGTCAATACAAATGCAGAAAAACGCGGCCAGTTCGACTTTTACCAAACCATGGATGCGCGTTTCGCCGTCCCAGAAGAAAAGACGCAGAGAAAGCACAGCCAGCAGTAACGGTAGCTACTCATCCGCACCATCAATTTCCCCCACACAGGCAATTGCAAGACACAATCGACACAGAGGAGTTTTACTGGCCACTCCTGTCAAGCACCAGCAACATTGGGCTAACTCTTCACCCTTGACCCCTGCTGACAACATTTTTTCTTCCGAGCCAAGAAGGCAACCGCTCAGGAGCTCTCCTCTAGGGCCCAGCTGTGGCCTTCCTGACACGCCATCAGGATCGGTATACAAAAATGAGAGCGGAAGTGCTTACGCCTCTTCTACTCATCCAAACAAGCTGTCCCAGTTTAGCTTTTCTCTATGTATTGGCAACGACGGCAAGGCCAAAATTGCGGGCGCATCTACGGAAGCTACATCAGTTGACTGTCCTAAGGCAATTGATGATATTGCTGCTCAAAAGCCACCTTTGACTGGATTCGACAAATCTGTGGTGTTGGGGCTTTTGAAAAAAATGAAAAGCTCTCGCAGAGAGTCAAACTCACCCAGCAAAGTGTCATCGATACGGCCAAGTGAGGTTTTCACGGAATATCCACCTCAATCACCCAAAGAATCAAAGATCTCACAACCAACGCTCCCATGGACGCCTAATTGCTCAGCCATATTCCAGCTAAAGACAGGATTCACTCCCGGGAACGGCATTGATGAGGTGCTAGATCAGACTGCAAAACATGGGGAACTACAAAACCAGAGAATCGGGAGATCCAGATCTAATAGTGCGGTATTTAAGATGACGTCAGGAGATCCTTTGTTAATGACCGAAGAGGATCCAAGTACAGAATTCCTCGTAAGCCAAGGGCACGCAAACACATCTACAGAGCTGTTTTTCCAACAACTACTGTCATCTCCCAAAAAGCCCTCTGCTTATTTCAGCTCCCCTTCATCGTTCTTAAATGATTTGGGATCAAGACCTCAGTCTAAACAAGATCCACAAACAATCCGTTCATATTACAAGAAACCTAGCAGCGAGTGTTCCAAAAATGTACGCGGGAAAACAATCGTTCCAACAACTCCAGTCGCCGAAAGCTCTCAAGATTATTCCTTTTCTATTCAGTGCACACCGCTAATACAACAAACAATGTCTGGATCTTTGAATAAATTCATTGGCGAGACACTGCAGCAGAAAGGCCATGGGCAAGCTACAGTTCAATCGCCACGAGCGCTTGAACAAGATGACGCTAGATTAGCGCTTCGCAATTTAATTGGCGGGTCCAATTAAGTGCACTTCAGATCTTCCCCAAGGACATTGGTGAGGATGAAATTTGCTTAGGAATTTCGGACATCCGCGACACATTTAAACATTTATGATACCGAATTTAGCCCATATGGTGGCATTTGTATTTTATATTTTAATACTTACAATTACCTTACACCAGTGAGATCTTGGAGTGAGGAAGGCTCACATCCAAAGCGGTTCGTCAAAGTTGTACAACCATGATAGTCCTATCCATGAGCTGAGAGTGCCGATAGAGCAGTAAATACTGTAAATCATCAAGCCTGCAAACTCATATTTTTGGAGAATCTCATATCGCCATTTTAGTGCATCCAGGAGCTGGACTCCAATCACCATGGGTAGCAGCATAATGATGTAGAAAAGGGCAAATCTGTCGAAAAAGAACACACGGCGCTGAACACTGGAAGACATTTTGGTGACCTGCCTTAATGCGAGGAAGTAGATGAGACTCCAGACCAAAGTATAAAGCAATTTTATGAGGAAGTCTGAGGATCCATGCAGTAGGGGAAATAATGAAACATAGCCCGCGGAGACTACCAGCCGGAAAGGTGTCAAAAGCCTTCTATCAGAGATGACCAAAAAGGAGAATGGTATTATCACTAACATGATGGCCTTTTCGTGAACATGCCAGCCGAAAAGAAAGGAAGCAAATCCGCACAAAGTCAAAGATCCAATAAATCTTTTGAACGAAGGACTGAACAGAACTGGTATAACTGCCAGTACTTGATAAAATAGAGTTAACAGAAATGTCAACTTGGGCTGGATCTGAGGTAGAATCACAAAATTGACGTCTTGGACGAGACCTCTTGTACCCACGTTATACTGTTGTAATTTCCACTTTATTTCTTGAATAGTTGCCGGAATCAATGGTGGTGCGATGATCTGCGTTAAAAATCTGTGCACGTAAGGTACCTTCAGGAATACCAGCGTCAGAACTTTGTCGAGTAAAGTGTATATGGCCCAGAAATTAGGTGCCCAGTACGCATGTGTCAGACCTCTTGAAAATGGGAATAGTCTGGTCAGCAGTTGCGGCCATTGGGAGATGAAGGGTGCGAAGCACACGGTGAAAACGCCAAGTACAACCCCAGACAATTTGAACAGGTTTCTCCATTGCACGATTGAGATCAAATCGTAGTAGCTTTTGAACTTAAAGTTAGAAAAGTCCAAAACATACACTCTTAACAAAAATGCAAAGAAACTGGGCGCCAGGTATAGGAAGATGTGTTTGAAGCATAGAGCTGTTGCAAAGAAGAAACCGCATAGCAAATAACGCTGATGTTTAGCTGCGAGAATCGCTGCAATTAGAATTGAGAACAAAAACCCATTGTACTGGAAGTGAATGTGGTCTATTATGAGAAAGCCGGGGGAGAGCACGATGCTGCTGGCAACAACGAAGTTTGCAGACCGTTCGCTCAAAGAACTCTTGTTAATGTACATTTGTAGGACTGCGAACAACAAAATTTCACTAACGATAACAGTAATACGCTGGAATATTACTGTGGGGATCCCAAAACTGCCAATTTTCACGATGTCAAGACATCCATCTTCCCGAACCGATCCTGGCACGAATAGCGACAAAAACCACTCGAAATACGCAAAAAAAGGTGGGTAATCGAGCGTCCAGGGACTGGTGGCTTCATAATACCACTCTTTCAGCGGTAGCTTGTTGGTAATCGCGAGCCAATTGCGATGCACATCGAAATCCGTGCTGAAATAACCTGGGATTAGAAGCAGCTTCAAAATTGTACCACTGACCCAAAAGTTCCACAACGAAAACTTTGGACCACTTCGAGCCGGTGGCACTTCACCACCGGGCTTTTTAGCCGTCTTAGTCATGGTTATTATGAGCGTGTTGCGTGTATGGGTAGTAAGAGGTTAATTACAGATATAGTGAATTGATGAATTTATCCTTTAATTCATCACATCAACAAATACCAAAAAGTGAGCTAAAGTAGTGGTTTGTGGATCTTTAAACATGAATTACGACGAGGAACTAAGTGCTCCGGTTTGGGACGATCTGAATGAGTCTTCAAACGTCGAAAACGGAGCAGAACTGGCCCAAACTTTCTCCAATTTGAATACTCTCCAGCAACAAGATGAACAGGAACAAACGGAAGATGAAAGCTTGCACAGGGGGCTTTGGGACGAAGAAAGTGTGGATAAACATGACAAGGAAAATTTGCTAGCGTCTCTGGCTCCGCAAGAAGATCCATTGGCTGAAATTACGGCTCCAACGCCCGCAGTTTTGGAGGGAAAGGGCGAGACATTATTTGGAGATCTTCATGCGTCACCACTAGAGGTCAGCGAGCAGGACTCAGAAGCTGGGTCGAGATCAAACGATGAACAGGCTCCGGTGCGTAAATCGCTAGCAAAACCTCAGAAACTTTTTTCTTCTGCTCGTCTCCGCCGGCATCCTCTCACGCAAGCTCAAAAAGCAGATCTTTTCGAAGATCCATTGGCATCAAACTCCACTGAAAACAAAGATGAAGACTCGTTTGTGGAAGAATCATTGGATGACGTCGATCGAGAGCCCGAGCCTTCAAAAAGTGACATTCTACAGCAAATGGACGCTCCACTGTTCAGGATCTCTCCTCGCAAAAGCTTAAGCGCGACTCCTGTGGTTAAAAAAATTGACAGTGGTAAGAAAAACGACGTGGACGCAAAGCTTCAAATTGACGAATCCACTACAGACCTGGAACAGTTTGAACCAGCGGATTCAGACCTCAAGATTGAAGTTGTCGATCCACTCAAAGTCGGAGACCTCACTTTTGCACACGTAGAATACACAATTTGGACTAGAAGCTCCAAAATGGATCCTCAAGAGGTACGAGTCCAAAGACGTTACAGGGATTTCAGATGGCTTTACAGACAGCTTCAAAATAATCATTGGGGCAAAATCATTCCTCCACCACCAGAAAAGCAAGCCGTAGGAAGATTCAAGGATGGATTTATCGAGAACAGGAGATTTCAAATGGAGCGAATGCTGACAAAGATAGCTCAAGACAAGATCTTTCATGACGATGTCGACTTTATGATGTTCTTGCAAAGCCAGAATTTTGCCCAGGCTTCAAAGCTTAGAGAGCATCAAACAGGATCCAATGCGTCAAGTGACAGTAATGATATATCAGAAATTCATATCAGTCCAATTGTTCTTCTGGGTCATGATGACGCAATGAATGTGATAAAAAATGGTGGACTAGAGGAAACGCAAAGAAGCTTTATGAATCTATCATTCGGAGCACCTCCGAAGTACACGGAGCCTGATAACTTTTTTGTCGAGCAGAAACAAGGATTGGATGTTCTCGAAGAGCAGTTGAAGCAACTATCAAGATCGCTTGAGATTGTTGATACGCAAAGGAACGATCTCGCTGCCGTCACCGAGGAATTTGCTACTACAGTAAAGTCTTTGGAAGAACTCGAGGTCTCGAGAAAGGCATCTGATACACTTGCAAATTTCGCGGAGGTACACATGCGGATAAAGGACTCGTTGCAAAGGAGCGCCATGCAGGAGACGCTCACCTTGGGTATGACAATCGACGAGTACGCACGCGCGCTAGCAAGCGTAAAAGGTGTTTTCAACCAGCGATCTAAACTGGGTTACTACTTAGTTGTTGTTGAACATGATTTGACCAAAAAGAAAGCCCAACTAGAAAGAAACACGCAAAAAGGTCCTTCTGACAAGATTAATATTTTGACAAAAGATTTGCAGACGTTGCAAGATAGACAAAAGAAGATCGAGGCAAAATGGCAAGCCGTTGGTGAAACGATAAGGAGGGAATTGCGCAAACACGATCATGACAAAATGATCGATTTTAGAAATAACATGGAAATTTTCCTTGAATCAAGCATAGAAACGCAAAAGGAGTGCATAGAGCTTTGGGAGACGTTCTATCAGAATAATCTATAGACAACAAGTAAGTACATGTTAAATTCAAACGACAAATTTGCCGGTCAGCAATAATCCCTATCCTGTAGATCGTCACGCATCTTCTTCATCGGTGAATTGATCCTCGGTGAAAACACTATTGAGAAGACCTAGTCGAGAGACCTGTGTGCCGATATCATCGTAGGCAACAATCATACCATCAAACGCAAAACAGTATTCTTTGGCTTCGATCTTGATATTGTTATCCACTTGAGGCAGTTTGGGATAACGTTGTGAAAAGTGAGTTAGGATGAGCTTCTGCGCGCGCATTTCATTGGAAACTTGAATAGCCTCGTTTATCGTACAGTGCCTCTTTTTTATCGCGTCTTCGTGAAGCTCATTTTCCAAGGTTGCTTCATGAATAAGCAGATCAGAGTGCCTGCCAATTGTCTTTGCGAACTTTTCAAGGTTCGGTCTTGTGTCACCCGAATAAGATACTTTAAACACCGAGGAAGAGTCTGACCTAGTGAAAAAGGTTATCGCACATGAGTATGCCCAATCGCAATGCTTAGCACGGCAAGTTTGAAATGAAAGAATCTTCAGTTCTCGATACATTTGTGTTATTGTTTCAAGGTCTCTGAATGATGAACTGTCATCGCATTCGAGGCGCCTTTTCTTGTTATTTGGTCCAGTTATGTCTGAAAACGCTTCGAAGGGAAGTGGTTTGAGTTCTTTTCTAACAAAACCACCTTCCACCAGGTGCTCACAGCTGATGAATTTGATCCGCTTTTCGACCTCATGACATTCCACGGGTAGCCACTCTTTTAGAAAAATGCGATACTGCCATGGTACGACAACGTATATTGTTGAGTCCGTGTTTGTTGCATTGTGCTTGTACCACTCCAAAAGCAAGCTTGTGATACCGAGATGATGGTCTGCATGTAAGTGGCTGAGATGGATAAGTTTTAGGTTTCGGAAGAGCTCCGGCAAATCGGCAGACGGAACAGTTCTTTGCAATGATCCCAATGTGTTTTCTCCGGCATCCAGAAGTACATTCCTGTCGTATGACCTACCGTTGATAAAATAGGGAACTTTGACCAACGTAGAAATCACATTTCTGTACTTCGAGGGCAGCGAGCTCCCAGTCCCGAGAGTCAAAATTTCAACTTTACCTTTTTTTGTCTCACTGTTGAAATTGTTAGAATGACCACTGCTCCCAATCACGGAATCTTCGCTGGACTTCGGAAGGTTCAAAGGTGCGATGTGCCTTTCGTAAAGCATAGACCATGGCGGTAAAGGCTTGTAATTTTCTTGACGCTTAACCTTGACTTTTTCTTCACCTTTAGTGAAAGGCTCAATAACAATGCTGTCATTTTGAAGCATGACGTGAATTCGCTTATCATCAATGGTAGACGTCAGCGGCACCTCGCTTTGTTGAGTTACAGAGGTTCCTCGAGGTAGCCTTTTACTGAAGCATTCATAGAACTCCTTTGAGAATACTCTGGTTGATAACGGCAAGTTATAGTTTTGTGGTTGAATCGCCTTTAGTTTCAAAGTAGTTATTGCAGAGCTTTGGAAAACGATGGAATTTGGACATATTTTGGAATGAGACAAGAAATGCTGGATGTGATCCCGATCAAAGTCTTCCATCAAATTTATCAGTTCCCTATTGATGGTGACGCTGTCGCCCAGAAAGTAGTAAACGGCTCCAAGAGTCGACATGTCATAGCTTTTGAACTTCTTGCGAAACTGCGGTAAGTAAGAATCTGAAGGTATATCTAAAATCAGGATTTTGGCAAAGTCTCTCTGTTTTTCTAGGACCTGATGCGGTTCAATGACTTCACCTCCTTCCAGTGTAACGCTTTGACCTTTTGTTAGCTGAGCAAACAATTGGCCCTTTGGAACGCCGAGTCTCATGGCCTCTTCAACTTTGAACTTTCCACGGACAGGTTTTAACGTTATTTCGTAAGAAGTACTTTCTGCAGATATGTCCTGGAACTGCGGAATCTCAACATTCATTTGAGGATCTGATGCAGGATCATGCCTCGCGGTCGGCTCTTGAGATGGGAACATTTTTGAAACGATGGAGTTGAGGGCGTTACTCAGTTTCTTCGGCAGCATATCGTTTGCTGTCTGATCTTGATTTGCGCTAGAGCCAACTAAAAGGGACCGAACCCGCATAATTTTATTTTCGTAGACTTGTCCATCACCAAGAATATTAGTACTCAGTTTCATGCCGAATCGGAAAACAAAGTATCTCCATGTGGCAACTGCAAAGCTTAAAATCTCCTTGCCGTGGAACAACGCCATTGATTTGACGCCCTGGTCTGACAGGGTCAAAATCATGCCTGGTAGCCCGCCTATGGAAGCCCAGCTCAACGTGCCCGTTAAAAAAATTGCCTCAAGCCTAGAGAGTCTGGTTTTGTTCTCAGGAAATGTTCTTTGGGTACCCTCAGAGATCTGTCCAAATAGAAACTTATCTCCATGTTCAGATTGAAGCAGAAGAAGTGGTCGCTTCGTATCTGCGGTGGGATGCGTGATATTTGTTAGTGTGAACATTGTCGAAATTCTCAGCGAGTCCTGGGCTTTTTTCTGTCCAGTTTGGGAGCTTAGGGTCGCAGGCCTATGTCTGCTCTTCTTCTGGTGCTTTTCTCTGAACAAAGACCTATATCTTTGTCCCAACAGTCGCTGTACCCCGCGATAGCTCAACACTTTGAAAGGTTATTAAGTTTTAAGTAAAGCGGTAGTCTTTCCAGGTCAACAAGATGGCTTGCCGAGTGTTTGCTTTCCACCTCATCGCATCTTTCTTTCACTGCAGTAGGACATCTTAAAGTTATTAGAGCAGGGTTTACGTTGAGATGCGATCTCCATGCACGAAAGAAAGCGCTAAACCGTCAAAATATCGGGATCATCTCCAATGAGACGTTGCGTCTTTGTATAGAGATTGCCAGATGTATGCTTCACTCAACAAGAGCTCTATATCACTCTCGGTCCAGCATTTGGTGGGTGGGTTTTGTAGGAAAGTGATTGTTTCTTGAAAATCCATGTTGATGAGCTTATCACTGAATTTGACCAGAAAGGCTGCACAGACAAAGACATGGAACTCACTTAACGATGTCTGACGTGATGTTGCCACTGTACTGTGTTTGCTTTGCATGCTTTTGGAGGATGACTTTTCTCGATAAGCATTGACGGGTGAATTTTGAAGAGAGCCGTCGGAGGATAATGTCATGCCGGAAGGGTCTGCAACCGTAGAAGACGAAGATTCCAAAGAGGTCTCTGAAAGATAGGTATCCCACATGCGAATGACCATGTCCATGCTAAATTCTCTCATCAATAAACAATTCATCCAGCGGAATGCAAACTGAATGAATTCAACGTTTTCCTGGACGAAATGCTCGTAAAGTTCTCCGTCTATCCTTTTGACTAGTTGCCCGAGATGTTTCACTTGCTTCAGAATACCGGGCTGGCCATGAATATAGTTGTCGGTGATCTGTTCCAAAAGCTTTGCAACACACCAGAACGAATCCGCTTCAACATCCAAAAGTTGCTCATGAGTCAGGTACAGGTCAGGGCTAAGCTTACTGACATCGTCCTTATTGGCCGGCTGTAGATATTCTGTGAGAAACGTTTGATAAAATGGTGTTACAAGGTCATTTATACCTTGCACGTAGCCGCTTGCTGGGTGTCTTATCGCCCACAGGTAAAGTATCCGCTGCAGACTCTGCTGAACAAGAGGAAACTGATATAACGGTATTAATGGGTTTGTCCTCGGAATGTCGATCTCGATCTGGTGCCATGTTGGGATGTCGCGGGTGTGCTCTTTTGAAAAAACAAGCGCTACTCCGTCCCGATATTCCTGACGCTTGCGCTGCAGGAGTGTGTTCTGTCTCTTGATATTTGCGGGCGCGTAACCTATCAAAAGCCGCCACACTTGTGGACGATGTAGCAATGGTACACCATTCCAGCTGAGACGACGAAGTTCGCTCAGATTGATCTGGCTACCATTTGTAGGCTGTAAAATAGCTTCGAATTTGGAAACGCGGTGCATAAATGAGTTCAACTCTTGTAGTTCACGTTCGCTTTCGTGTTCATACTGCGTTTTGAGGTCCGAACTTTGAGATTTGTTGAGGTGTGGCAAACTGGGGTAGCCAGCGGACGGAGATCGTGATTCTACAGCCTCTTTTCGTCGTAACCCGACGTTGACGGGTGGTTTTAATTCGCTGCCTCCGTTACTGATCATAGGGATGGGCATGTTGTAATCTTCGATAACCGCACTCCAGTCTTCATCCAGGTCCTTGAAATACTTGTCCTTCTTCAGATGATGCCGATCCTTTTGTGTTGCCACGTTAGCGGTGCTGCTATTACCCGAGGAACTCTTTCTTAGCGGACTCATGTGGATATGACTTACACCATGTCCATGATGGTGTGAGCCGTTGCTCTGGCTGGAAGACCTGCTCAAAAGCTGATGTGAGCTTCTGGAACGCTGCCCTCCATCCAATTCACTATTGTTATCAGCACCAGGCTGGTGATGAGGATGATGTCTTGCCAGATTGGACGACTTTAGAGATTTCATTAATGATCCCATCAAAGAAGGGCTAGAGTTGTTTGATTTTTGATAGATTTCCCGCTGCGTCGGAGACGAGCTTGTTGTAGTGGGCCTTACTCCCATGATTGAACGTCTAAATCAAACCCTGGCGCCTAGTTTGTTTATGGTTGGGAACGGGATGCAAAGCGAAAACCCAGGGATCGAGCTGTACATGTAAAGTAGCTATATAATAAACGTACACTCAGATCACTTTGTACTATAGCGTCGTCACTTAGGTTAGGCTACCAAGACCATCACCAACCTAGGGTGGCAGAGTTTACGCTGTATTCGTAGCTCTTAAAAAACTGTAAATAAATGTTATTTTTCATAATACAACCTTTACTCAGCGGTTCAATGCCTTTCACAGTCTTTATCTTTTCATATCGTGACGTTGCATCACCATTCCTGAAAACACGACATAAATCATCTGTCAAGCGAATAAGAACCGATACTCAATCAACGACACGAAGAAAAGCTCAAAATATCTAGGATTTTCAAATTGATTGATCGAAAGACGGCGACAGCAGTCGAGGGCTTTTCTTTCGAAGTCTATGAACTTTCAATATTCTCACGACAAACGAGAAGACCGGCGTACGTTCTCTTTCGAATGACTGTAATAGGCAGCACTAGCCCCATTAAATTCATGAAACTGTGAAATTGCCAATCAATTGCCTATCACTCCCTTAGCTTAACTCGAATATGCGAAGTTTACACATTTCCTGATTCCTGGCATTATTTTTAAAAAATGTCTCCTTCAGGAATCGAACCAAAAACCAACCTATCGTGTCTGACTCGCTCTGATATAATTATATATTATCTTTATTAATTAGGACGACAGTAAAAAATTAAACCTTTAATTTATGAACTATTAACAGATCGAGTATAAATATCCTACAATTGTAGACCTCTAAGTACATAGTTTAGTATTTGGACGTTGTTTGGTTCCCATTCAGCGATAGACAAACCGCAGCGAACTTCTTAAAGCTCATATTGGATCCTAATTTGAACAAACACTGCTCTTCTTTTTTCACTACTTTTCAGCTATTAAACTATGTCTGACAAGCCGGGCCGCACCATTCTCGCATCTTCGATTTCCAAGACTTACGTTGATGAAATCACTGCCAAAGTCAAGTCTCTCAAAGAAATAAGACCCGAGGGGCCTCTCCTGGTTGGATTCTTGGCTAACAACGACCCTGCTGCCGAAATGTACGCCAATTGGACGGGCAAAACGTGCGAGTCCATGGGGTTCCGCTACGAGCTCAGAAGAGTTCAGGAAAAAGATTTCTTAGAAGAGGCCATCATAGAGGCCAACAGAGACAAATCTGTGGACGGTATTATGGTCTACTTTCCAGTGTTCGGAAACGCCCAGGACCAGTATCTGCAGCAAGTGGTGGCTCGTGAAAAGGACGTCGAGGGCTTGAACCACGTATACTACCAAAACATGTACCACAACGTCAGATTCTTGGACGAGGAGAAACAGCTCAAATCAATCTTACCATGCACGCCGCTAGCCGTGATCAAAATCTTAGAGTACTTGAAAGTGTACAACAACCTTCTGCCCGTTGGGAATAGGCTCTACGGTAAGAAGTGTGTTGTGGTCAACCGTTCCGAAATTGTGGGCAGACCTCTTGCTGCACTACTGGCTAACGACGGTGCTGTCGTTTACTCGATTGACATCAACAACATTCAAAGATTCACTCGTGGTGAGGGTCTCAAGTTTCAAAAACACCAAGTTGAGGATCTAGGGCCTTACTCCGATGCTGCGCTCAAAGAGTATTGTTCCGATGCGGACGTCGTCATTACTGGTGTTCCATCCGAAAATTACAAGATTCCAACTGAATACATCAAAGAAGGTGCTGTTTGTGTGAATTTCTCCTCTCATAAGAACTTCGACGATTCTGTCAAAAGCAAAGCAGCGTTATATGTCCCCAGCACTGGAAAAGTGACTATTTCGATGCTTTTGAGGAATATGCTGAGGTTAGTGGAGAACAGACAGAAATTGCAGCAGCTGTAGTGCCAAGCAAAAGTAACGCCAAGGTACAATGATCACGAGTAAAAATGTAGAATAAAGAGGTTTACTCTTATAGAGGCTTTAACATGCAATTAGAGAAGAGAAACTAGTGTACAATAATCTATTTTATTTGGTAAGGGCAAGAATAGTGCGTGTCTATTTTCTCGCTTTCTTGGTGGGGGGCTCAACGTCGATATCGTTTGCGGTAACAAAGTCTTCGCCGTAACTTTCCTCAGCGCCACCCTGTAAATCTTCTTCATCTTCGTTGACGTAGTCTTCGGTCTCAGAATCTAGTTGAGACTGGTCGAACTTTGCTTTCAAACCTTTCATCTTACGTGTTTGTAGCTTGCCTAGATCCTGTTTACCCATGTGGATGGTACCAAACTTGTCACCCATGCCATCGGCCGATATATTCTTGACGGTCTTAGGTTCTAGTTGTTTTGCTTTCTTGTGTGCCTCCTTCTCTAACTCTGGCGATGGGGAGCGGATGCGGCCAATCTTGAAATCAAAACGTGGCCCAACCTCTTCCAGTTCGACACGGGGTAGCTTAGGTCCGCCTTGCTCGCTCTTGTACGTCTTGAGCTTGTAAACTCTGAACAAAACGTTTGGAAGCGGCTCACCATCTTCGAAATCGCCCTGTACAGTAACAGAGATGACGTGCTGTAAACCAGCAACGTCGTGCAAGTTGCTTACCGTGCCTCTGAAAAAGTCCAAAAACAATGACTTAACTTGTTTATAGACAGGGTGAGTATCGAAAGCAGCTCCTTGAAAGGAAAACATTGGCTTTAGCCCGACTGCAAAAGTTTGCTTCTTGAAGTCAGACAAAAATTTGTAGTTCTCTGCGATTTGCAGCTCAATCATGTCATAGATTTTGTATCCAAAGGTGCGAATAAAGGTGAGATTATTTTTACGCTTCTTTGAGCTTGAGCTGAGTACGAGTAGCGAACAGTCGTTTTTCTCGCTGAAAAACTCTAGTGGCTCTGCATCTTCAAATGGACGCACGTCGTTTTTCTTGTTGAATCTTTTGAGATCAGGTTTCTTCAAAGCGCCCAAGTCCACCATGGCGTCGTGAAGCACCTGTGTAGAGGTTTTCCCGGTCACGAAAAGCGCCTGTTTGGTGTTTTCCACCAATTTGGGCTCCTTTTTATCGAGCGCTCTCTTGGCCCTTGCATTTTTGGGTTTCCTACATCATTCTGTTAGTCAAATGTCACTCTAAGTAAAGCTGTTTCCAGCTAAAAAAAGGAGTACTATATCCAAAACTATCCCGCAAACACATACACTGTTCTGATCATCTTATACTGTTTTTGAGTTGAGTGAAATACACCAAAGTCTTTAGCTCATCGCTGTTGAATAGCTCTTTCTGAATGATGCGATGAGCTCTTCAAATTTTTCAGAATTGGTGATAGCACGTTATACGAAGGGTTTTTTCATATTAGACTTCGAAAACTCAAAATACTATACAACAACTGATATAAGCCGATGCAAATAGCGTCTCAATTGAGAGCAGAATAAGCGGTTTGACAGCGACTGACAGACGTGTATTTGGGACCAATGTCTGCGGGGCCTATATTCCAGCTAAGGAAAGATCTAGAAGAGTCTAGTGAGGCAGGAAGCGATGCCAATTTGACGCAATCGTTCGCTGAACAATTTGAGAGCACAAACAATGTTGAACATTCTTTAACGTCGGGATTTAGTAATAAAATTGTGTTCACAGAAAACAGCAAGTACACAGTGGAAAAACTGCCTGCAGAACTCCCAGCTGGATTGCAAAACAGTGAATCGGTTGACGGTCACGTGGACACATTTTCGCAAAATGCTCTGGTAAACAATAGTGATACGTTGTACATGTGGGATTTCGCAACAACACAGGTAAATCCACCAGTCACACATGTCCCACTCCATGAAGATCACGTATTGCTAAGTTGTGTTCCTAAGATTGTCGTCACGTGGCCAGCTGCACTTGAAGACAACACCAATGACCGTTTGGGCAACGATAAAACAACAGGTCCCGCGTCTGAAGATTGCGGAATCTGCATCGTCAACAGAAAATCAGGACTCATTCAGTTTTATGAGGACGTTAGTTCGATCAATAATTTGTCGTCGCGTATTTCGCGGACAAAATGCCATGAATATAAGCTGGCTCTCAAGGACGCAGAAGACGTGGTAGACGTTGTGAATGCAGAACCAGCAGGTATTCTTGTTTCGACGTCTCGCGGCAGACTTCTTTTTGTCACTCTTCGTGACTATATGGGTAAACCATGCTTGAACTTAAAAATGCAAATGGTGAAATCGTCATTTGCATCGTTCTTTTCCGCCTCAAAAACCAAAAAAATACAGTCTATCAAATCGGGGCCTATTCTTGGGAAGGGGGAGAGGTCGGTCACGGTCATGACTAGCAATGGGGACTTTACGGTGTGGAACATCTCCGCGGTAGCCAATTGCTACAAGAGAAATGAATTTAACTTATATGATCAAATTCTAGACTCCTTGAAAGAACTATATCCGTGTGCGCATAACTCTTTGACGCTGTTAGACTCTCATCCTTTAAGTGAGGACAACATGTCTCACATGATACTTTCTTCAATTACAGATTACGACGGAGCTTGCTATTACATTCTGAGCACTATAAAGTTGGACGAGCACACTAATGGGTTCATGATCTTTTCAACCTATAGGCTGAACACTTACACGATGGCTACCAGCGAAAGTGCTTTTCCGAGACTTTTGATACCTCTCGAAGCCGATTCGACGAAAGCGCCCATGACCTCAGTATACACGATATTCAAAAATTGCGTGGTTCTGACACAAGTTAGTTCCACACTTGATCAAAGCTACTCTTTGAAAAGAAAATGGGAGGACATCATTTGCTTTCGCGAAGACGCCCAAATTTTTGGGTATGGAATGGACTCTAAATCGGTTTACTTAATGAGCAGGAATATGGGTGTATTGGCAATTACCGCTACGCAGCATAGTAACCCTGCGAGCTTGCCAGAGGGGAGATTCATCAAGTCGCATATTGACCAGAGCGTCTATTTCTCCAACCTTGACGATACACCAATCGACTTCAACCTTCCACCAAACATTTCCTTAGAAAGGGAAGAGATCGAAGAGGACCTTTTATTGTCAGCAAATGAGATTCTTCTGTCCAAGTCAAACTATGTTCCTCCGATGCTTCAATCAATAGAGAGGCACGTAAGCTTGCGAGCCGAGCTCTATCGAAGTCTTTTACAATTTACAAAGGCGAACTTCCTTAACAGAATATCACCTGGCGTCAAAATCAAGTTGATTGAAAACTTTGAGATTTTGAACGCCGCAAGAGAGCTTCTTTTGTCAATCAGAGACTCCCAGGAATTGGCTGATTGCTGGCACAAAGCTATCAAACTCGAAAGGCTCGATGAAGAAACTTTTTTCAAAAGCCAACTTGATACTTTTCCCAAAATTTTTTCCACGTTTTTGCAAGAGATGCAATCCTCTTTACTTGCATCTGCAAGCGGCTCAGATTCATGGCTTTCATGTTTTAAGGTCGTCAGAGCGTGCTTGTTAAAGGCATCTTTTCAGGAAGGTGAGGAGGCTTACCGTTTTGGCGATTTTCGAATGAGCAAATTTGAGCAGGGTACTTCGCCGCCTTGGTATATTCAACATGGTATTCCTCTTATTTTAGGCGAGGTGTTCAGAAAACTTAGCCACTTCAAGCCCGATTCAGAAAGCTCCTCTGATCAAGGCGAAAATCTTCTTTCACTGGCAAAAATACTATACTACTCATGCGACCAAGCATCACTTTGGCTTGAAAATGATGTTATGCAAGTATCGACTTCCGAAGTAAAAAGCATTGCTAGTCTTTATGAGGAAAACAGGCTATTTTGGAACCAGACCTTGTGCGCCGCCGGAAAAACACAAGAATCCTTGCAGATTACGGAATTTTATGGAGATCTGGCTTCTCTGGCAGCGACACTTGGCACACTGCCGAACGCCGAGTCTGCGGACCTGTACTCCCAGTATTTTGAAAAATTCCAATATGCTTTTGCTGCTGAAGTGTTCAGTAACTACATCGCCAACGGTCGCATACAGGATTTGTATGAGAGGTTTCCGATGCAAAAAGAATCTTTACGACAGTTCTTCGACCGGAACCCTCGCTATGCGAAGTATGGTTGGATGTGCAAAGTGTTTGACAACCAGTACCTCATGGCGTCGAAAGATTTGGTGAATATTACCGCCGGTCCAAGTAAGGGACCTCATAGCCTGAACGCTGATCAAACAATGCTAAGCGTGGCAAAACTATGCACTTTGGCCAACGAAAATTCATCAGACGTTGATACACTCAAAAACATTCAGGCGGAGTTGGATGTTGTTGATGGTCAGAAAGATCTGGCTTCATCGATTGAACAAGGTATAGGGATTCGTGATCATTATCAAGGCTCTGCTCTTGAGAAACTATTTGAAATTCTAAAGACCAACATACAGAATTCTCAGAGACTACACTTGGCAGGAGTCATTGAAATGTTTACGCTCATCCAAGACCGAAGCGGATTCTTCAAAGCCACAAAAATTCTATCTTTGAATAAGGACTCTGTCAATTACGAGACCTACGCATTTTTGCACGCCATGATTTGGAGAAGATGTGCACTTCGAGACAACTGGAAGGACAATGTCGACGAGACAGAATCTTCTCTTTTCTTCACAATGCGTAGATGTTTCAATGAACAAATTTTTGAGGTGGGGACAATTTTGCCAAACCTTGATCTGCTCAAGGACCGCACGGCTCTGAATTCGGCATACTTCGAAGCCAACTATAGCCCACTAAACGCAGATGCGAATAACTTGCTGGAGACTGCTCTTCAGGAAGAGAAAGAAATCGAAGATCTGGGCCCCGAATTTGGTTCAAAGTTAGCATCTGTGGTAGCGGCCGCCAACGAAAGCAGCGAACTCAAATGTGTCATCAATTATGAGACAAATCGGATCGAGGACGCAGCTAGAAAATATTAAGTAAATTTTTAATGGTATTTCACGATAGAAAATTTGCTGACGTCGCCTCAAAACGATCGCCCCACCCGTCATCCAGGAAGACAATCAAGCATTCGAACTTGTTTCGTCCTTATCGACTTTTATCCTCACCAATGTCTCTGGTAAAGGTGCCTCTGCCGTGTTTTGCTGGGATGAAGTCTGCTGCTCGGAGTCAGTAGTTTCCTGCTTCCAGGCCCCCACCTCGTAATCCCTTTCTGAGTACTGCAAAAGGCTCAAACTCGCCTGCGAGATAGACCTTACTATGGAGTCCCAATTTTGCATCACTTGCGCAACATTCTCAGCGTTTTGATGCATACCAGCAACTTCAACCGCCAGCGCATCCAGCTGCGAGCGCATAGAGTCTGTCAGAGCATTGATTTTTTTCAATGCGCTCAGTTCTTTTTGTTTAGCAAGAATCTGCTCTTTTAAAATCATCCTGCTCTTGCCAAGACACGGCGCGATCTTTCTGAAAACGAATTGAGTGCGTTAAGTCCAAAATGCCTTGACGATTCTATAACTGTCACTATGCTTTTTTGAACTTCAACTGGGTACTGTCATTATTTAAAAGGTGTTAGTCAAAGTTCCCAAAACCTAAGCATCGAAAAGCCCTTCGTCTACAATGACATCAACACTTTTCACAGTCTTTTGTGCCAGTCACGTGAGTCGTGAAAATTCCAATAAGAGATGAATAAATAAACAAATAAACAAAAGCGATCTAAAAAGACAAACAAACAGAAGTTTTCAAAGATTCCTCGTCTTTACTTCCCACTCGTTGAATAGACTGCGGTGCTATAAGCTTCAAGCTTGAGCTATTGGTTACTGCTATTGGCGCTTGTAGGAAAAAGCGCGCTGCTATACAATGGCCAAGGCGCTGCGAAAACGGGTTTCGCGCGCGGCTCCGAAAACGGATCGGAAAAGTCCAGCGGTGGCCAGTAATCGAATTAGTACTGCTGCTTTAGATGAAACGAGAGTTCCAGCAATTCAGGAATTTCAGGACCTCGTAGATTTGCAAAGAAATGAATTTGAAAATGTAAAAATGGGTTTATCCCAGCAAAATGTGCAACTGGCACGATGCAATAGTGAACTTATGATCAAAGTACGTGAAATGGACAAATCGGTCAGCGAGCTCATTCAGGAAAACGTGTGCTTGCGCTCGAAACTGTCATTGAAGGAACATGAGTTCAAAGAGAGATTAGCAAGTACGATCGAATCGCTAGAAGAAGGAGTCTTGCAGCGATTCGATGAGCTATTGCATATGTTTGAGTCCGTACGCCGGCGACAGGGCTTAGAAGTACCGCATGACTCACTCGTGAGGCGATCCGCCCTCCTGAACGAACCTAGGTCGATTTTGAAAAGGGATCGATCGCGACATAGCCGCGATACGTCCACTACAACCATAGCATTCAACGAAAGCCGCAACCAGATAATCTCACCAGAGCCTGGGAACTCACATAATAAGCCTTCAGAAGAAGCAGTTGCAAGCCCATCCGCTAAGAAAAGACGGAAGAGTTCACGGAGAGAATCGTTATTTCACCCTTCCGACTTTGAATTCGCCGATATAGCCACCAATGAAGACACGACCACCGCAGCTCAAGAAGCTGTTTCAGGCATACCCACCGAGGCCACAATGGACGAACAAATCACATCATCTCGAAAGAGCTTTGAAGAATCCATAACAGATACCGACCTGCCACAGCAGCCGCATCACGACTCTGTAGAAGAGTCCTGTAATTTTACAAACTCTCTCATCGAGTATTCAATACCGGAGGAACTGCCCGAAAAGCATGTTGAAACCTCCGTTACTTCAGATTCTGCAAAGCTTCAAGTCTACCATGACATCGAGGAACAACCTCAGAGAGTAGACTCACGACTATTACCTGATTCAATGGCAAATTCTGCATCAAGAGCTCATGCAGTGAGCGGTGAGCCGCAGCGCATGTCATTTGAACAAAACACAACGTCTTCCCAAAAGAAGGTGAAGCACTCAATGAAATCCAGAGTATCCCAGAGGCGGATTGTTGATGAGGTTATGCCAACCACATGCGGGTCTACTGAGGATCTTTCGGACTCTTCCAGGCTGAGAAGGACTCGTGGTAAAGAAATCAATTACGCCTTGCCCTCCTTGCGTGCCAAAATGAGAAGACCCACAGAAAAATTGGTGGATGCAACTACGGTTACCAACATTCGTGACCTTCAAGTTGAAGGCAATCGTCGTAAATCGGGTTCGTATTCCAGGGATGGCTCGCCATTAATTCACGAAGATCAAGCCGACAACTCTAAGACGAATGATCCGAAAAAGACGCCCGAACCTTCGCAACAAGTTCAAGAAACTTCTAATTTATCGACTGCTGCACAAGAATCAGCCAAAGCCACTGTAATTGTACCTCAGAAACCTAAGATCAGCGCATTTTCTCCAAAAATACCTAAAATGAATCCACTGAAAGACATCACCAACAATAATGCACCTGCAAAATCATCCATGAAAACCAAAAAGCTGTTCAAGAAGCCAATAGTTGGCGATTTGGGCGGTGAGAACTCCAATAGCTTTGACGACAGTTCCGGAAACCGCAGCACAAGCTTTAGAGTTAATGAAGAAGATCTATCGCTATTTAACTTGCTTGACGATTTGAAAACGCACACAGTGCCCAAAACGCATAGAGCCAAAGCAAGACAAGAAGCTGAAAAGCACGGCAAAAAACCAGCATTCAGATTGTAGCCACAATGTAACGTCATCGAGTAAAGATATAAACGAAATACTATACGCTCATTTTCATTTGGATTCTCTTGTGTGGGTTATAATCAATTATCTCGAAGTCCTCATACTTGAAGTCATCAATGTCACTCACGTCCCTTTTAATTATCAGTTTGGGAAATGGTCTGGGGGTCCTCTGTAACTGCTCTTGAACAGCATCAACATGGTCTTTATAAACATGAGCATCACCCAAAGTGTGTATAAATTCGCCTGGTTCCATGTCGCAGATATGAGCGATCATTTTAGTTAGAAGTGCGTAAGATGCAATATTGAATGGAACTCCCAATCCCATATCGCACGACCTTTGGTAAAGCAAACAAGACAGTTTTGGCTTCTCGCCTTCTTTTTTAGGGAGAGTGACGTAGAATTGCGAAAATACGTGGCAAGGAGGCAATGCCATTTTGGCGAAATCTGGCGGATTCCAAGCACTCATTATAATTCTACGATCTGTTGGGTTTGTTTTAATTCTGTGAATGACATCTTTTAATTGATCGAAGCCGTGACCAGTGTAGTCGTCTTCACAAGTCCGGTACTCTGCACCAAAATGTCTCCATTGAAACCCGTAAACAGGACCCAAATCTCCTTCTCGTCTGTCGGTCAGCCCCAGCTTGTCCAGATACTCCCTAGAGCCATTCCCCTCCCAGATTTTGACTCCCTGATCCGATAGCTTTTTACCATCCGTACAGCCGGAAATGAACCACAGCAGCTCCAGGATGATTCCTTTGGTATATACTCTTTTGGTAGTCAAAAGCGGGAATCTGTCACCACTCAAGTCGAAACGCAGCTGTGGAGGAGCGAAAACGCTAAAAGTACCAGTCCCAGTTCTGTCTGGTCTGAAATCGCCATTTTCGATGATTCTTCGACAAAGGTCCAAATACTGCTGTTCTTCGCTGTTACCACCCGATTCTTGTTTCTGTTTTTTGTTTTCGTGTTCAGTCATACCTGATGTTTGGATCTAAAAGGAGTATAGGGTAGGAATCGGTCTTGTTTGTTCTTGTTCAGAGATGAGATGTCAAGTCCGTGATTCTTGGATGTCTTCTCTGAACTTGATAATATGATTTATTCACATTTACGCGTTGATGAATACTTTAAATAATATCTTTACGCGTCGTGATTTGGAATAATCTGACGCGTCACGAAAAAAATCAATTTAAGTCTCTACGTCAAAAGTGATGCATAAGCTCATCGCCAACCTCGAAATCTGCCGGTTGGGAAACACACCGTAGCAGTTTCATTCATTCAACTGCGACAAGTAACAGCATTCTGTTTTGTGTGTTGTGTATGCTATTTCGTCCATCTGCGTGCGTGCGTGATAATGGTATCATGGATGGAGAGAGACATACGCTTTTTGGTGTGAAATTCGAAAATTGACGGTTGCAGATGGAAGAAACAGGCCAAGAAACAGAACGCGAACGCATAACAAGAAATCAAGATAGCTTTGGTTCTTGTTGTTATTATAAAACGGCGTGTTGAATTGTTCAGTTGGACATTTATCACCATGTACGTTTCTTTATGGTGATCTATCCATACTAGTAGTAATAAGAACTGAATCTAATGATGTCTAGCTTCCATGGCTTGAAGCTAACGACTACTTCTTCGATCAGCAGCTTCAAAAACCAAGCTCACAGAGTAGTCTCAAATGCCAAACGTAACGCCGCTTTTCGAAAAATATGTTTCTGTTTTTTCTGAAAACTTAGACGGCGATCCTAAAGCCAAAATAGGACAAACTCCAGCGTCGAACGACCACCAGAAGAAGTATACAATCAAGGATGCTTTCATCAAAGAATGTTTGGAAGTGCTTAAGCATGTCTTGGAGCTTCAAAAAGTGGTAAATTCCATCAAAACGCAGTATCAGAGTGAGCAGGACCTTACAGACCGCGAAAAGGACGAATTCGACACGGAAGTGCGTTTGCTGATACAGCAGTACTTCGAAAAGCTCAAGTTCTTGGAACAGTATGAAAAAAAACGACAGGAATTGGTAGAGAAAAAGTATCTGAGCCACCCGCAAGGCGAAATCTCATCTCTTTTCCGTACCAGGGACGACTCTCTGGTGCTTTTCCACACTACAAATAACAAGCACAGACAAGGAATCTTGCAATCCCTGAATATGATAATATCCTCCATTTTCTCGGACATATCAAAAATGCAACAGCACAGACTTTCACGTCAACGAGAACTGGACTCGATAGATTTTAATGCCCAACTTTACAACCCGACTCACAGCGTTATCAAAGCTGTCGCTCAGCATCCTGCAGTCGAAACAACAGAAGAGGAAGTCCGTCAATATGAAGAGACCGTTGGTAAATTATCCCAAGAACAATTGCAAATTTTAGAGGATGAACACGACGAGCTTTTGAACATCAAGACCCAAGAGCTTGAAAAAGTTGAAAACTTGAGCAAGACAATGGTACAGATTACATCTCTACAAAATGAAATAGCATCTCATCTCCAGTCCCAAACACAAAGCATTTATTCACTGCTCGACAATCACGACGACATAGAAATGGACATTCAGCAAGGTAATCGACAATTGAAAAGGGCTCAAAGACATGGCGGGAAATCGGCTAAACTGATTGTTTACCTTTCTATTCTTTTCGGCATTTTGATTGTTTGCCTAGACATCATCAATTAATACGTACTATATGCATTTCAAGTTATACGTCAAGCGTTCTAATCACGCCTGCGGCAACTGTTTTCCCCTCTTTTCTGAGAAGAATCCTGCCTAGACGTTTGTTCTCCCCGAAAGTCATCAGAGGAACTCTTCTCTTCTTTTCAGTGAGCTCGATTTCGACAATCGCAGCCTGATTTGATCCTAAATGTCTGACTTTCTTCTTGATAATCTTGGAAGCATCCGCTTTGTCTACTAATGACACAAGCTTTTTTATTCTTGCGGGCTGCTCACAGCTTCCTCTGAAAAACATGACAGGGGTTCCCGGTAACAGAGGGCGGTCCAGGCCAAAAGTTAAAATCTGAGATGAAAACTCTTGAGCACTTTCAATGTCGTAGCCCACAACTGCAACGAGATCCCCACCTTGAATATCCTCCACATATGCATTGCGCACTTTGAGTGTGACAAAGTCGCCCTTGATGGCCACCGGCACCGGTGCTTGATTGTTCCCTACTAAAATTTGTGTCACCGAGACGCTCTGCTCCGAGGGATATATTGTGACGGTTTCACCACTTTGTATATGCCCCGACTCCACCCTTCCGAACAGTACAGCTTCATTTGGCTTACTTCCTTGACTGACGTCAAACGTAGAAAACAAAAATGGTTTTTCGGTAATTTCGGCACTTTCACTATCGAAAAAACTCTGCGAAATTTGTTCTAGACTTTCCACCAGTGACGGCCCCTTATACCATGCAAGACCCGCTGGGTAGGATTTGTCAAAAACTCCCTCGCCTGATAGACCGCTGCACGGAATCCAGCTCGTTTGTTCACTCTTTATGCCAATGTCCTCGAAGAAGTTAGTTAGCTCAGACTTGATGTCGGTGAACCTTCCCTCGTACCAGTCTACACTGTCCATTTTGTTCATTGCAACGATTATATGGCGAATCCCGAGACTTCTCGCAAGTATCGTATGTTCCTTGGTTTGACCATCAAGGTTGAAACCGGACTCAAAGGCATCAGTGCTACAATCAATAGACAAAACAGCAACATCAACTTGGCTAACACCAGCTATTGCGTTCGGTACAAAATCTCTATGGCCTGGCGCATCGACTATGGTAAACGTCGAATCCTTCGTTTCGAAATCGCTCGTGCAAATATCGACTGTCACACCACGATTTCTTTCCTCCGCCGTCTGATCCATGACCCATGCCAAATGAAAAGAGGACTTACCGATCATCTCACTTTCTCTTTTAAGCTTTCTTATCAATTTGTTATCAACTGCCCCTACGTCGTAAAGCAAACGACCCATAAGTGTAGATTTACCAGCGTCGACATGGCCGATCACTACAAAACTGAGATGGGGCTTTTTTTGCTGCAGAAAGGCATTCAAATCTATTGGATTTTTGGGCTTGGTGGGTGACGTTGCTTTTTTGTGGGTACGCACGACTGGATCTTTGGGAAAAGGCTTGTCATCTTCTTCGTCCTGGTCGATACCCTCATCTTTTGTCGGTTTAGAGTTCTCTAAGGTCACGGCTTCGACGCCCTTCGAAACATTCGCAACATCTTCGAAGGCTCTCTTCTGGGCTTCCATAACCACATCATCGGGACTTTGCTTGTTGAAATTTACGGTGGCTTGTTTTTTGGCTGCTTGATTGTTAGTATACGGAAAATAAGTCGAATGAACATCGTCATATTTGCGCTTTAGTCTCGAGATAGCGGTCTCCTCCTTCGATTCGCGTTTGGCAACCAACTCTGATATTTCTAGTGATTTCTCAGGGAGCTCGCGGTCATCCGGTAAAGCTTTCAGATTAAACAGTCCTCCGATTTCCTCAAATGTAGGAATTTTCGAGACTTCCGAAATTCTATCTTTTTCCTCTGATTGTGAGAGGGGAGCAATTTCTGTGGAAGGTTGTGTGGGCTTTTTCGAAGTTGAGACTTCGCCGCTATCTTTACTCTTACGAAGAGCGGATAACTTTGAATAAAGAGAAGTTCTTGAATTCAGAGCGCTTTCACTCGGTTCTTGTTGCTTTTTGTTTCCAAAGGAAAGCCGGCTCGCAAGAGACTTAGAGTCTTTTCCTTGGCCTGGTAATTTTGAAGGTGCTCCTTCGCGTTTCACTTGTAAAGATGCCAGGCGCGCCGCCAGAGAAGATGGTGGTTTCTCACCACCATCTCGCGCCCGCGGGCTTATTGCGCCCAATTTGCCTGCAGAATTGGAAGTGTCGGTGGTTGCCGCCTTTTTTGAATTCAAAGCTCTTCTCCTGGCAGCCTGTTCAAGAGCAGACATTTTCGTTGGGGTTTCTTTGAAAAATGTAATGTTAATAAGATTGGTGGGTCGATGGATAATCCTGGGAAAAATCTACTACCCAACCACGAACCAAGCTTGTTCCCCTTCCCGCCCTGCGCAGCCCATCGAACATCTCTCGCAAACTGAGGTGTTGTAACGCCATCGGACACACATAAAGCAAATTCAAAAAGTAAAAACCAGGCTGATGAAGGCACTGTATCCATTTCTTGTACGTCCAACACTTTAAAAGGAGCAAGAGAGTGCAAAACAAAAGAAATCCGCGGTCAAGAAAGAGCTTTCCGCTTCAAGACGGGCAAAAAAACGTCCAAACAAAAACAAATAAAATGCTTTCAAGCCCGCAAGCAAAAAAACAAAAAGAAGCAGTGATACATACCTTCTGATTTCTTCTTTTTCAGACCTCTTTTCAAATCTATCAGCGCCTCGTCAAGATTGAACTCATGGTCAAATATGGCCAATTTGACCTTAAGGTTGTCCCATCCTAGATAATCAGCCAGCTCTTTTTTGGCTCGTGGAAACATATCATTCATGAGTTCGTATTCTTCGTCATTCATATAGTCGTCAAGAGCCGCTTCATCCTGAAACTCGACAACGTCGTCGTCATAGCTATAGTCTCCATCGTCATCATCATAAGCTGGAGCCATTGTCGAACCTTATCACTTGTTGTCAATGGTGTTGGTGTTATGCGATCTACTGGAAAGCATAGTTGTCAAGAATATCTAATTAATTGTGGTCGTTATTTGCGATTACCGTACAAAATGCATATTTTGATCACGTGTACCTCAATCGATGTCACTATCATTTTTACGTTAGTAGCGGATACCAGGATTGATTCTCAGATTAAAGGGTTCCTTACAAAGTGATTGCGTTCTTCTTGGATACTTTTTCTTTTGTTAGATTTTAATAAGTCTTTTTGATATGTATTTTGGAACTAATCGAGCCAATATGCAATACTTATAGAGCTTCTTACGTATTATTTTGAAACTGTTTGAAATGCGACATTAGCATTCAATCTCCCAGAAACGTGAGCACATTAAGTGAAGTAAACTGACGAATTGACTACTACTCAACGAAACATTTGCAGTTGCAATTAGTGATGACAGACAATTCAACGTGATAGTACTTATCAATAAGTGAGATATATTTTCGTACCATGTGATATTCAAAAAAAAAATAGAGCGACTGCTTGTTTGCTTCTTTCTCTCCAGAATCATTAGTTTCGGAACCCGAAAGAAGTTCAGCTCGGTCCAGGTCATTGGATCGCTATTTTGTTTGTGCTTTCTGAACGCGCTTCGCTTATGAATCCTTTATCAGCTCTCTAATCATCTCACACGAAGATTCCTTCTATCGCCAAGTTTTCCATATGACAATGGTGAAGCGTGGAAAAGTATTGGTTGAGTCTATAGAAAGCTCTCCATCTGTTCATACTACCATTATCATATTCCGTTGCGACCTGAGCTTGTCGCCAGTTTTCCCTTTGTAACCGTGACCTATGTCTCAAGGGCTCATTGTCCGCAGCAACCAGGCTTTCATAACATCTGCACTGTACAATGTTCTACCGCGGGGAGCGTCGAAGGGTTGGGAGCCGCAGGTTCGAATTTTTGAAGGCTCCACACGAGTTTGCGAACTGATGAGTAAAACTGATGATTTGCCATGGTATCGGATCGTTTTTGAATGGGTTGACGATGGAGACGTGGCCACAGCAACCGATAAGCGATTTTTTACTCAGACAGTCATAATGAAGGGCACTCGGGACCTCAATAGAACGATTCAAAGTAGTGGTGAGTTTTACGAAGTTCTTGTACAGTGTGAAAATAATACTCTAGTAGCTCTGGAGCTGCGAATAACCGATCCGCAGGAGGATCAAAATTTCCGAGATCTTCTCTTCCGTATTCGCGAAGAATATGAAATGATAGATGAAATGTTGGGCGACACCGACTCCTCAAATGAATATGGGGAGTTTGTTGGGAACTAGTGCAGGACTCGGTGGGAAAAAGTCCGGGTTTGTAATATTATTGTATTCAATATGTTGTAACTAATAGATTAGCTTTATGCGCGTTTTGTCGAAAACATCCCACAGAAACAAAGGTGGCTTCGTTGGCAAGAATGAACAACGGAACGATATATACAAGGTAAGCACAAATGTAGGTGCTCTCTGAGCTTTCTGGACCAAACAGCGTTCCTGAGTGCCAGTTCTATGGTCTGTACCACAGTTGTTTACGTTTTTTCCGGTCATCTCTCGCGAGCGCTCTCTTAGGATGCCATTCTTCCTTTATCGTCTGCAGTCTTTGGTTCATTTCCGATAACCGACCTGGAGCAGCGGACGAGACCAGCGACACGAAAAGCGGGGAAACATTAAACTTCTCTGCAAGAGCCTTTCTGGTATATTTGTCAGGGTTCTCCAACCTGAGCTTCTGAATTTCAGCAATCTGCTCCGGTTTCAGATGATATGTTTTTTTCTTTTTGTTGTGGAGATCTGGGGCCCAGCCGGCTTGTAGGCCATCCCGTGGTCTCAAAGTTTGGACATACCGCCTACGTGGGTCTTCCCTGGGCAAAAAAGCTCTGGGAAGCGTTTCACTGTTTATGGACCCAGTTGATGATGATTGAGATGGTTCATGGTACAGTCCTGGCTCTATTTTCGCTCTCAAGACACCTCTATAATTGTATGCTGAAGCTTTTCTATTGTACAAATTTGGAGTGGATTTCAGCTGTTTCAACTTCTCGGCACCATTCTTGATAGTCCTCGTAGATTCAGCACCACGCTGGACAGATGTGTGTAACTGTCTCACAAAAGACATATCCGAAATGGTCGATTTTATTCTACAATTGATGCTCATGAGCTTCTTCAACAACTCTCGATTTCTTAATTCTATCACGGTTTTTTCAAAGATAATATTTAAATTGGAAGAAGTCGTGTTGTACGGATTTTTATGATTAGATATTCGCGTCAGTATATATATTCCATCGAGCTAAGCACTTGAATTACAACAATGACAATACTTTTATACACTCAGGTAATTCATAAGACTTCGAGCGGCGATTTTTCAGTTAATGTGCTGCCGCAGAAAATCTTCAGGACATTTTTACATACGACACATGGCCGTGAGAGCACGATATATCGGAAACTAACAAAAAGTGACACAGTAATAAATGCACTATTTTTGAAGTTTGAACAAATAGTCGGCAAAACTTGTCTTAATGTTTGAGAAACTCCTTTTCCTAAGCTTTTGAATTTTCTTTCTTGACTGTCGAAGACTTTCTTTACCATCTTATAGTTTATTTGCACACAGTCGCATCCGTGTCTTTGGGTCGAATGGTTTCCTCAAAATGAACAGAAGCTCCATTCAAATGAAGGAATGGGTTTTTCTGTTGTGAAGTGGCTATGAAAATCAGAGTCAACAATGAATGCTATTAACATTAAAACCCCCAGCTTCTCTTTCTTTTATTTTTCAAGCACTAACAGCCCAAAATACTCAAGGTTCAAGATGAATCGAAACTTTCATGACGAAATGCCGACTGCGAAGATACATTCACCCAGTCCAAATGCCTGGATAGTGCTGGTTGGAACTCAAGCCAATGGGGCGAAGCTCCAGCGATTATCTTCCTGATCATTTTGGACGTGTAAGACGTTCGTTATATTGCATGTACAATGAAGAAAGCAGGGCCTTAGCCGCTTAAATTCACCCTGTTGAGCTCTTGTAATGACCGCAACATGTCATCAGACCTAGTCAGCAAGATCCAGCAACACACACAGTCAAATGTGACTCCAAACTTTGTTAAAGCTGTGGAAAACTTGGCCAAAGCGCACGCTCATGATGTGCACAAGTTTATCAATGCATGCATGGCCTTGGGTAAGTTTAAAGGACAAGATGAGTTTCTGAGACAGCTCCACTCAGAAATGACAGCCACTACTGAGAATGCGGTAGATTCGATCGAGGTTTCGAGGTCAAAACCGTTCTTTTCGCGTGAAGCCAAGCAGTCCAAGCCGTCCATTCGCAGCATAAGGAACAGGAGAAGTAGGGGTTTACAATTCAATGAAGGCGATGAAGATGATGATGAAAGCGCAAAAATACAGCAAACATCTTCTTTACCACCACAACCTCAACTTCAGACTGCAAAGCCACTGCTTTTCAAGAAACTAAGTAAAACTAAAGCTCAAAGATTAAAGGAGTTTCCTGAGACAAAAACCGAGTCGGCCAAGACAGCTCCATCTACTTCATGTTCACCTCTTACGGCTGCTGTACCTGAGCTTGTCACCTTCAAGAAGTCCACGCCAGAAACTGATCTTTCAGTCAAGAAGGAGATTGATGATAATCTTCCCATTTCAGACAACGACGAAGATAGCGCAAATGACAGTCAAGTGCTGGAAGAAGATCGGGACTGGTACAACCACGATGATTATTATAGTACTGAGGTACTTGACGCCCAAGATAGTGAACATGCCAAAATGTGGAAAGGCGAAGGCAGCGATAGGCGAACAAACAGAAAAAATGATAATGGCCGTGAAACAAATTCCCAAGTTCACATTTCCACCATGCCATTAAGTCAGCGAAAAGAATTTGTGCCTCCCTTTCTATCGAAATACGCTGCCGATCCTGCTGTTTCTGGTGCGATTGGCGGTATAACAGACTCACAAGATCCTTCAAGCCGCAGAGTGATAGATCCAATTCGCAACGCAGAAAGCGACTTTTCGTCCAGCGCTAAAAAGGGAAGTCGCTATGTCGCTGAAAGACGCAACAGGGAGGTTGTCAAGTCCAAAATGCAAGAAACAGCAGCTTTGGATGGAACCGCAATTGGTCAGGTAATGGGTGTTCCAGAGGGAAACAAAACTTGTTCAACTACTGACGTAGCTCAGGCGGATCCAGCTAAAATCTCCGAGACTTCAAGTGACATCCAGGCAGCCAGAAAATCTTTACCTGCCTTCAAGGTACGATCTGAACTTCTCCAGATGATCAGAGATAATCAAGTCGTCATTGTCATTGGTGAAACAGGTTCGGGGAAAACAACACAGCTAGCACAATTTTTGAAGGAAGATGGATATTGCCAAGACGGCCATATGATAGCATGTACACAACCTCGTCGGGTTGCAGCAATGTCTGTGGCCACAAGAGTTGCATTTGAGATGGGCGTTAAGTTAGGTAATGAAGTGGGCTATTCAATAAGATTCGAGGACAAAACAAGTGAACGCACCAAGATCAAATTCATGACGGATGGTATTCTGTTGAGGGAAACCATCACAAGTAGTACACTTGAAAAATACAGCTGCATAATAATGGATGAAGCTCATGAACGCTCTCTCAACACAGACATCTTGTTTGGTATCTTTAAGAATCTACTTCTTGCACGCAGGGATCTAAAACTCATCATAACATCGGCTACAATGAATGCCGCTAAGTTTTCTCAGTTTTTCGGCTCCGCTCCAATGTTTACAATTCCTGGACGGACTTTCCCGGTGCAGACCATATTTTCCAGACATCCTGTCAGTGACTACGTCGAATCCGCAATAATCCAAGCAAGCAAAATACATTTGTCCACCCCGGTTTCGAGTGGTGACATTCTCATTTTCATGACGGGCCAAGAAGACATCGAAGCTACATGTGAAGGTTTGTATGAGAAGCTTTCAGAAATTTCAGCCAAAAGAAAACTAGAGACCTCAAACTTGACAGAAGTTGATGACATTCTTATATTACCGATTTACTCAGCGTTGCCTGCTGACATCCAGGGAAGAATTTTTGTTCCAGCACCTAACAAACGAAAGGTTGTAGTGGCCACAAATATAGCGGAAACATCTTTGACCGTTGACGGTGTCAAATACGTCATTGACTGCGGCTATTCGAAACTGAAGGTATACAATCCACAAATAGGGATGGACAGTTTGCAAATGGTACCCATATCAATGGCTAGTGCCAACCAAAGATCAGGAAGAGCTGGGCGTACGGGCCCGGGTATTGCGTACCGGCTGTACACAGAGGATTCTTTCTTTGACGACATGTATGTTCAAACAATACCTGAAATTCAAAGGACGAACTTGTCGAACACGTTGCTGCTATTGAAGTATCTGGATTTCAGTGATCTAATGTCTTTCCCATTCGTTGACCCGCCCCCGGAGCAGATCATGGTGTCTTCATTATTTGAATTATGGACTGTTGGGGCGCTCAACAACTTTGGAGAGCTAACGAACTTAGGACGACAAATGGCAGCATTTCCCTTACAGCCAGCATTATCCAAGATGTTACTTAGCGCCTCTCAGAATGGGTGTAGCAAAGAAATGCTGATTATTGTCTCCATGCTATCGGTTCCCCAGATTTTCTACAGGCCAAAAGAAAGACAAGAAGAGTCGGATCAAGCTAGGACTAGATTCTTTGTACCTGAATCAGACCATTTAACGCTACTGAATGTTTACGCACAATGGAAAGCCAACAATTTTTCTTCGGCTTGGTGCAGGCGTCATTTTCTTCAGTTCAAATCCTTACAAAGAGCGAAGGATGTACAAGGTCAGTTGTCCATGCTGATGGAGAAAAGAGGTGTACCTATAGTCTCTTCAGGTACTGACTGGGACGTCATTAGAAAATGCATATGCTCCGGATATGCCCATCAAGCAGGTAGACTATCTGGCTTGAGCAAATTTGTCAATCTAAGAAACGGTGTCGAAATGCGTATACATCCAGCCAGCGCACTTTTTGGCGCCGGCGATTTGCCCTCTTATGTCATCTTTCATGAAATGTTGCTCACGACTAATGAATACATCAATATGGTAACCGCTGTGGATCCATTCTGGCTGATGGATTATGGGCTACTGTTTTACAACGTGAACAGGAGGAAGGACGAAGGAGAAGATCTGGGCATTTACGCTAAGGATGGCCATCAGAATGTGAAAGACAGCGTTGACTTAGCCATAGAGCGAGCAGTGATGAAAAAGGAACTCGTCAAACGACAACTGATCAAAGATCGAGAAACGGCAATCACACAAACTGATAATGTAGCACTGAGTGCAAGGCTGAAAAACGGCAACCATGAGATCAAGTCAAAGGTTGGATTTAAAAGAAGAAGACCCTGAAATTGTTAAAATATAGAAGCAACTTCCCCCAAAGGGGCGAATTGGCCCGACTTGCGCCCATGTCCACCGAAAAAGTTTTGAAAATCATCGTAAAATCCTCCCGTTGCACCGCAGTTGGATTGCGAACGTAATTCTAGTGCACTAGGCATCCACGCTTTCATGTTTTCTATCCTTCGCTCGCTGGCGGGATGTGTACTGAGAAACTCAGGAGCAAAACGACCTGCGCCTTTCATTTTTTGTTCAAACTGAGCCATGCGCTCCCACAAATGTATTGCTTCTTCTGTTTTGAAGCATGCTCTAGACATGACCATAAGTCCGATGTGATCGGCTTCCGTTTCCATTTGACGAGATGCGGGCATTTTGAGGAAACTGTCCAAAATCAGGCGGTTGAACACGTCTGCACCAGTTACTGTGTAAAGGATTACACCCAATAGAGAGTAAATGGGGGCTTTGGAAAGATTCTCCGCAGTATGCCTGGCCAATTGATGAGCAAATTCATGGGACAACAATGTGGCAATTCCGTCATCATTCTTGCAAATGTTCAAAATGCTGCTGAACACGAAAACTTTACCGCCAGGAAGAACGAATGCATTTGGTGGAGCCCTGGGATCGTCTACGATATGCACTTCCCAATTTATGCCGTGGAGCAACTCTTTGTCGATACTGGGATCTTTGGCAGCTGCTTCCACGATTTGACGGAAGATTTTGGTCACTTTTATTGTCAAAGGATTGTTTGATGGTAGAATTGAACCCTGGGTATCTCTGAGGACTGAATTGTAGGAGTAATTGGCGATTTTCAGCTCTAGTGATCGGGGAAGCCAGATAAATCTCAACCGGCCACTAACAGGTGCTTCCTCCAGGTGAGTGACGTAGAAAAGAGCACCCACACCAGCTGTCAATGCAATATATTTTCTCGCCTTCGGATCTGACAGTAAGTTCAAAAAGTTGGTGGATTGACGATTGTTGAATCTGCGGTATTGAAGATTACTCGAGGAAGACCGAGTGCTCCAGCGAATCCTCGGAAGTTTTGCAAAGTTTAATTTCCAAGAATTCCCGAACATTGTTGTTGTTTATTCTTGTCGAAGTTTGAGCTCCACTAAATAATTCTTTATCAGTTAACTAGACTATGATTGCGATACTTTGAGATAGAAAGAAACCATTGAATTGACATTAAATTACATTACCGGATATCAAATTAAAGGTTCAAATTGTTCAAAGTCCAAATCCAAAAGAACAATACATGGAAAGTAGAAACTTCACCGTTTTGAAGTAAGATCACAATGGGATCTGCTGAGTTTGGAACAGCCAAATATTTGAATAAAAAAATGAAGGCCAAAGGCCTTCAAAAACTGCGATTTTACTGTCAAATTTGCCAAAAACAATGTAGAGATGAAAACGGATATAAAGCCCATTGTCGATCGCCATTCCATACACGAAACGTAACACAAACGAAGCCGCAAGACTTGCATAATTACTCAGAACAGTTTGAAAAGGATTTTCTGCGACTTCTTCGACTGTCACACGGGGAAAAGAAGATAGAAGCCAATAAGTTTTACAACGAGTTCATTCAAGATCGAGATCACATACACATGAACGCCACTAGGTTTACGTCCTTAACTAAATTCATTTTGCATTTGAGTAAGACTGGAAAAATTCGACTCCACGATCTTGATGGAGACGAAGATAGCATAGACGTTGAAAGCGGCAAAATCATGATAAGTTACATTGACAATTCGTTCGAGAATATGCTGCGGCAAAATAAGTTGAAGGAGATAGAAGGCTCCCAGGCCACTGAAGAAGACATTAAAATGAAGATGTTGAAACGTCAAATAGCAACATCGGCAGCTGAAGCGGAGGATGTCGATGATGCGGATGCGGAGGAAACCATAAGTCCAGAAACACAGATTGGTAAAATATCATTGACCCTTCCAAAGAAGCCAGCGAGCAAAGGAAAGGTTAGTAAAAAGCCCAAAAACCTGTTCAAAAAATTGAAATAGTTGTTACCGGCATGCGACGAAGTGTTTCCACGCTTTGGCGTTTTTCTTAGGTGCAAAGAGATGCAGGCTTGCATTACACGCAACTAGAAAACAGTCTCGAAGGAAACGTCCAAGCTTTGAGTCCTCTGCAGCTCGAGGTACCGTTTCCGGGCTCTAGAATATAAAATCCAAGTTGTCAAAACCAAGATTAGCCCTGTCGCCAGAATTCCTAAAATGTCAATTATTCTAGAAGACGCGGTACCATCTTCTCCAAGTCTTTTCAACCGAGACCCCAGAAACAGGTACATAAACAGCTTGGGACACGTTAAAACGCTGCCTAAAGAGAAATTGCGCAACGTCACTCCGTATATCCCTGCAATTGCTCCATTGGTAAATGAATAAGGGAAGGGACATAGCCGGATCATGGCAATCATCAAATAACTATCGTTATCTTGTAAAATGGAAGTCAGTGCTTCAAACTTGGCATTTGCATGGACCAGCCTTTCTGCCTGAGACCGCAGAAGCGTCTTGAACAGAACAAATGCGGCAATGGAGCCACCCACAGAGCCGATGAACAGCGTTATCCAACCGGTGAAGCTGATTCCGTAAATGATGCCTACCATGATAGACAGCATCGAAAATCCGATTAGCGGTGGGAAAGACACCAAAAAAACAAGCGAGATAAAGACTAGAGGTGTGTACCATCTGGATCTCAATTCGCTCGATGCAGTGACCATTGTCTTTAAGATTCTGTCGTGATAGACCAGCCCCAGTATGGAAAGGGTCAATTGAGCAAGCGCTGCTAGGAAAACTGCAATTTTTTTCCACAAGGGCAGATTTCTGTACCATTCCAAAACTTTACTGCGAAACTTGCGGGCCTGATGAAACAAGCGTTGTCTTGGATTCATCGTATATATGTCGAGAAAATCATCGTCCAGATCTTCGAAAGCATCGCTGTTGGGAAACAGATTGGATTGACCACCGCTTGATGTTCTGTTGGTACTCACTCTCGCTTCGTAAGCCCCTGACATTGAAGGATTGGTCTCGAGTTCTTTGTCGAAGGTTGTGATGAAAGACTACCAGATGTCATTCATGGCCTACTAGATAGATCAATATCTTATGGCTGAAGCACGGTGTACGAAGGGTGTGTCAGTATTCGAAAAAGGTAGGATACCCAATGTTGAAGAACTAAACAGAATGAGGTGACCTTGGAAAAAGGATAAAGTTGGATACGTGAAGTGGATTATTGAGCGGTGCTTGGTTGATGGCAGCATGTCTAAGATTGATTGATTTTATTTTCTGATGAAAAAAGTCACGTGCCGTCTTCGGGTACACAACTTGGCCATAGCGAATACACCGTGGGATAAAGCCCATTGAAAAACGATTGTAAGAGGGCGGGTGTTTGATAGAAGAATAGGAGCACTGGTTCCAAGAACTGAAGGATTATAAGCTGCTTTTTTTTTTGAGTAAAATTGGCCATTTTTCGGTGGTTGGTTGTGGAACTGGATGCTCGGGGTGTGGCACTTGGAAAAGGTATTGGATTTGAAGTTCAGGAAAGAGATGGAACAGGCGCGACGGAAACTGTATGGATGAGGCTTCATTTAAACATCCACCACAAGTTTGATTCACATGTAGCACTTTGAACGAAACACATCGATGAGTACAATCATGGGTTATTTGGTTAGACGACCCGCAACGCAAGTAATTACAGGGATGTGTCGAAGAAAATTGGCAGATGTCGCGAGGAATTGGGAGATCTTTCAATGCAGGATATATGCAACAGTGTGTTTATCACTATGTACGACATATCCGTATAAGAGCGAGCTTTTGAAGTCCTGAGTCAGCGACCGGTACCTACGGATATTGTCTTTTTTGATTCCGGGTGGTTTATGGCATACAAATTTGATTTACAACTACACTCTGGTGAAATGTGTCACTATAAAACTGTGTATCATTATGTACGAAAGGATAAGAGAAAGCTTTTCTTGCTTTTAAGTAGAGATAGTGCGCGAATAAGAAGTTTACATTTCCAATTTGCTGAAGATTTCGAAGCTAATGGTAATATATTAATTAGATTGTTACTCTTTTAGTTCTCACTGTTTCGCTAGTTTTTGACATATCAAAATGGATTTCAGAGCGGATAGCGGATCCAAAATTGTGAAAATCAGGTACTTTTCGGATACTTAGCTCTTGACTATATGATTCCGAAAGAGATTTTCTAAATGTCACTTACCCGGACATAAATAGAGAGAATCACTTTCGTGTATAGTTATAAGGCTTCGCGTCACGTGCAAAGAAGCCTCGTACAAAACGACGCTATTTGCTCACCCTGTCTTTCCAAATCGCAGAGCTGAGGTGTCAGTTGGATTTCCTTCGAAGCCCACACAAACACCATACTCACTCATTTTCACAACGACTGTTCTACCTTAATTGAAAAAGAGGGAGATTGAATAACACCCAGACACCACATGACGTAATTATCCTATTTTCCTACTTTTCTACTTTGCTACTTTGCTACCTTTCTCCCTTGGTGATTCGAAGCCTAACGCTAACCCCGCCTCCACGAATACAAGAGTACATCGCAATATCGCATATAACGACTTCGTCGTCCTAAGATACCAGCCCTAAACGACCAGCCCTAAAACACTAGCCCTAAAACATCAGCCCTAAGGCACCAGCCCTAAGGCACCAGCCCTATCCATCCAACCTCAAATTGATTAACGATAGATTAATGCATTGGATAGAGAGACCTAGGCACAGAGAGGCATAGAGAGGTTATAGAAATGAAACATAGCAAGAATAAAGCTCCAAAAGAAGCTCAAATGCCTTGTTTCATCGCCATTACAAAAGACAATCTCTACATCGGTTCTTTCTTATTCTCAACCTATCCGATCTCGAACGCTAAACCAAACCTCTCGTTCAGAAACACGCTGTCACCAGCAATTATGCGGTCATACCACCTATACTACCCTCAATTCTTCATGCTTATAGCCTCCTGTTTTGATCACAATCTAATGCTCTCAATTCTTCATACCACCTATATTACCCACAACTGATCGCTGAAGCTCTCAGTTGCACTTGCTACCCACCTGAGTGTTTCCGCTCACCTCATCGCAATTCCTGTAGTTTAAACTAGGCTTTGCTATTGTCTCTGTTGCGAAAAAAAACATTTTCTGTTAGGACTCGCTCAACATATAAAACCTCGAGCAAACCCTGCGTTCAAGACGTTTTATCTCATCTCTTACTCTATCTGTCTCTAACAGTATAGAAAACCAGCTTTAGAATAGCAATATTAAAGGTTTCTGGAAAAAAATAGTCTAGTCTATAAGAGCCTGTTTCTGCACTTCCTAAATTGGAAAAAGATAAAATAACGACTTTTTCGACTCGAAAAAAAAGCCAAACACCCCCACCCATACACCCTCATAATGTCCGCTTACACGATCGCCACCAACCTCCCAATTCCACAACCAGCGCCAGAACTTCCAGACCACGTGATGGACATGTTTTCGCTAAAGGGAAAACTAGCTGCTGTCACCGGTGCGTCTTCTGGTATCGGATACGACGTTGCCGTAGCGTACGCTCAAGCCGGCGCCAACGTTGCCATGTGGTACAACTCCAACCCTCACATCACCACCGTCGTTGACGAGCTGTCACGCAAATACGGCGTGACCGTGCGTGCCTACAAGTGCTCCGTCACCAGTTCGAAAGACGTGCGCGACACAATTGAGCTGATCCAGCGGGACTTCAACCAGCACATCGACATCATGGTGGCCAACGCAGGCGTCGCCTGGAGCGACGGGCCTTTGCTCAGTATGCTGGAAGAGGGCCAGGAGGACAAGTGCGACGAGCAGTGGAACAAAGTGCTCGACGTGGACCTCAACGGTATCTACCGTGTGGCCAAAGCCATCGGTCCTATCTTCAAGAAACAAAGAACAGGCGGCTCGTTCATCGTGACCGCCTCCATGTCCGGTCACGTGGTCAACGTTCCTCAAATGCAAGCAGCTTACAATGCGGCCAAAGCCGGTGTTCTACATTTGTGCAAATCGTTGGCCGTTGAATGGGCTGGTTTTGCCCGTGTCAACACGGTTTCGCCAGGTTACATCGGCACGGAGATCACGAGTTTTGCGGAAGACGACCTCAAGGAAAAATGGCACAAACTCACCCCTATGGGACGTGAAGCTTTGCCTCGTGAACTCATCGGTGCATACTTGTACCTGGGCTCAGGTGCTTCAACTTACACCACCGGTACGGATATCATCATCGACGGTGGGTACTGCTGCATTTAGAGGAAGACCCAAGTGTCACAATTAGCTTTCTCATCCTAAACCTTGCATAAAACATATCAGGATAGACGTCTTTACGCATTGACAAGTAGGCCGTAGTTTTAAATAATAGGCCTATAAAATCGATATTAAAATGGTTTAAAATGTGATAAGATTGAAAACTCCGGGTGGTGTCACTGCGCACGCACCGTGGAATTCGAATTTTTAGAGAAAAAACCAGACAACCAGGGTGACGGCGAACATTCTTCAAGATAACATAATTTTCGGACTTTTATCCTATTACAACAGCTTGAAAGGTACGTTTCTCGATATCAGAAATTCTGCTCGAGATATTGATTGTTGTTCTGTGTCATGTGACAAGACGACAAATGACAACCACCTTATAAAGTGTTCTACCTGCGTCACAATTCACAATTGTTAGCGGACAGATTTGCCAATTCAATCCATGCCAACAGCACACTGTGAACAGCAACAGGAACTACTTTTCTTCAACTTAAGAATGAACGTCGTCTATTGTTTTCTCGCAAGAAAGAATCATTTCCCCATCGAGATGAATCATGGTCTACTGGGTGTTTACAATTCTTTTTGTCTGAAATATGTTCAATTTGACTCTTAGTTTTTGCCGAACGTCAGACCCTGTTGTCAGTGCTTGAATCACATCTTCACACAAAAAAAATCGAATATTCATCAACTAAAAGCGAGTGATATCTATAAAAACCACCATTCCATTGCCACACCCATGTCAGAACAGCACCATGATTCCACGTTCCATCGCACAGTTTCAGAGCCTTTGCTTCTGAGTGACCATGAACACGAGAAACTGATTGAAACCGGGTCTACAATATCGCAATTACCGCCAGATATTGACATGAACAAGCTAGAGAGAGGCGATCTAATTTTCGATCGTCCAATAGCTGACGAAAATAGTCCACTTTCATTCAAGCCATCAGCATCCAAATATAATTCGATACCTCTGAATGACGAATTTTTGAATCTCAAAGGTCAACCACATGCACAGCGGTCGCTTTCTGCGCCTGTAGAATTGCATGAACAACCAGTTTCCGCGCATACTGATGATAATTCCAGTGGTAATCAGAATCCCACTGCTAGCGGGAATAATTCGTCTTCGATGTCTTTTCTGACTGCGTGGTTATGGAGGCTTTACTACGGCAACAAAACGGTTTTTTATGCAGTTATTGGCTTCATTATCGTAGGGACAACCATTTACACAGCTTTGACGGGACAAGGATCCAAATATTACGTGGTCATACTTAGAGCAACCACATGCTACGTATTGGGCGCTGATAGAGCTCAATCGGTTTTCGGCAAGAGTTTTTGTGAGTTTGGAGAGCATCGAACATGAGTGACGATGCGGAAGACCTAAATCCACGAAAAGTGGTGTTATTTTGATGGTTTTTCGGCCAAAAAAATCACCACAAGAATGAGTCTTAGAAAATGGATTCTCAGAGTAGAACGGCAAGTTGGGGGAAGTTGTTATAGTTTATCTCAGAATAGTCCTGGCATCATATCATGTATTCGTTATTTCGATACTGATTTTCGGATATTATTATCACATTAACTGTCACTAAGTATAATAAGTTTAATTTACAAGTCTGTCATCGAAGTTTAAAAACCAGACATTGCCGTCAAAAAGACCGATTTTCACATCAAAAAAAGTGCTGTTCCCTTCTAAATTGTATTAGCGGTATTCTGGTATGTTTTTGAGAATCTGGATCAGACCTTTTTTCGCGCAGAAAACTAGGAAAAAACTTCAATTATGGACAGGTAGCTAAGAATCTCTTCAGTAGCGAGTTGAACTGAATGAAATCGAATTTGAACAGCATTACACTGGCACGCTAATGGGATCACCTTACCTTATTTCATCGAAACTACAAACTTTCATCAACATGTTTTCTGGCTCACATGACTTCGATATTTCTTGGGTTGGTTGTATAATATAGTGAAAAAGTCTAGCGTAGATTTTTTACAGGTTCGAGATGAGCTATTCCAGCTGAAGAAAACGATTGTTTTACGTCGATTTCCAGTCCATTTCCATCTAGATTATCGTCATGGTTGCCGCAGCTAAGCATCGCAAGTTTGGTGAGGAATCTGAGGCCTTGAAAGACGTCCCTGCCGATATACCAGAGGATAATGCGCAGTATCACAGTTCGGACAGCGACAGCGACAGTGAAGATGATGATGCGCCAGAAGAAGCTGGTCTTTCAAGCTCCAAGAACGAAGCGGAAAAACAGGAATCTGAGCGTTTGGAAGCCTTGAAGCGCGAACAGGAACTTCTCAAAGAGAAAAGACGGAAACAAAACTCTCGATTCGCAGAACAGCAAGACCAAAAACGTTCAAAGCAAATGCAGGACTTTGAAGCTGTGCTGAAACAGCGTGAGCAAAGCGCCCAAGAAGATAAAGAAAATGTTGACGATGACCTGGTCCCGGATCAGCTGCCAGAGGACTTTTTTGACAATTTGGACGAACAGGAAGCTCGCCAAATTACCGTCAAACCCACCCACGTAAACTTCAACGACGTGGATGACGAAGATTTCTCTGCTGATGTGAAAGCAGAGCTCCAAAAGCAGAAGAAGAAAACCCTGCGGCATCTACGCAAAACAACCGTGAAGCGCGGACCCGTCAAAGTAGCACTTTTGGCATCTATCAACACCACCAAGGCATTGGCACCCCAGAAGGATAGCACAGTGCTTAATAAAAAGGACAAGTGGCTCAAGAGGAAAGTTTTGGGTCGTAAACGCTAGCTCATTGAATTCAAAGTGCATGCCAGAACCGAAAAAACAAAATCGAATAGAGCATTATCGTCATAATACATCATCACCTCATCTGTAACATAGTAAGTACGGAAAAGATCTGTCTCGGTCTACGCAGTACGCCCGGAAACCAAAACAACAGAAAGGACCGCTACGATTTCTCTCTAATTAGGTAGGAGACCACAACAGGTATGACTACTCCTCCCAAGACGTAGACAGTTTCGCCATATCGTGGAGTAGTCTCTGATTCCACGGTTTCGCCCACCTCGAAAGGAGTCATGTCTTTTGGAAGCACGTCGTAAGCGGCCGAGGTTCCCGCGAAGTTCTCAACAGCAGTTTCTGTCGGGCTATGTTGATGATTACCCAGCAAGGCGCTGACTCCGGCATACAGCAGACTACCTCCGCTCATGAGCAGAATGTTCCCACTTATCCACTCCATCGGACCCCAAGTCCCCAAGTTGATGAGAGAGAGCAAAAGATAAGCTAGCGGCGTGGAAGCCGCAAACGCCAGCAAATTTGAGACCGCTTCCCAAGTCGGCAAGTTTTGTTTTGTGACCATCAGACTGCTCAAAGACAAAACTGCTGGGATTTTGTGGATTATGATCGCTACCAAAGTGGCGATTTTCAAAGATTCGCTGTTGGCCGAAGCTCCCATTGCCAACCCATCTGAAAAGCCATGAATTACAAGTGCGAACACAACCTGATTTTTGAAAACTGACGATACCATTTTTTTAGGGTTGAGCACATCTTTCAAACTGGTTATTTCCGCTCCCGGCAAGTGTGCGAACGCAAAAGCGCCCCGGTTTGGCATTTGCCCCAAAACTGACGCTGCCTGGTCCAAACAATAGACTACCAAAAATCCGATCAACAGATTGATACCCACATTTCCGTTATTTCCCAGACAAGCTTCAATTCCTTCTGGGATTACAAGCATTATGGCAGTCCCCAGCAGCATCCCAACGCCAATGAGGGAAAGAACTGTCAAGTACATTGGTTGACCTATTACTGACGATCGGTTTTTCACATAGTAGATTGGTACGCAACCTATAGCGAACACCACGGAAAGGAAAAGGAAACTCGTCACCAGTATCTCCAGAACCTGAACAGCCATTATATATACTTCAATTGAGCTAGGAGACCTAAAACTACTTCAATATATGGTTCTTTTTCTACACATCGGGTTATATCTGTTAGCACAGCGATGGGCATCGCTTCAATATTGAATTATATATATATTTACTAGATCATCAACAAAATGTCAAGACGATCAAGAAGATCAAAAGGATCAAGACGACACAGGTATGGCTCAAGATGAGCAGTGAGGATGCTGTTGAAAAAGCTCTGGAATTAGGAATATTGTACTTCAAACATGACAATTTCAAAGATGCTCAGAGCCTCTTTACCAAGGCATTGAAGCTAGCAGTTTCTTACGATGAGAAAAAACTAGAAGAACTACGTTTGTCGCATGGTTTGAGCAAAAGGCCACTTTCTGGATTTGGGGAACTTGTGCATCCACGATTGGTGAAACTGCTCGATAATCGAGCTGCTTCATGGGAAAAATTGGGCGATTTACGCAAGGCATTGAAAGATGCCTGTAGATGCGTTAGGTTCGAGCCTTACAATTTGAAGAGCTATCTTAGACGCGGCAAAATTCTGCAAAAAATGGGGAAAGATCAGGACGCGCTCGATAACTATAGGGACGGATTGCGTAAAATGAGGGAAATGAAGGAAAAATGGGATCTGAAGTCGTCCCTGAAATTGGAAGACCTTGTCAAATATCAAATTTCTTTGATCAACAATCGGTCCAACAAGGCACAGGCAGTCTCGACTAAGGAGAAAAGAGTATTGATCCCGCCTCCAACCAAGGCATTTAAGGACTTGCCAAAATCAAAGATTTTCAAGAATAACAAAACGCATACATATTTGGATATTGTGGGTCAATGCCCGCTAGAGATTCTGAAAGTCATTCTTCTGAATTTGGACGCAAGACAAGTTGCCAGGTGCATGCTGGTCTGCAAAGTCTGGCAGGCTCGTATCACTAATCTTCCAGAAGTCTTTAATCGATTCGATATAAGCTCCTGCAACCATCGAGCTATTTTGTCTTTTCAAAAATTTGTGAACAGAATCAATCATTACAAGGAAAAATCAACAATCGACTTTGTCAAGTTTTCCAATTCTTCGCTGTCGTGTGAGCCTCGATCTTTATCCATACTAATCGAAAATCTGCAGCCCCGCGTTAAGACACTTATAATTCACAGCAAAACAGCGGATTTTGAACAACTGACATCTGCCTTTTCCAAAAACTTGACCCTTGCCACTGATCTGGAGCGACTCAGCTTGAGTTGTGGTTATCGCATGAACCCATCGGCAATGTTGGACCGCTTGTTTTTGAGTTCTCTATCGAATATCAGCCACTTAGACCTCATATTTTCTAAGTGCACAGGTACCAATCGCTCAAGAGACATCTCAACAGCTGAGTGTGCCAATAATGTTAAACTCCAACGGCTCAAATCGCTAAAGCTGATATGTGACCTTAAAAACATGCCCAACATTTTCCCACTAAAGCCTCTACTCGGTTCAGGTCCTTTGAAGCGCCTGGAAAAGCTTTGCATCTGTGGAGTGTCGTTTGGCGCTGGCGCGAAGTTTGAATGGCTGCCGCATTTCAGAAATTTGAAGGAGCTCTGGCTAGAAAATAATAAAGAAGCATATTTAGAGGACTTCTTGAAAGTTATCATTTATGTGCCTGTGTTTTCAAGGCTATCGAAGCTGACCTTTCGTGAGCACCGCATCGCAAATCAAGCGACAGACCTGAGGCAATACCCTCAATTGGTAGAGAACACAATCCTGATGAAAAATTTAAACGCTTTGGGGCATTTGGATTTGATGGGGAGTTCAATTAGCTCGCATGGGTTACTTGCGCTTCTTTCAGCATTTTCATTCGACAAGCTGAAGAGTCTCAACATTGGTGATTGTCCGTATATTCACTTTCAGCGAGGAAATGACAATGGGTACATGGACGTAAGAGAGCTACTCAAATTATTGCCTCATATCGAAGAGCTTTTACTTCCTCAATCAGTGGCATTAGATGATCACTGCCTTAGACTTTTCGCCCAAAATGTAAGATACGTCAGGAAATTAAGAAAGCTGGATCTTTCACTGAACACTTCATTGACTGGCGTTTCAATTTATGACCTTTTGCGAGCACTGAAAGAGGAGTTTATTGTTTTGGATAAACTTGAAATTGATGGTTGTTCTTCGATAGCGGAAAGTACGGCGAATGCTCTGAAGCGGAGTGACTTGGTTAAAGAATTATCATGCTCATATGAGAAAACTTCTTGGAAGACCTATGGTGTGAACTCACTGATGATCTGTAACTAGCGTAGTATTGGTTAGACTATAAAAAGGAAAAAACGAATAAAAGCCACTTAGTTGCTCTCTTTGTCAATTTCCTCGTCACCTACTGGATCAACTGGATCTATTGCGCTATCGTCAACATACGAAACGGCCTTCAAATCTGGCTTGGGACCCGTTTTCGCTTTCCCTGAAGACTTGTATTTAGCTGAGCCTGTTGAATTGGAGCGGTTGGTTGCAGAGTTCCTACCCTTATGCGGTTTTGCACCACGTTTGTAGTATGCTTTCAGTGGCGATTCGTAAGATGAGAAAGAGCCTTTTCGTGAGGCTCCTTCGATATTGGTGTTTATTGGAGCTGATAGCGGCGATGGTGGATTGGTTCGAACAGAGGAGTAGATATTGGAGTTTCGCGGGCCGTGAAGAGCTGTGAAGCTGCTGCTGTGCCTTTTCGGTTCCAACCTAAAATTACTATCAAGCGGTCTGCTGGCGGCAGAGGAAGATGGAAGTTGTCCAACGCTTTTCTTTCTATCCATTCGAGGGCTGTAACCCATCAAAGTTGGTAAGAGCTTTGTGGAGATGTGTGAAGTGGTCGTGCCCGGATGTGATATGCTATACCGAGCGCCAGTTTTCCCTTTGGCATACGAGTCAGACTTACGACGGTGGTGATGTAAGCTTTTGCTCGCGTCAGCGATTGAGATGCTTGTTTTGCCATACGAATGAGGCCTCTTGGAGGAATCGTTGATTACCAACATTCTTTCAGTCTCGTGGTGATTCAAGAGGGTATCATCCAGATCGTTAGGAACTTGCTCGTCATGACTGGGCATTTCAGGCGTATTAATAAGAGAAATTGAAAGGTCGGTAAATTGAAATGGGTTTTTTGTCGTAAAAGTGGGATTTGAGATAATCTTTCCTTTCAAATAAGATATTGCTTTATCCAGCTCGAATTCTTGTTCACAATGGTTTTTTATAATGGAGATCTTGGGCCAAGTAGCTCTTGCACCATTTACTGTTTCCCGTAGCAGAAAGTCAGTTGAGGGATTAGCCAAAAGCTCATTTAGTCTGAACAACATTTTGATGTCAGGTAGGATGGTAATGTCTCCAGAGTATTGCTGAGACAAGATGGATCTAAATTTGGTGAGAACGTTGGTGGCAATGCCCAGTTCCGTTACTATTTCGAGAACATGAATAATTTCGTTGGAAACAAAATTATAAACCGAAGACAAGTTCTGTCTAAACCTAGCACTGAACTCATCTTCTATTTCACCGCCAACGCACGAAACAGACATTTTCAAGATTGGGAACACATGTAAGTTGACTTGACAAGCGATGATGTGGTCAACGTTAAACATCTCAGAGAGCCTTGAGATTGGGAGGTCATTATCCACAGATCCGTCGACGAATTTCACAGTTCCGCTGTTCCATTCCCGCGTTTCTCCTGTTTTCGCATCTTTTTCGTAAAGTGGTGTGGAGGGAAAAATACCTGGCAAGGAACAAGAGGCGCAGACAGCAGACCAAATCAGGACATTGGGCGCCGTCAAGTTATTCAGTAAACCCGGCTGCTCAAAAACAGATGCTGGTGATACAGTGATGTTAAGTATTTTACCAGTTCTATTGTAAGCTTCTCTGAATGTCAAATCGCCGAGAAAGCCTATCATGGTTTTGACCAAATTCTTGTTATCAAACCAGGTACCACTTTTGAAAAATCTTGAAATCTTGATAAGAAGGTTCTCACCTTGAGTCTTTTCGGAGTCATCTTGAAAAATGTTGAGCTCCTTTTCCAGAACACTCTCCACAAGTCCGACAATTTCCCTCCTATGGCAAGAGCACAAAATACTTGCAACAATAGCGCCTGCGCTACTGCCGCTAATTACTCGAGGCAACAAATCCTGTTCTAGGAGGGTTGACAGGACCCCGATATGGAATAAGCCAAATGTGCCACCACCGCTCAGAACGAGAGCTGTTCGACCGATGTTTTTGCGCGTTTGTACGAGCATACCCAAAAGATAGCTTTCGTCCAAATCGGAATGTCGTACTAGCTCCTGCAGCGCTAGTTTTGATTCGCGCATATACTCGTCAATGACATATTTCGTACCCACATGAGAGTGCCTGTAAAGATTTACATTACCCATATTTCCCAAGTTCCTGATCCAGGTCGTTCGTATCAGGTACAACAATTGAGCATAGTCCTTATTCAGACGGGCCTGTCTCATGTTTTGAGTGTGAGTTTGAATGAATTTGTAGTCGTAGAGAACACTTTCTTCTCGCGCCTTCCATTCATTGGTGCGTGTTAGTTCGTCAAGCCGAAGTGCGGCAGCAAGCCATTCTTCATAAGACGTTGCATGCTGTTTTTCTTGGGTAACTTTCTCTATCAAAACATTTCGTTCATAATCTCGACTAAACATTCTCTTTACTATGAAAGCTAGTTTTCGAAATGTTCCGCCAGATGCCTCATCAGAATGACCGTCATTGCCATCGTTAGAATTTTTGCCATTTTCATCCCCTGAGGAGCTCGAATTTAAGTCAGCATCGTTTTTTGCTGCCCAAAGAGCGTCATAGTAACGGTGGATTAGCCTTTGAGTTATGTCCAGGGGTTCTCCATTTAACGAAAACTCTCCCTTGACCATCGAGAGAGTAACTTTCTGATATGTGGCGGATTTTAGCAGTCAGAAAGAGTTTAATGTAGCTTGAAGAATGTGCGATCCAATTGTCAAGTTGTAAGAGAATCAAACTCAAGACTATTGAACGAATAGTGGATTGTAAACTCTTGTGTGGGGTCTGAGTTCTTAATACTCATTTATATATCCTGGTATACAATTATAACAAAGTGCTCTTAGACGAAGGGCTCGTAGCAGCGAACCTGACAAGTGGTTTGAAGCGAGTGAGATGTCTAGTATTTTCCTTTAGGAATGGAGCTTCACATTCTCAGCAGCGAAGCATTTTCTTTGTTTACTTAGTCTAGTCTTTGCTTTGTCTGAAGGCGTCTCTTTTATGTGATACTGGAACATTTTTTGTTGTGATGTTCTCAAGCCCCTGTGTGCATAAAGATATCTCGATAGAATAAATTTCAGTGTTGAAGCCCCGAACGAGCTGTCGATTTTGTTTTGCAAATACCTGGAACCTCGGGAAGCAACGAGATAATATTGACCTATTTTTACTGTCATGATGGTTCTTCAGACCCTCGAGCCATGCCAATTGGGACCAAACCTATACTAGAATAGAACCATACCTACGGATCAAAATACGCATTGAACGACTGTAACATTACATCTTTACAAAGTGAACTCGACATTCTGTATATTGGCTTTTTGGTATGAACTTGTTAAACGAACCTGTTAAAAGCATACCGAGTTTAGTTTTGGCAATTATTTGAGCTTTCTGCAGTCTACAATTATATAAAGCAAACAGTCCAAGATAGTTTTTGTCACGATTTTGGCAATTTCAGCCGTGTCTATACGAACCGTCCACTTTTAAGCTTTTTTGAAGTCTTTGGGAACGTCAATAATTGCGAGACTTGAAGGAGTAATCTCTGAGGCAGTTATGAGTATTTTGAACGATTATGAGCTGCATACCGCTCGTTGTTTATACTCCTCGACCAACCTGAGTTGATTCTCTCTAGCAGTAGTCTCATTAGACAAGAGCTTGGTCACTATAATATGGTCTGTCGCTGACGCCGGTCACGAGATGAAATATCGTTCTTAAGCAACTCTACGTTCAACAGATTTGACAAAAGGTCTTTTTGAGCATCAACAGAGACTGAATGACTTCCCTATCATACATATGCCTTTTTGGGTGTATTTGAGCGATCTTTAAGGGTAATTGATCGACGTACCTTTTCAACCCTCAGACAATGTCATAATGGTACAAAGTGATATTGTACCCATACCCGAATCGCGACACTTCTCAGCGTTTTTGACCAACTAATCAAGTCGATACCGTCTGAAAAGAGTAAGGGCCCGAGTTCTACTGTCTTGAGCTTACCAGAGAGCTGTACACGACCCCCACAGGTCTATGTTTTTGTCACTTTTCATCAAACTGACACACCAACGGTTAAATGTATCTCTTAATTTTTGATTTCAATTTCGCAGCGACGAGGCTGTCAAACAATTGTCAGGCTCTCGTTATAACTCTCCGATCCCGTATTATACCTTGTTGTCTTTACTACGACCGTTCTCTTCCTCTCTCTATATTCGCAATTTTTCGAATACTTTTGTACTCGTGTATGCGTTTACCTTAAAAACATTTGCCACCAATAACCACTCTTTTGATGTTATACAACCTATCCATTGATCACATTGAGATCAGCTCTCACAGTAAACCGTCCATCGTAGTATCGCAATGACCTCCGACAAGATGGAAATAGACAGTGTGCCAGCGGCTGTCCAAAAAGATGAAGGCCAAACGGTCGTGAGTCGGATATTTGATCTACTAAAAGATGTTTCCAAGACTACAACGACATTAGACACTCGTTTTGTGTGGAAGGCCACAAGAAAGCTAAGTGTTCTGAGACCTAGTTTAGACAAGGAGTCTTTGTCGATAGTGGTTAATCTGTTGTATCCTGATGCGTCCAGCTTTAAAGTACCACTACTGAAATATATCAACCAAAACCAGAAGAGTAAGGTAGAAAATGCCGAGGAAGAGCGCCAGAAATACCCAGCAGCATTTTACCAGCTTGTTGATGGGAACAAGAGTGTGGACGTATCAGCAGAATTGAACAGTTTTGTACACCTGTTGGTGCAATTGTACCTACTTGACTCACAACAGCTGGAAGCTCTCGACTCATTCAATGGAAAGATTGTTTATCCTAAGATTTTGCAATTCTACGATGAAAGAACGCTGGATCTCATAAACTCGAAACTCTGGTTCTACATTTGCAGGGGAAGAGAACTGGTTGGCAACAGCTTCGACACTTCTGTTAGAGCAGAGATGGTCAAATTTCTCAAAACGGCTGCTCTCAAGCATGACAACGAAACCCGTGCTACACTCATTACTTTTATTCTCAGAAGCTTTTTGCAAACTGGTGAAGTGGACACAGCTGCGGACTTCATTGGTAAAGTTGAATTTCCTGGATCCAACGATGTGTCCAGTCCTCTTGAGGCCCGCTACTATTACTACCTGTCTAAGTTGAACGCCATTCAATTAGACTACTCGACGGCGAATGACTACGTGATCGCTGCCATTAGAAAGGCCCCAAGCACAAAGAACAGTCTCGGGTTTTTACAACAGGCCAATAAGCTACATTGCGTTATCGAACTACTGATGGGCGACATCCCTGAGTTGTCTTTTTTCAAACAGAAGAACATGGAGAGATCCTTGCTTCCTTACTATCATTTATCCAAGGCCGTCAAATTAGGTGACCTTAACAAGTTCACGTCTGCCATATCCACCTACAAGAAGGAGCTTCTCAACGATGGGAACTACCAGCTTTGTGTGCGTTTGAGATCGAGTGTCATCAAAACCGGTATAAGGATAATATCTCTCACTTACAAGAAGATCTCGCTCAAGGATATATGCATGAAGCTGCGCCTGGATTCAGAGCAGACTGTAGAATACATGGTGTCGAGAGCCATCAGAGATGGTGTTATAGAGGCCAAAATAAATCATGAAAATGGCTACATTGAGAGTAGTGAGCTGCTGAATGTGTATGCTACTGGGCAACCACAACACCTATTTGATGAAAGGATAAAATTTGTCAATGAATTACACGATGAATGCGTCAAGGCCATGAGATATCCAGATAATGGTAATAGCGAAAACAAGCACAAGTCCGCTGCGGGCTACGATCAGGCAGAAGAGTTAATTGATCTCGCTGATTTGGATGAGGATGATTTGGGTGACCTGGGTGACTTTTACTAGGCTTTTCAAGTCGATTCTTCTCCGTTTCAAATATTTAGAATACGCGTTTACGTACAGGACCACTGGCGTCTCAAAACAATAATCTTGATGATGATTTAGAGCACTTTTGGATGTTTTTGGAGACCATTTGAATCTTTATCGTCTTGGGTTATTATACTGAAAAACAGGAAGTTAATAAAACTGGGACCTCCAACATATATAACCAATAGAAAGAACCTTGAGGGCCCCGGCAATGACCAATAACCTACCCAATTCGCCTCCACAGATCAGCAATGACGGTATCAAGAGAATACCGCTGGCCATTGATCCCAATTTCATGAATAAAACCTCATCTGCATCGCCAACCAATGAATCTGACGCCAACGACAAAATCCAAAATGGGTCCAACCAAAAGGCCCCAAGTGGTCAATCATTGGTGAATAATCCATATGAGATGTTTGGGAGTATGCCTTTAGATCAATTGATTCCTGTAATTTTGCAAAGTCGTGGAATTGGCAGTAAATTTGCTGACCTGTCAGAAAGTGCCCTTAGTGAAGAGATAGCGAACGAAGCTGGAGATGTAAAAAGCGTCAAAAACTTAGATGAGGACGTCGTAATGGAATCCTCTGACTTTCCAGCAGAAAATGATCAAGAAATTTTGAAGCCTCAGCAAATTGAGGGTCCAGTCACAAGGGAAGTGGAGGATCAAATGACTCAAGAACAATTTCAGCTACTCAAAAATTCAACCGTCCAATCGCTCAATTTGTCGCTTAATGAGTCTTCATTAGCTCTTGAATTTGTTTCCTTGCTACTGTCCTCGGTACGTCCCTCAGCAGCCAATGCATCTATGTCCCCATTTCTCAAAAATGCAGTGCCGGCCGCATCTCTGAATGCCGAAAAGATTCAATATGAAAAGGCAACGGACTCTGAGATCACTGAAAAGAAACTGACAACCAGAGGCTGGAAGCTTAGAAGCTTGGAAGAATCTCGAGTGCTTTTAAAAGACACTCACAAGGCATTGGAAGCTAGCTTGAGAATAGAACATAATTACTGGTCCAAGATTTCAGATTATACTTCAAAGAGGGACGTCATATTTAAGATGAAAGATCAAGAAACAGGCGAGAAGTCTCTTGGATTGAAATACGGTTATGAAGACTCAGGATCAACTTACAAACAGGAACGAGGGATTGCAATATTGAGGTATAACGTTCTCAAAGATGCTCTAGAAGCTATACCAGCAGAAAAACAGCAGTTTGAATCCATGAATAATGGTCCCTTTGAGAAATTCATGCGTGTGCGCATTTTCACTAGAATACAGGAAGAGGACGATTACATTTTGAGTGGTGAAACAGCGTTAGATGACTTATTGGTTGCTGCCAATAACGCAGGTGCGGAGTACGATATCAGGCGCCAAATTTCTAAGTTGCAGTTCCTAATATTTGAGAAAGAACTAATGTATCATCTGAAAAAAGAGTCAGAAACCCTGATATCTTACGGCGTAACGCTTGAAAACGAAAACAAGATTACCGTTGAATTTCCGACGGAGAAGATAGAATTTGAAATGATGAACCTAACGGATGAAGTAATCTTAAATCATCAACAAGATGCGCCCAAGACTAATGATAGAAAGGCAGCTCTCATTCTAATCATGTTGCGGATGCTATTGGTGGTTATGTTCAAGAAGCAAATCAGAAAGAAGCTTCTAATGGTAGCACACTCAAAAGCCGCAGCTCCATTCGAGAGTGAGGTCTTGCTACTGCGGCCGATAATGGGCAAGTTTAGACACGAAAATTACTTGAGCCTGTTGCATAAAGTAATTAAAGCTTACGTCTTGGATGTGGTAGAGAATTCCAAAATGACTGAAGTCCCTACAAATTACCCCCAGAAAAGTGCATCGGCTCTACGTGAAACCTATGATAAGCACATTATGAAACTTGACGAAGAAATAGGACTGTTCGATAAGATCTTGCAACTGCCACGAATTGATCTCAAAGTCGAGCTCCCCAATTCAGGAAGAATTGAGTTTGGCCTAGAAAGCTCCAACTATTGCAACGCTACGACCAGCGTGAAGTATGTTGACGGTTCAGAAGCAACAATCTTTGACACAAGATTTTCGAACTTCAAAGAACTCGAAGATTTCTTACATTTCATTGTTAGCGAATATGTGACAGAGGGCAAAGAGCAAGACCTGAACATGGAATGATTGTTCTGTGGTAAGCACTAGTTTCAAAAGAACAGCGGGCTGAGAGATGAAATAAAGAAAACGTAAAGAGAAAAGTGCCTGGATATATAAATAGAGAGAGAGTGCACACTATTCCTCGTCAGAAGAACTGCCGAGTTCCTCGGCTCTTGCATCTAATTCTGCACCTTCCTGCTCTGTCAATGGTTCCAGGACCTCAGGTTCGTCTTCCAGAACCACTCGGTTGGCAACTTTAAACCTCTCATTTTTTTCGTCCCTTAGAGCTGTGAAGATGAGAAAGTTTATCCATATTTCGCAAGCACCATAGATGACCACGGCATTGTTGTGAAGGAACAAGTTTCCAGATACACAATACCCATAGGCGGTTATAGCAAAGAAGAAAAACAGCCTGAGGGATACAATTGACTCAAAATAAGTTGTATTCCGCTCCAATAGTGGAATAAAATCTTGTAGAGCCATTAAGCTGAAAACCACAGCGAATAGACCCAATTGCGCACTGTAAGAGGGCATCACGAGAGCCGGAAGATTCATTGCCTTTGTGAACATCAGAAACGACGCATTTGACAAAATGATGTTCACATCTTTAAGACATGCAAAGGCCAGGAATGCCAAAAATCCCACTCGGAAAAAGGTAATGTTGACGGAAGACAACAAACCCATAGCGTCAACTGGAAAATTTTAGGTTTTGAGAAGCAGAAATGGATGGCGACTTCAATTGCAAGAGTTCTTGTTCTTTCAATGAAAGTAAAGAGTTGTGATGATGGTTATACTGATGCCTACCATGAGCCAAATTATTGATTGGATCATTTCTAATATGTCATGTGACAGATGACCGACCTCTACCAAACACAGTCCAAAACGGCCTCTGATGAAACGTGTTGAAGGAATGAGAGCATGAAGAGAGCTCAAACATCAGTAGCCGCCTTCGGTTTAACTCATCGCTATTCTTTTCTTGGTTCTCGCGCAGCATGCTTCTGACAGCACCACATCGTTCTAACATCAAGTTACATTACACAGCCTTTACTTCTTACCCAGACGCGCGGCAACGGCAGCAGCTTCCTCAACACCCTTGATGATACCACTTCTGACACCTTTTTCCTCCATCATACACAAACCAGCAATGGTAGTACCGCCTGGAGTACACACCTGGTGCTTCAGAACACTGGGGTGCGCGCCTGTCTTTTCTACCATCTTCGCAGTGCCCTCCAAAACCTTGATGGCACATTGTTTACTTTCCTTGAGAGGAATTCCCATTTTGATACCGCTCTCCATTAGGGATTCGAGCATAAGCAGCACAAAGGCCGGACCGGAACCAACCAGGGCAGTTGCAGCGTCCATGTTTTTCTCGGGCAGTTCAATACAGCTTCCAACGTGGCCAACAAGCTCCTTTACGAGAGTCTTGTTATGGTCGGAAACGGCAGAAGAATGCGATAGCACTGCCATTCCGTAGCCAAACTTGGCGGGTGTGTTGGTCATGACCCTGGTGACAGCGGGAGCATATTGCTGGAATTGCTCGAGCGTCCAGCCTGCCACGAGCGAAATCAAGAGTCTATTGCCGACATCGACGCCCTTCAACACCTGTTCCACATAAAAAGGTTTCGTGGCCAGCACGATCACTTCAGCTCTTTGCACGGCCTCGGCATTCTGATCAACAGTGTACTCAACTTCAATGCCATTTGGACTGTCCCCGAACGACTGAACCAGCTCCTTTACAGCATTGGATGAGCTTTGACTGTTGTTGCATGCGACGATTGTTTCTGGGTAAAAAATTTTGGTTTCTTCAGCTGCTGCTGGTGCGTTGTAGATGGCTGATAAGATAGCCTGGCCCATAACACCGCAGCCCAAAATAGTCAAAGTGTAGCCCATAATGTTCGGAGTTGTTTCGGAGGGTCGAAGTTGTATGGATTGTAGTTAGTGAGCAGCGAAGACTCCTTATCTGGAAAGATGTTGTGGTTTGAAGCTCTCGGTTTGGGTTTAGCTTACCGGGAACACCTTCATTTTATTTGATTTATCTTTCGAGAATCACGTGATCCTTTAGCTTGGAATTTATTGATAAGGGCATTGATTTGATTATGTAATCGGACTGATCTGTATTGTCACGTGACAAAATGATTATGTGATGGATTTCTTTTTTTAAATGTAGTTGCTTATATCATGTTAAACGTCGCCGTGTATGGTGATGTAATTATTCTTCACCCTAGTCACTGTATACGCCCATGTTCGATCATCTGACCTCCGTTGATATTGTTCTTTTTTCACCTTCTATACACGAGAGACCCATCATACTCATCCCATCTTTCAATATGACTAGCGACAAGCTGGGTGAATAATGATATGGAATTACAAGATATATATATTGGAAAAGAGTATAATGACCCAAGTCTCTGAACTAAACTCGACTTCAGCGTTTCGGCGAGTCACTACTATAAAATCATATTACTATCAAGTTGAAATAACACATCTTTTGATAAATTCCCCAGCTTTTTACCATCTTTTCAAACCACTCCCCGCAATATGGTCGAACTGGAACATATCCCGGTTTTACGGCTAACGTCGAGTGAAATGGAGGACCCCATCGGTTTTCTTTCGCAGCCAAATGTACGCAGATTGGGTCACATTTACGGGATGGTCAAACTGGTACCGCCACAAGAATTCAAACCGCCTCTTTCGATCGATGAAACACGTTTCAAGTTTCGGGCTAGGATACAGCACTTAAACGAACTCGATATATCAAACAGAGGACGGCTGTTTCTGATGAAGCAGCTGAACAATTTTAACATGCGTGGAAAACGCAGTGCAACACTTGTTATATCAAAACCATACGTGGAATCGCAGCACGGCCGCATCTACTTTTACGACCTTTTCATCGCCGTCACTCGGTTCTGCAACGAAATGGACGCTGTTAAACAAGAACGAGAAGAAGGTCCTGTAGCACCCTCACAAATGCCGTTCACCTGTCGTAAACGATCCAGGTCTGATCGTTTTGCTAAAAACAGTGCAAAACGTAGCTCCAGGGTTTTCCTGGCACCTCTACAGGACATATATGATAGCCCGAAACTGTGGAAGGACGTTTCCAAAACGCTGGATAAGCCGGCAGAGAAGCTGCTACATGTATTTCGTACAATTCTGGCACCCTATTACGACTTTCTGCAGCGAAAGACGGGGCCCTCCGGCGACCATGCTTCCATGCTGTCAAAATTGATATACACTGAAGAATATCCCAGATCACTGTTGAATGACTCTGACGACGATGCAGATGACAGTAGCAACGACCAGGAATCAGAAGAAGAGGAAGAAGAAGGATGCATCATTTGCCGTCGAACATCTCACCGCACTAAAACCATCTTGTGCGACTCGTGTGATAAGCCGTTCCACATTTTCTGTTTGGACCCACCGTTGAGTGACGTACCGAAGGGGAAGTGGGTGTGTAATAACTGCATTTTTGGGAACGGTTTTTACGGTTTCAAGGAGGAGGACAAGTTCTACTCCAGAGAAAGCTTCCAGAAGTTGTGCGGGGAGTTCGATTCGCAATTGTGGCCCCAGGGCAACAAGTTGCAGGATCTGGGGGCCTTAGAAACCATGTTTTGGGATCAGGTTAATCAAATCGATACGGAATCTTCCATTCGGTATGGTGCGGATATCCACAATGTGGGGCCTGGTCAAATGACAGGTTTCCCTACAGCTGACTTTGTACCTCCGGAAATTCAGCAAGACTCGGACGCCAGGCAAAAATACACAAATTATGTTCAGCATCCTATGAATTTGGTTAATTTTCCCACTGCCAAGGGTTCTCTACTGTCGGTTTTTGGCAAAAGAATATCTGGTATGACCGTACCGTGGATTTATATCGGATCCACGTTCTCAACCTTCTGCTGGCATTTGGAGGATCAATACACGTTGAGCGCCAACTATCAGCACGAGGGTGATCCAAAAATATGGTACAGTGTTCCTGAGAGCTCTCGCGAGAAATTCGACGAGTTAATGAAAAGCATAGCGCCCGATTTATTCCAAAAGCAACCGGATCTTCTTCATCAGCTCGTCACATTGATAGCCCCATATGATAAACGGTTCCAAGACGCAAAGATCAGCTGCTATAAAGCGGTACAGTATCCAGGTGAGTATGTGGTAACTTTCCCAAAGTGTTATCACTCGGGATTTAATACAGGCTACAACTTTAACGAAGCGGTCAATTTCACGCTTGATCTATGGCTGCCGTACGGCGTTGAAGCAACGCATGACTACATAGATACTGGGAAAAAGTGCGTGTTCAATATGTGGGAACTGATGCTTACCGTGTTGTTAGAGTATTTGGAGAATCCGAAGAAGTTTGAGGAAGGTATGGTGCGTAGATGTCATTCCGAGCTGTTAGAAATGTTCAATCGTGAGGTCAAAACCTTAAATCAGTTGACGGACGTTGTGCGAGCCCAAAATGAGGCCAAAGGTTTCACACGTCGTCATATTGACGATAAGCTTCGAGTTGACATACATGTGACGGTGACTTCCAACGACAGATACAAGGATGAGTATGTTACTGAAGAGCCAGACTCGGGTGCTGAAAATGACGATGGTGACGACGACATCTTCTGCTCCTCTTGCAAAACCATTTGTCCGTTTGCGTTCGTGGCTCATTGCAAATCGTCACGGTTTTCCAAGCGGAGACGTTTGCAATCGATGAAGCCTGAGGAATGGAACCAACTGGCAGAAAGAGGCGACATCGACATTCTGTGCGCTCATGACTACTTTCGATTAATAGAGCAGGCAGATGAAGAAGATACCTCCGATGATGAATCGCGCCAGCGGTTCAAACACGATGAGCTTTATTACATTAGGCACCCTGATGAAATACGAGACATTTTGAAGCGTGCGCAACACAAGATAGATAGCGTGCTTCGTTGAAATTGAAGCTAGATAGCAATGGAAGGCGCTTAAGGCTTGGCAGAGACTTGGATCACGAAATGATTTTAATTTATGGGTGTCAACGATGACATTTGGTGCGTGGGTGCGTCAAGGTATGTAAATTGCGGTAATTGTGATTATGCGTGCGTATAAATCATTATTCGAAGCGCCAGACACAAGAAATTTGGCTCTGACTACAGGAAGCTCCTGCTGAAACAGCACTGACCTGTGTTGAGAGTCTTGTCAAAAATAGCCGTTGCTGGTTCGTTATGACAGAGTCGATGGCGTGCTTATCATTTTTGACGCTCGGGTCGCTGACACTGGATCTGTGAGTGAGGATCTGTTAGCAGATATGAAAAGTATAATCTTAAGAAGGGCAGCTCTGTTGTTCTGGAATTTTCAAAGACCTCACTTGACGACGAAGGATGATCCACAAAAGATGACACAGTCTAGTTGCCTGAACATCCACCGATTCTTTGCCGCTCGACTGCGTAATCGACTAGAGAAACAAGTAGATGTCGTCGTGCAAAGCTCCCAGATCGTCGCTCGTACAAAACGCCAACAAAACACGAATCAGAAGTAGTAAACTATCACGGGCCTGTTTCATCAGAAGAAGTCCGCTAAAAGAGGATTCACATCCAATGGTCTCAATTCAATTACAAGAAAAGACCGGAAACTTTGAACCAATCATGCCTACAAGAATGGCATACACAACGATATTCCGTACAGAACGATAACATTTTCCAAGCAACCAAAAAAAAGCCCTCATAAGTTCAATTCATCTTCTACCCAATTTCTTCTCCTGTCGTAGCTCTTCATCGTCTATTTCTTTACTGTCTCTCCCTTCACTCTCCGCTTCTGCCGCTTCATTCCCTCCGCCCGGCTCTCAGCCAATCAGAACGCGTCTCTTGACCCCAGCTATTAATTAAAAAAATGACAACCGTTACCCGCCCTCAAAATACCACGCTCTCTATACAGTGGTGAAAAATATACAGGTTGATTCTTCCCTCTTAAGATACACTTTTCTTAACAAAAGATTCCTAAAAACAGGTCTCTACTTGCCAAAATAGAGTGAACCACAGTAGTTTGTCTTTCTCTCTGTCTGTGTTGTGACCATGGTTCTCCCCAGATTGTACGCTGCGAGACGTGCTGGTGTGTCAGCCGTCAGAGCTCTCGCAACCCAGGCTTCTGCCGCGGGTAAGGTGCGCGCCGTTATCGGTGCCATTGTTGACGTTCAGTTCGAACAGGGCAACTTGCCTGAAATTCTCAATGCTTTGGAAATTGAGACCAAACAGGGCAAGCTTGTGTTGGAAGTTTCCCAACATTTGGGTGAAAACACTGTGAGAACGATCGCTATGGACGGTACCGAAGGTCTCGTGCGTGGTGAAAAAGTGCTCGACACCGGTGCACCAATTTCCGTGCCAGTTGGTAGAGAAACACTAGGTCGTATCATTAACGTTGTTGGTGAGCCTATCGATGAGCGTGGTCCTATCGTGACCAAGCACAAGAAGCCTATCCACGCCGAGCCTCCTCTTTTCGTCGAGCAATCGACTGCTGCCGAAGTTTTGGAAACCGGTATCAAGGTTGTGGACTTGTTGGCTCCATACGCCCGTGGTGGTAAGATTGGTTTGTTCGGTGGTGCCGGTGTCGGTAAGACTGTGTTTATCCAAGAACTGATTAACAATATTGCCAAGGCCCACGGTGGTTTCTCCGTGTTCACTGGTGTCGGTGAAAGAACCAGAGAAGGTAACGATTTGTACCGTGAAATGCGTGAAACCGGTGTCATCAACCTCGAAGGTGAGTCCAAGGTGGCCCTAGTGTTCGGTCAAATGAACGAACCTCCTGGAGCTCGTGCCCGTGTCGCTTTGACCGGTTTGACCATTGCCGAATATTTCAGAGACGAAGAAGGCCAAGATGTGTTGCTCTTCATCGACAACATTTTCAGATTCACCCAGGCCGGTTCCGAAGTGTCTGCTTTGCTAGGTCGTATTCCATCTGCTGTCGGTTACCAACCTACTTTGGCCACCGATATGGGTCTCTTGCAAGAAAGAATTACCACCACCAAGAAGGGTTCCGTCACTTCGGTCCAAGCCGTTTACGTGCCAGCCGATGATTTGACTGATCCTGCTCCAGCCACCACTTTCGCCCATTTGGACGCTACCACTGTGTTGTCCAGAGGTATCTCTGAATTGGGTATCTACCCAGCCGTCGATCCATTGGACTCCAAGTCCAGACTTTTGGACGCTGCCGTTGTTGGTCAAGAACATTACGACGTTGCTTCCAACGTTCAAATGACTTTGCAAGCCTACAAATCTTTGCAAGATATCATTGCCATTTTGGGTATGGATGAATTGTCCGAACAAGACAAGTTGACCGTCGAAAGAGCCCGTAAGATTCAAAGATTCTTGTCGCAGCCTTTCGCCGTCGCCGAAGTCTTTACCGGTATCCCAGGTAGATTGGTCAGATTGAAGGACACTGTTGCCTCTTTCAAGGCCGTTTTGGACGGTAAGTACGACCACTTGCCAGAAAACGCTTTCTACATGGTTGGTGGTATCGAAGACGTTGTCGCCAAGGCCGAAAAGTTGGCTTCCGAGGCTAATTAATGAGAACAAAATGACGCTTTCTCTTGACGTTCACGGTTTTCCTCAAAACAGCGTACGGCAAACGAGCAAAAACAACAATTACCCACTTTCCATCTCACAGTAGAGCGTGCGTTTCAAGATAAAAACGAGACAAAAAATAGACATTTTATGATGATGATGATGATGAGATTTCTGAAAAGAGCATTTTTGTTATAAATTGAATGTGACCAACCTTTGATCGATAACTGAGAGAATTCTGCTTATTTTTCTATGGAGGTCTGTCTGCATATGCACCTCTCAATGGTAAAATGCGGGCGATTTTTGTCATGCATCAAATCCTTAGAACATCGACTCTTTATATTCAAATAAGTATTCACAATACAAGTAAACAAAGACCTTGTTGGAGCCGCTGTAGCTCCAAATGACAGCTCTGTATCTTTGATCAGAAATGCGATTAGTAGCTTTTGGGAGAATTAGTATTTATTCCTTATCGTCAGCACTCTACAATTAATCAATGATCTATTTGGTCATCTTGAAGTTAAAAAGTCAATGAGACAATGATGGCACTGGCAAATACTTTGAGACTATGCAAAATAGCGTCTCATCGCTATGCCAGCTCCCATGCGCAATTGAAGTACTGCGCACTACCGAACAAGAGCTTTCTTCATATCAGGGGACCCGATGCTGCGAAGTTCCTCAATGGGCTTGTAACTTCGAAGATGCTGCCGACATATGTCAAAAAAAACCTCACCACAATTACAGTAGACGACCATGAGTCTTCTGAGTTTGAAGCTGTCAAGGACTTTGACACAAATCATGGCAATTGGGGCATTTTTAAGGAAAATGGTGCCAATGGCCCTTACATTTCCAGATTTGGTGCATACACCGGTTTGCTGAATAGTAAAGGTAAAGTCATGACAGATGCTATTATTTATCCTGCACCTTTGCTGATTGAAACTATAGAGTCACGCAAGTACCCGGAATATCTGATTGAGGTGGACAATGGCATCGGCGCCCGAATGAACGATATCTTTGAGTCTCACACATTGGTAAGCAAAGTCAAGAGTAAAATGGAGCCTGAAGGCAAGTTGAAATCCTGGTATCTATCAGTTGGATTTCCTGCTGGGATATCGGACGAAAATCCGTGGCTGTCAAACCTAGTGACTCCAATGGAAACTGTTAAAGCTCCAGAAATCGCTTTAGATTACGCCCGGCATTTGTTGACAACCTTTTTCCAGCATCATGAACAGAAAGTGCTGGGCCTATTTGTTGATCCCAGAAGCGCACAATTGCTTTATGACAGCCCGGAGACCCCACTTATTTTCCGGGTTATTACCGCGTCGAATGTTGCTGAAGTCAGTGACATCTTCAATGCACCAGACCTCCCCTTCAAGTTTGATGTCCAAAAAATAACGGAGGCAGACGTCCGGCGCGAAAGATACACACATGGGTATGTGGATGGTCTCTCGGATTTCAAACAAGATACTATGCTGCCGTTGGAGCTAAATTTCGATTTCATACCCAATGCTGTGAGCTTTGACAAGGGATGTTATGTTGGCCAAGAGCTTACCGCACGTACATTTTCGACTGGCGTGCTGCGAAAAAGAGCTGTTCCCGTGGTATTGGAAAACTGGGAATTACTTGAGGGCCTGGCAGCAGACAAATACCTACATATATGGGGCGACGACGAAGCGACGGCCGTACAGTCGTCTGTCCCTGAATCCTCGAGCCCATTTGCAGACAAGACTCCAACCCGGAAACGGCGGAGACCGATTGGATCCTTGCTGTGCTACGAAAAGGATCGCGGGGTAGCAATACTGAGAAACGAGCAATTTCAAGAAGCCTTTGAACTTGACAAAACCCCATATTTATACATCGAGGCTGAAAGTCCGGATTCTAGAGTTTCTGTGATCCCTCAAAAACCCTTGTGGTACGAGGAATGGAGAGAAGACTCACTGGATGGGTAAAACGAGGTTTTCAATGGCTTGTTGGTCACTTTTTTCAAATCTCTACGTTATCCACAAAGGTATGCGCCGACTACAGTGAATACTACGTATGGCTTGCACGAGAAATCTACGAAAGGTCAGTTAAGCTGAACAAAATCACTACAAAGCTACTTTAATCATCAACCCTAATCACAGTATCTCGAGAACGGGAGCAAACCGGCATACGTGTTATTTTCGGCTGGGCCAACAACGATCCATTATGATTGGCACAACCTTAGCATTTATTGGCATCGATCTGATTGATCTTACGCTTAGTCGGTTTTCCCATTATTATACATCGCTTGGGTTGTGACTGTTTTCTGGTTTGAAAACCCATACACCCAAAACAGTCATTTGTCAAAAGTTTAAATTTTTTGAAAAACGAAAAAAGCTATGAATCTTCAAATTTGCGTGCTTTTTTTCAGAAGGGCAACCGGGGCGTGAGATGCGACCACACTGACCCTGGAGCAGTAGCATCTTGCTGTGCGTAGGCAGTGCTCACCGGCAGGCCTCTGCCTAGCTCCTGTCTAGGTTTCGGCACCGCGCCTGTCTAGTGGTACCACGCGCCAGCCTGGCGGTCCCACTAGCGTTGGACAGAGCTCCGTCTAGCTCCTGCCAGCCGCTCCTCAGCTGCCACTCGCTGGACAACGTCAGCGTTGCAGCGTGAACTTTCCAGTTTGACAAAAGATGCCTGGGTAAATTTCAATATACGTGAATCTGAGTTCCCGAACGAAAACCCCCATAGCACGGTAAGAACCCATAGCCAAGATGTCTGACCACGAAGAAGCTCCAGTTGAAGTTCAAGAACAGGAAGAGTTCGAAGTCGTTGAGGAGTTCACTCCAGTTGAATTGGCCACTGCGATCCCAGAGGACGTCCAAAGAGCCCAAAAGGAGATCAAGCTATTCAACAAATGGTCTTTCGAAGATGTCCAGGTCAAGGACCCATCTTTGGTGGACTACGTCCAAGTGGGCCAATCCATCTTTGTTCCTCACACTGCCGGCCGTTACGCCAACAAGAGATTCAGAAAGGCTCAGTGCCCTATCTTTGAAAGATTGACCAACTCTTTGATGATGAACGGTAGAAACAACGGTAAGAAGTTGAAGGCTGTCAGAATCGTCAAGCACACCTTGGACATCATCAACGTGTTGACCGACCAGAACCCATTGCAGGTTGTTGTCGACGCTGTTGTCAACACCGGTCCAAGAGAAGACACCACCAGAGTTGGTGGTGGTGGTGCTGCCAGACGTCAAGCCGTCGATGTTTCTCCATTGAGAAGAGTCAACCAGGCCATCGCTTTGTTGACCATCGGTGCCAGAGAAGCCTCTTTCAGAAACATCAAGACCATTGCCGAAACTTTGGCTGAAGAATTGATCAACGCTGCCAAGGGTTCCTCCACTTCCTACGCTATCAAGAAGAAGGACGAATTGGAACGTGTTGCCAAGTCTAACCGTTAAGGTTGCCTCATTACGCTCAGGGATTTTACATCGTCTCTTTGTATTTGTACACTTTCTAGCTCTATAACCGTGATGCTAAGGGAAAATTTATTAATAAGATGGGGTCGGTGACGCCAAAGCCCAGTCCGCTGATTCTTGGCGCAAGCTGTTGAATGGTCGGGATTGAAGTTCTTGAAATTACGCTAGTAGAGTTTTATGTGACGTAGTACTGGTTGTTTGTAATGTAAGGCATGGTTTTGAAATGGATGCGGGGATTTGAAGATAAATCTTTCGCCACTTGCAATGATCGAGTAACGCTTAGCTTGTATATCTTACTTTGTCTTTAACGGCTTACTGACACGGCCTCTGGATCTCAGAAAAGTTCGGGAAATTGAACTAGTGTATCTGAAGTTATTGAAAAGTTTAGGTTTTTGATTATTCACACATATTTCCATCGAGACCTCAACGTTTCAACATGTGTGTGTGTGTATGTATATCTGCCAACCTACACAGTATACACTCTTTCTGATTTTAACTACATATCCTGTCATTGATATTAAAGCTGTAGTGCAGTATTATAATAAATTCTACAACTAACTTGAAAAACTACTAAATAGCCAAAAACAATGTATGATAATCTGCTTCTGAGTCAATAAAGGTGTGCATTTCAAATCTTTATCTAGCTATTCAGCTCAAATCTTCAAAACTTCTGACTTCTGCAGATTTGCCCAAATTCTTCATTCTGATTTATCGTGATAAACTGAACTTTCCAAAACTTCAATCATTACTGTGGTTAGAAACGAATAAAGCCAGTATATATCTGATCTCTCCTACAAACCTCGCGCACTCGTTGATAATACTCCAACATCTGGCTCTGGTATATTCGCGTCACTTCTATCTCAGAACTTCGTCACTTGTTGCAATTCCTGTCACCAGAGGTTTAAAGGAAAACGACATTTTAAATAAATTAAATGATGACCAAAAGTTGTGACCTCAGGACGCAACCGATAACGGCTTCTCACAGGTGTATAAGATCTCGCCGATGAGAGGTAGAAATCTATCATGATTTCGTTTATCAAATTATAGGATTTATAGGTATTTATGTATTCTGCTGATCGTAATGACTTTCACTTTTGAGTTTGAACACCAAATTCCAGTCCTCCCAATTCCTGATCTGGGTTCAACTTTTGAGCAACTGGAAACATGCATAAAACCATTGAACGTTGCAGACGGCTATCATAGACACCACCAGCACGCAGAGAATGAATACAAGCTGTATAGCGCGATTTCGCGATTTTTGAAATCGGAAGTGGCTCAAAAACTGCAGTCCAAACTGTTGGAACTCAACCTGCAGGGCTCTGATCTACTGGATAGCTCACAACTGGACATATATAGCCACGCTTTGACCCGTGAAATAGAAGGGGATGTTTTGCCACGAAACCCATTTTTGGTATTGTCTCCAGATGCGGTGGAAGGTATTGAACAACACGATCGCGCTGCAGTCTTGTGTCATTCTGCCTTAAAGTTCATATCTGCTCTGAGACGCGGAGTTCTGCCGCCCGAAAAAGACCATTCCGGAACACCGCTTTCCATGCTTCCCTACACGGCTTTGTTTGGCACCACCAGATGTCTTCCTTCTGTGAAAACAGAGAACCGTGGCAACTGCGATGAAGCAGCATCCTTGTGTGATTCACAAGCCTCTAAATTTAGCAACGACTATGAAATCACAGAAAAAACACATCCATCATCCACTCACATTGTGGTCATTTCAAGGGGTCAGTATTACACTTTGGAGGTCTTGAACAGTGAAAATGCTCCACTTTACGACGACGATGCTTTATCCCAAGTTCTGCTCTCTATTTTAGCCGATTCCACTGAATTGGAGCACTTGGCTCACAATACAGCTCTGGGCAGTTTCACCGCGTGTTCACTGAAACAGTGGAAACATGCGCGCGTTCTCTTGGAAAAACAGTGTCCTACCGAACTCGCAGTTATGGATTCTGCCTTGTTCGTTTTAGTTCTAGATGAATCTTCTACCGCTTCAGATCCGTCCCGAGAGTGCAAACGACTATTTTACGGAAGCAGTACCGTAAATGAGCAAGGTGTTTGGCAGGGATCTTGCTGCTCAAGGTGGTACGATAAATTGCAGCTGGTCGTCACGAAAGATGCCAAGGCAAGCGTAATATGGGACTCTCTCACCTGCGATGGTTCGGCCATAATGCGATTTGCCTCTGACATTTATGCAGACTCTGTCCTACGTCTAGCTCGGGAGATTGATGACAGTTCTGTATTCTCACTTTGGGATTCTCCCTCAGCCACCAATGCATGCCCTTCGAAACGTGTCAAGAAGCTAGTTTGGGAACTTTCTGACACCATGAAAGAGGTTGTTTCAATGTCTGAAAGCAACCTTGCCGACTTGGTATGCAGACATGACATCGTGCAGAAAAACATACCATACGGAAGAAATATCGCCCATCGGCTGGGGGTAAACCCTGATTCCATGATACAAGTCGCAATACAGCTTGCGCATTTCACTCTTTATGGTAAGATGTCTTCTACGTTTGAACCAGTCTCTACGAGGGCTTTTCGTAACTCAAGGTCCGCTTTCGTTCCTGTTCAAAATCAGCAAATATTCGAGCTGTGTCAACTCTATAATTCCAATCTTCTGGATGAACACTCTAAAGTTGAAATGTTTGTGTCCATGTGCGACATTCATCGTAAGAGCGTCGGAGTATCCAAGCGTGGTCTGGGCTTTGAAAAGCACTTCAACATGTTGCGGTATCTCTACCAGCACTACCGAAAGTTTCAAATCAACCTGACTCCAGAAGACCTCGAAGTGGCATCTGATGTATTCGACAGTGACCTGATAAGCCCATTGTCCAATCCTGAAATAATCGCAGCCCACTGTGGTAATTCAGCAGTGACTGGATTCGGGATAAATCCTGCCGTCCCGCAGGGATTTGGTATAGGCTACAGTTTGGGCCCCGATCGATGCGAGCTGACAGTCACTTCTCAGTTTAGACAAGGAGGTCGGTTTCTCTCAGCCCTTAAAAAAATCTTGGACCAGATGCTCTTTTGTAAGTCCCAGTGCGAAAAAAACCCAATTTTATCACAGGTGGAAAATGAGAGAAGCTGTCGGGTTGGACCAATCGAGATTTCGCCACAATCAGATCTGCTGAAACAATGGAGTTTTTCAAGAGAAGACGTCTATGAAATAGGGAGTAAGTCTCAATATTGGAACGCGTTTGAGCCGGTCAGCCCCATCAGTAGTAAGGTGTCTACGCAACCGGCTTCCGCGAATAACTCAATTAACAAGGAAAGAAGGAGATCTAACCGCTCAGATTCAGTAACGATGGAATTGACCTCCCGGTTTTTAACAAACGAGGAAAAGATGAAGATAGGCCGGCAGATTTCACTTAATGAACTGGCGCCCCTTTGGGGAGTTGGGTGTTGAAAGGGGAGCACAAATGCATATGGACAGTTGCGCGTTGTGTGGAATTACTGTAGCGGCTTAGGAATTCGTTGTTTTAAGGACATGGGAATCAATATCATAGAATAAAACGGCTAGCACAAAATCAGCAAGAAGAACGAATGTTCCACTAATTAAGTAGCAGCACCAAAGTAGACCTCTATCAGCCAACAATCCTGTGAAAACGGGTCCAATACAGCGGGCAAACGTTTTGCCTATGTTTACAACGCCCATCACCCTTGTGAGATCGCTTGGTTTAATGATGTTCGTCAGTAGAATTTGCCGAGGAGTGACATCCATAGCAGTTGTCAAGTTGTAAAGGTTGAAAAATAGCAAAGATAGCGAGAGATGCCCTTCAGCGTATGGTACCAACATGAAGAAAATCGCGGATGGAACTTGTACCATCAAAGTTGCCTTTACTGGGCCAAACATCCTGGCGATGGTTGATGATGGTAAGGAAGACAAAGCCATTACTATCTTTGCAACAAAGAAGAGCAATCCCAATGCAGCGGGGCCCAGTCCAAAAACGACTGAGTAGTAGAATACAGTCCAAGCGCTTGTCATGAACCCATAGCCAAATGAGTCTAGCATAAAGATGATAAGTAGCTTGATCATGACCGAGAAAGTTTCTGGAGCCAATCGTGACTTTTTCCTGTCGTTTTGCTCGACCAAGGGCATGTTCTCGTCGAGAACTTGCTGGACATCTGGTTCTTCGTGATGGTGAGCGTCCAGCTCCGCAGCATCCGACAAAAATACGATTGAAATTAGCTTCCCAATAGCCAAGACAGTGTAGACGGCAAAAACAGCTTTGTAGCATTGAAGTTGAGTGTCGAAAACTCTTCTGTCCTGTAGAATTTGAACAAACCACCCGCAGAAAACTGATCCTAATGCGCTTCCTGAGATACTCACCAGGGAGTGAATGGCGTAAATTTCGGGGCGACGGTTGTGAGGCGTTAGATGTGCCATCATCGATTCTTCGATGGACTTAAATGGTCCCACTTCGTCGCTTGATGGTGAAATGACTCCAAAAATGGCAAATACCAAAAGAATATAGAAATTCTCGCTCCAAGTAAACACAATTCCGCTCAAGACCATCATCACTGCACCATAAGTCAGAATACGACGTCTCCCCCATTCATCTGCATGCCATGTCAATAAGTAAGATATACAAACGTCACCCACCAATGTCAACGACATAAACCATCCCATCTCTTTTTCAGAGATGCCGATCTCTTTCAAAAAAAGTGTCAAAACCTGGTTAGTAACACCATAGGAGCCCAATCTCAAAAACGCAGATATCCAACATAGTTTTATATCTAGACTCGATGTCTTATATACCTGCCATGCCCTCATTGTTTCCCTTTATGTCTTTGTTTTCTGTATTCTTGGCTGGTGTTCTCATGAGATGAGCTTGAAATTGATAAATTAAGAGCTTCTAGTGTACTCATCAACAGAACTAAAGCTCATCGCCAAGCGGAATCGATGACATTTCGAGCAACTATAGCTGAAGAAGAGCCTTGAAGAGTGTTTTAGGACGCGATCAAAAGTTCAAACAAATCTTGTACTCCCTCTTTATATGACTCCAAGCAGCGCTTCGAGAAGTGAAATACCGGGTTCGTTAGATTCCAAAAATCCGGGTTTCCATGAGTCAATGGGAGACGGAACCGGCAGAAGAAAGAAATTAGCGTGTGTGGAATGCCGACAGCAGAAATCCAAGTGCGATGCTCATGAATTTGCTCCCAACCCTTGCACAAGGTGCAGAAAGAAAAACATACCGTGTGTGCTCCAAAAGGACTTCCGAAGGACCTACAAAAGGTTCAGAAACGAGGCTATTGAAAAGCGTTTCAAAGAGTTGACCAAAACTTTGGGAAATTTGGACGCGGATGAGATTTTGAGGAAAATCGAATTAGAGCAAGAAGTCCTGTTAGATCAAAGTAACTTCACTAAAAACAAACTGCGAAAACTGCGCCAAGAGCATGACGAGTTTCCGGAAAACAGCCATGAAAAAAGTCCTGCACGCTCAGGCTCACTGCCTCTTGCAGCGCAAAAGTGCACTTCGAAGTCCCTGGGCGACATATACCTGTCCGCAGAAGATATTGGCGAGCTCTTTGCGGAGTTCGTCTCCAGATACCACCCTTTCCTGCCCGTAGTGGACATAACCAAGGGTCCCGAGCGCATATACGAGCTTTCACCTTGCTTATTCTGGGTGATCATGCTAGTCGGACTTCGACGAAAATTCAAGGCCTCTGGGATTATGACCAATCTTTCAACCTTGGTCAAATCCGTTCTTGCAGAAATAACTATGTCACCGATCATTAGATATGCACCCATGGAGAATGATGAACCAGTTCTGAACGTGGCGTCCGTGTATTCTGTCCAGGCGTTTCTGCTGTATACTTTTTGGCCTCCGCTCACCTCGTCGTTAAGCGCTGACACATCCTGGAACACCATTGGATCTGCCATGTTTCAAGCCATCCGTGTAGGGCTCAATTGTGCGGAATTTTCGACCGAGTACGCGACCGCGAATTCGGAGCAAATACAAGAACAAGTCAAAACTTGGATTTGCTGCAATATCGTTTCGCAAACGATTGCATCATCCTTCGGATTCCCAGCTTTCGTTTCCTTCGATCACACTGTGATCAGTGCCTGTAAAAGTGTACAACGCCCTCTGTCTGATCACAAAGACATGGAAATAGCGGAAAGTATTAAGCAAATGATGTACATTGCTCATTTCGAGAACCAACTGACCAGGACGATGAATTCCAACCCACTGGATGTTATGGGGATGGTCGCAGGAGCTGAAAAACTCCCATTATTACGCGTTTTAGAGCAACAGCTGGGAGAATTGGAAATCAGGCTTCGTGACAGCAAGCTGGACGACATCAGAAAGTTTTTGCTTTTGGTAGCTAAAGTTCATTTGCTGACCTATACCTTCACTGGTGATGCGTCTCAGGACGGCGCTCTAGATGTGAGATCTCTGGAAATGAGCGTCCGAGATACAGAAATCGACTTTGAAGCCAAAGCGGGATTTGTGAAGGTTTACAATGCTGCGATCGAGCTTCTCACGCACACAACGTCGATGTGTAAGTCAACTCCACATCTAATCAAATCTTTTCCAGGTGTTTTCGTTTTGAACATTTGGCAGACAGCATGCATTATCAGCAAACTGTCGCACTCATCACTGAATTCAGTTTTGAATCTTGAAAAAGGGAAGGAGATGTATCAAGAAGCCATAACTTTGACGAGCTCTGCCTCAGTCCTGAAGTACGATATGGCTTATAGGTCGTCGGGTATCATGAAAAGCATATGGAGGATGTTTAGTAACATGCACGAGCATTGGAAACACGAGCAGACGCAGACAGCTAAAGCATTCTCAAAAGATTTCAATTTAGACATTACCATAAGGTCTAGGATGTCGGCAAGTGTCTTCTTCGACTGTCTGTACAAGCTTCGTGAGAAATGTGGCATGGCCAAACTCAAGAGAGAATTACGATCGGACTCTGATGAAAACGAGCTCGACGACAACGCTACTGCGTACGGAAGACCCGGGAAGGAAGGTCATGACATCTCTTCGCATGAGCGAGTCGACGATAGCGCCCGGAAATTGATCAAAACCATCCCATTGGATCCGGAGCCCATCAACGCCCCAGTTACCACCAGCAATAGTCCAAATATCCCCAGTGCGGAGGCTTCGGATGTGGTGTCGCTAAGAAGCATATTAAACAAGAGGGTTGGCATATCTTCGGGCCCAAATGCTGAAAATTTGACGGAAGATGTGAACGATACAAGCGAGGGACCTTTTGTTGATTCTCTGAATTTCACACCCGATCCCCTCATTGACCGAAGGCTATATGCAGACAAAGCGGAGACCAAAACAACCCCAAAAATCCAGGAACATGAATATGCCACTGTGTCGTCGTCGAATCGCAGCGACTCACCGGTCCCGCTGGATCGGTGGGACAATTGGGAATCCGATAGCGTGTGGAAAGACGTTGATATTTTAATGAATGAATTTGCATTCAATCCCACGCTTTGATATTCGAAATATGGATCAACACTTGCCAGCTTACCATCGGTATCGCCTCAGTGTCGTTCTTCATCATTTTTGACTAAACTTACGTTTTTCTTGTTGATGCCTTAATTCCAATTTCGTCTCGAATGACACATCTCTGAGAAGTCTCTGAAAAAAATTTTTAATAACTAAAGAGTGAGCCTGAGAGAAGTGGTTAACTTTTCAAGATCCAACACTGTCGAAACGAACTGTTCAAGCCATAGCAGCGCACAACAAAGACGTCTTTCAGGGAACTTAACACATTGAGAATTTTGAGCTTTTTATTCTCGACAAATCCCACTTCGATCCATTTCGATCCGATTATTTTTGACAAGGTTGTGCTTCAAGTGAAAAGATCTATAAACCAGTGAAAAGAAGATGGCAGCGGAACTACAAGATCAGGAAAACACTGAAAGAGTGCTGAGGGATAAGCTAGGTAACAGCTTGGGTAATGACGAAGCTTTGGATTACGAAGAGGAATTGGCATTGGAGGAAGAACAACCGGAAGAAGACGGAAAACCTAAAAAAAGTGTTACATTCAGTGGAGTAGATGATTTCGAATCTGACGAAGAGAAGCTCAAACGTGAGTTTGAAGAAGGCGGGGGGCTACCAGAACAACCTCTTGACCCAGACTTTTCTACTTTGAACCCACTTTCAGCGGATATTATCAATAGACAGGCAACCATCAACATTGGTACCATCGGTCATGTGGCCCACGGTAAGTCTACCGTGGTGAGAGCCATTTCAGGCGTTCAAACTGTCCGTTTCAAGGACGAACTGGAACGTAACATTACCATCAAGCTGGGTTACGCTAACGCCAAAATTTACAAGTGTGACGATTCCAGCTGTCCAGAACCAGACTGTTACCGCTCCTTCAAGTCTGATAAAGAAATAAGCCCTAAGTGTCAGCGTCCAGGCTGTAATGGCCGTTACAAATTGGTACGTCACGTCTCTTTCGTGGATTGTCCAGGGCACGATATTCTGATGAGTACCATGTTGTCAGGTGCTGCCGTCATGGACGCAGCCCTGCTTCTAATTGCCGGTAACGAGTCATGTCCTCAACCGCAGACCTCGGAGCATTTGGCAGCTATCGAAATCATGAAGCTGAAGCATGTTATCATTCTACAAAACAAAGTCGATTTAATGCGCGAGGAGAGCGCATTGGAGCACCACAACTCTATTTTAAAGTTCATAAGAGGTACCATCGCCGATGGAGCCCCAGTGGTACCAATCTCAGCGCAACTGAAGTACAACATTGACGCAGTTAACGAATTCATTGTAAAGACCATTCCAGTGCCTCCAAGAGATTTCATGGCCTCGCCACGTCTTATCGTCATCCGTTCTTTTGACGTTAACAAGCCAGGTGCAGAGATCGAGGAATTGAAGGGTGGTGTGGCAGGTGGTTCTATTTTGACTGGTGTCTTCAAATTGGGAGATGAAATCGAAATTAGACCAGGTATTGTTACCAAAGATGAGCAAGGTAAAATTCAATGCAAGCCTATTTTCTCAAACATTGTGTCGCTTTTCGCTGAGCACAATGATCTAAAGTTCGCCGTTCCCGGTGGTTTGATTGGTGTTGGTACGAAGGTTGATCCTACGCTGTGTAGAGCTGATCGTCTGGTCGGTCAAGTAGCTGGTGCCAAGGGACATTTGCCAAGCATTTACACGGATATCGAGATCAATTACTTTTTGTTACGTCGGTTGTTGGGTGTCAAGACGGATAACCAAAAACAAGCCAAGGTTAGAAACTTGGATGTCAACGAAGTCCTGATGGTTAACATCGGCTCCACCGCCACTGGTGCTCGTGTCGTTGCAGTAAAAGCTGACATGGCCAGACTCCAGCTAACATCTCCAGCTTGTACAGAAGTCAACGAAAAAATTGCTTTGTCGAGACGTATTGAGAAGCACTGGCGTCTAATCGGCTGGGCTACCATCAAGAAGGGAACTACATTGGAGCCAATCGCTTAGTCATAATAATAGTCATTGTACATCATGAACGGTCTTGTTCAAATAGTAACATAACCATTCACATCGTCGCACCCCTCATATGCGGTTATTTCAACAAAACTCTCAGTATTTTAAACGCGTTGTATAATCGTCAGGAAATTTGTATATTTTAAGAGCTGAAGTTTAGCGGATGAATGATTGAGTAGCCTTATTTCGACAGGAACTATGCATTTTTTGCTTCAAAATTCAGCATTACCGCGGCTTCTTGATACAGTTCGGAATTTATAAATTTCGGAAGCGAATCGATCTTCATAAGTAAAAACATCGAATCTGCCACTCTTTCGAAAAGTGGATAGATCAGCCTTAGAGTCTTCAAGATGCTTGAAAAACTTTTTCCCTCGAGGTCTTCAGAGAGAGACCGCTGCGTAGAAATCTTATTATCACCATTTTGGTGATCTCTATGTTGGGACAGGTTTACTCGGATTCCTGACTGCGGCAACGGTTCATCCGGAGTTGTCGAGTCTATTCCGTTATCTACTAGGTCCATTGTTTTTTTTGTTCGAGCATTTTCTCCTATGCGCGACATGAACATGCATGGTTGGGGAAACAAAATCACCTCTGTTATCGACTCTCTAAGCGAATGATCGATATTCAGCTGATACGGTGCGCCAGGTGTGATGAACGATGAGTAAATCTCATAGGCAGTCTCTAAGCACTCGTTTGCTTGTCTGAAAAGAGCGTTGTTGATTGTATTAACCACAAGATCACTGAAATGTTTGGAAGTCATCACATCGACATTATCTGGTTCCCTGGCCGTCTTGGTGTCCAAGAGATTTTTCAAAACAGTCATTCTTTTGAGGAACTTTTTGATCTCAATGTACACGTCAAGGTTTTCAGGACAAAATTCCTTTTCGAGGTGTCTTCGAAACAAATATCTCATTCCCGGATCGCGCAAAACATGAGTCAAGTCTGCGAAGTAGCCTGGCTTTCGATCGGTGTCCGTGCTAGCTGCTGATTCTGTCGAAGTTTGCTGGCCCTCTTTACTCTTCGGCTCGCCTTCTGATTGCTTTCTCAAACCGGACCCGACAAGAAACTTTTTGATGCCTCCTTCTGTCCTCCATTGCACACTTTCCCAACCTAGTTGCGTCAAGGTGAAATAACAATTGAGCCCTATGGAAAATTTATGCTTGTGATTACCCGATGGTGGTAAGTTTATGGGCTTTATGAGACCGTTTCTCAAAAAGAGTGAAGAAATGGTCACTGCTTCTTTTGGGTACATGATATCCGTGCAGTCCATGAGCCATTGCCATACGGCCTTTGTGGAGAACGTACACTCGTACAAGACTCGAGCCTCTCCGAATGTTTTTGCTGTGAACAGCCTCAGGCCACTGTTTGAGGTATAGTACTGAGCATGGGATGTAGAGTCAGGGTTCGTAAAAAATCGATGAGCCAGAGGAGAAATGCGATGCTCATCGTGTGCATTGGGAATATGCTGCGCGTCAGGATGTGCATTGAACGCAGCACCGCTATCGTCCGTGTTTGGGTCTGACCAACACATGTTCGCGGTTTCGAAGCTGAAAGTGTCATCGGAGCGTTCCAAAAGCTTTGCCAGCGTCGGTGCTTCATCGGGACCGTTATCTGGAGACCACACATTTTTCATGGGTCCCATAAGCTTCGAAAACAGTAGAGAGACAAAATAGTCACTGTGTATTATGGCATCAGTCATCGAACTTCTTTCAAAAGTGAACAACTCCATGGTGTTCAAATCCGATTTTAGAATCGCTGGTATATCTTTGAGACCCGTGTGACGCACAAATCGCTGTAGTACTGCTACTCCCTTAGGTGTCGGTTGGATAGCAACGCCGTCCTTGAGCACACAACGAGTTCTGTCTGCCGGTATATGCAACAATTTGGCATCCATAAAAGTTCTTAGCATTCTTCGACCCAGCTCCGGCTGTATCGAATAAGAAACCCACACTTTTGTGGTATTCATGTCTACCTGAAGTGTCAAATTCTCCATCTTGGCGATTGCATCCTTCAAACCAAACGAAAATGGATAATTTCTCTGGAATGTTGGCAATAAGAGATTCTTGCTTGCCGTGTTAGGCCTTTCCTTCAAATCCAGAGATATCAACATGATAGAGAACACTCTTTTCAAATCTTCACTGAAAACAAGCCCATTTGGAGTCCGTTTAAACGTTTTCGAAGAAAGTTCATGCGGAGCAGCTCCCATGGGTACTCTCTCTTCTTCTGTGGTATCCATATCCAGCCTCTGATTAGCGAGTCTTCCAAGCGTTCTTCGAGAGCCCTAAAAGAATCCAACTTTCGATCAAGCTACTTTCGCAACTTCCGAAGGACAGCGACTTAACATCCCTGTTCATGAGATGCTCTTTGACTCGTTTTAACTTCACAAATTGTGTGTCCTGGCTGTTTATAACTCGCATTTTTACTCATGGCTTCCTTGCGTCAAGGACGAAACCTGTTTCAGATCTTGTATAGAGTGACCGTCGGTTGGACCTCAAAATCGCACAGCACATTTCAAACGAGGATCGACTGCGTAGGCTGTATTGACCATTCTTACGCTTGAGAATGACGTTATCATGTCACTCAGAAGCTCTGTCTGCATCATGCGGTGACTTTAGTGGTTTAGGCTTCCTTCAGCAAGAGCTTTTCAGGTTCCTAAGTTGATCGTTTTACGACAACATTTGTTTCAATAAAGATCTGCAATATCCTCTCGAGCCGACTTGTAGCTACGTCGATCTTGCCGTGTGTGTGCTGGATCATGTTGTTGGTTTTCATTAATGTGTCTTGAGCGAGCATCGCGGTTTCTAGAATCGGGTTGAGAATCGTGATGCTTTGAAAATGGTTTAGGTTTGTCGGAGCGACCCAGGGGTGTGGCGTTAGGATTGTTGTCTCCGTTGAGTGCTTGTATCGGAAATTCAGCGTGCATTCTGTCGTCGCGGTCGTCTCGTGGTGCACTGTTGTTGTGGCCGTATCTTGATTTTGCATTGTAAATATCGCCTTTTGGACCTCCCGGAAGTTGTGAAGTGTTCGACCTCGTCCTCTGTTGCTCTAAGGCACCTGATGGGCCCCGTTGCTCATTTGGTTGGAACCGGGCTCTTGCCCCATTGCTGTTGAAACGGTTATCAATCTTATTGGGCGGACCAGCTTCAGGCGCAACGATTTGGGAATATGGAGCCCGATTGTTGCGACCTCCTCTGGGTGCTTCTGTCTGGCCATAGCTTCCGGAATATCTAGAGTTCGAGCCTCCCGTTGGATTGCCTTGTCTGTGTCCGCCACGTTTACTGGCGGGTGGCCCTCGTTGGCCATTTTTTTGACCTCTTGGTGCCTTTGGAAGTTGCGGCGTGGGTGGAGCAGCTTTTTCAACGACATGCCCCTGTGGTGCTGGTGGTGGTTGCTGACTCAAAGACCTGTTTTGTTCTTGTTTGTAGCGCTTGATGTCGGCCTCGTGACACTCTTCACAGGGCAATGTCAAAACTTTATCGGGCAGAGGCTCTTCTTTGAAAAAAGGATGGTTTTTAGCAGCCATAGCTGTGAGCCTTTTGTATGGATCCAAACAAAGTAACTGGCCTAAAAGGTCGAGTCCCGAATCATTTAAATGTGGCCCAAATCGTTCTCGTAAAGTCGATGTGTAATTTGTTCGTGTGAGCTCGGCACCTGGAAGATAATGAGCCAAAGACCATTGCTCCTGATTTGGAGTTCCCAGCAGCTTAAAAATAACGTGTCCTTGATCCACATCTGTTTGGCCTTGTAGGATGGGTTTTTTCTCGAAAAACTCTCCAAACACGCATCCGACTCCCCACATGTCAACCGCTGTAGTGTAATACTTGTCTCCCAGTACTAGCTCTGGGGCACGGTACCATCTCGTCACCACAACAGACGTGTATTTGGCGTCCACGCCAGCTCCGCCAGGAAATTTAAGATTCGGAGGGGCTCCGTAGTAGTTTCTCGCCAAACCAAAATCGGCAATTTTCAGCACACCTTTGTGGTCTATCAGCAAATTGGCTGTCTTGATATCTCGATGCATGTACTTTTGACAGTGGATATAGTTGACACCTTCGAAGACTTGCAGAAGGATGTTTTTGATGGCGCTCATCTCAAGCTTTATTCGAGGATTATGCAGTATACCAGACATGTCAGCGACCATATATGGCAATATCATGTAAAAAGATTTGAACTGACCACTTGTGGTCGAAACAGCTGGGGAGCTGGATCCGTTTGTGGAATCTGTTGGTGGATAGTCATAAACCATTTCTATAAGCTTGATCACATTCTTGTGATTTAGTTTTCTCAAAATGGTGATCTCACGCTGGGCTGTTATGGGAAACAGGTCTTTTTCGGCTTTTACAATGGTCCTCTTCATCGCTACCTGACGTTGCGTTTCCAAGTGCACACCGCGGTACACCTCACCAAAAGTACCTTGTCCTAGCTTTTTATCCTCTTTGTACCGATTTTGAAAGACAGTGCAGCCGTAGACCCTCTCGTTTTGCCTCATTTTGAGCTCGATGTAGTCTAATCCGGTCACTTCATCTTTAACAACTGTGGGTGTCTGCTTGACTTTCCCAATTTTGTACTTGTAATCCGGCTTCTTTGAAACAGGTGTTTCAAGACTCATCTTGGTCGATTCTGGTTGAAGTCTAGGATCTGGAGAGAGCGAGAAGAACGATATGGAAGAAGCTTTGCTGGTATCTCAGAGCTTCAATTGTACTGGAAGACACGCAGTGGAATTTGATGTAGACTAAAATTGAAAGCCGTCCAAAGAGATGTCTTGTAATACTTGTCACATGCTTGACAGGATGGTGAAATCGTATTTGACTGTAGATCACAGTGCTTTGACGATACACCTTTCTCGGATTGATGATGTTGCAGGACGTTTTGTTTGCGCTTCTTTATGCTCTTTGCAGCTGCTGAATAGTTTGAATTGTGGGAACCAGCCTAGTAGAGATTCTTTCCGGAAGAAATTCGAGTAAATTTTGTCTATGTAGTCCAAATAAGGAAGATCGTTCATACCCATTCTGTTGCGACAATAAGCCTTGGGAACAGTTGTATATGGCCTTTATAGCTGAGTCCAACTGTAATATATCGATAATTTGGGAACCGTGCGACGGAGTTCTTGAAGCGTAATCTGCATTTGATATGTTCTCAAATCGAAGGGTATGATGGTCGCTGTCGCGTGGTAGTTGCTAGCTTGAAATGCAGCCGATGCAGAGACTCGCAGCCCGACGGAGCCCCTTTCAGCCAGAAAATCAAGGTCGATGATATTTTCCCAAATATTTTTTACATCTTGCTTTTTCCAAACTCGTAAAGTACTTTCCAACATCATAGACGTGCCCGTCGCTTGCGGAATGATTGGCATCTTTTTGTTGGTTTCTTTGACCATGCTCGAATACTCAGCATAAGCCAAATTGAAATTGACATTGTCGTCCGTTTTGAGTGAAACCCTCGCAGCTGCAACCAGCACAGCCAGTTCAAGATCTGAAAGAGTTTTTACCTTTGAACTCAGTGAGTTTTCTAACTGATTGCGGTTGTAACAATTAATCCAATAACATGTTTCGAGCCCGGAGATTAGCGCTTCTATAGATTTTTCTTTGGCGACTAAAAGTTGTAGGCTGTTCTTCAAAAGAATAGTGGACCGGAACGTTTCATAATTATTTTTCAAAACCCGACGGAGGTTTGATGTGTCTTTGTTGATGAGTTGTTTGAGCGCCTCGTTCCATTTCAAAGCACTCTCGTTGGTAATATCAATGCGAAAATCTTCCTGAACCACATCCAAGAATTCTTCAAACGTCTTGATGGTAGGGACATAAATCATTCGTTGGGAAAAACGACTGTTTACTCTTTTTTCCAAATGCTCCACGACGTTCATCTTAGTAGTGCTGCCCAAAATGCAGACGGGTACTCGAGCATGTTCTACCATGTCGAAAAGGTTGTAGAGGAGTGTTTGCCTCAAAGGCCCCGCGAAAGTATCTATTTCATCGAATATGAAAATTATCGATATTTTCTCAGCCCTCGAGGCTGAGGATGACTTGGAGTGCTGAATGGCAGTAGTATCAATCAATCGTAGTACCTTTTCAAAAACCTCGGTCAGTGAACCTGAGCTTATTGAAAATGAGATGTCCTTGTTGCCGTGTAAGCCCTGTAAGCGGGACTCTAGTTGGTAAGCGATACTGTTGATTGCAGCTTGTTCTGAATGTATCAGTCCGTTAAGACGAATAGTCACAAATTGTTGTTCGTACTTCTGGGTCAAGAAGGAGAGATGATGCTCAATGACTGCTGTTTTAAAGTGAGATCTGGGTCCCACAATTATCGCTGAATGACTTTCCTTCTGTATGATGGACTGTTTAAGAATGCGTTCCACTTCTTTGGAACACTCGTGAACGAAACTTGGAAGCCGCGTTTCGGTTGGGGGAAGAGACCCATTTAGCTGCTTCAAAAAGTAGGCCTGGAATTGCAGGAAATCGGGGTCTAGAACGTTGGCTTGCTTCCGTTTTGGGGTAGGTACGTCGTCTTCGTGATCTGAATGTGGGCGCTTGCTAGCAAGATATCGGGATGCATCGCCAGTACTTGGAGTTGGGAGCGCAGAATTAGTATCTGTACGTGCCTCTGAACCCTCATTCGCACCTTCAACTGCTATCTGTGACTTGGAAGACTTCTCTTGGCCAGTAACAAGACGAATTTTTCTCAAAAACGCCTGTTGCTCATGATCTACAGAGACATCCTGTATGATTTTATTTGCATCTACCGCTTGCAGTGACTTACGCAAGGGGGCAAACTCGGCATCTACATCCTCCATATTAGGATACTAGGCGTCTAAGAGGCGCGCTGATATGATGTGCAGTGAATGGGCCCACACATCAAAGGCTGTTAACACACTTGTATTTATCGATGGAGGACTCATAATTTACCGGTGGGTATATCGCTTCGTACGTACTATTGCCTAATGGTAATGGTGAATAAAAGGGGTGTTGGGATTGAAGACGGGATCTATTCAAACCGCGAGACCAAGTTTTTTTTTCATTAAAGATCGATATCATTTTCGCTTCATTTCAGGTCCCTTACAGGCCCACGGCACTGCAGGAGTGAGTCACGTGACCTGTAGTAGCAAGGGAGCTCTTTACGAGACGTACTTATGCTTAACAAGATCTCTCTGGCCGCTCAAATACACGTTTACTGTTGTAAGTATGAGCCTTTGAATTAAGCAAATAGTTTTTGTTTTCAAGTGGCACACTTTAATTTTTTGGACTTTTCTTATTACTAGACATTTTAATGTTTTTGTCAAGCTTTTGAACTTTAGGCTCGGGGCCTGATGTAGCGCAAATCAAAACTTTGATTTATGTCACCAGAACAAAGAGCCTGGACACTTGTAGGGATGAATGGTAAATACAGTATTTGCAACATCTGTTTCAAGATACATATATAGGCCCAGAATTAATATTTAGCTGACCAAACCTCTTATTTGCTTACTTTTCCACACTACAATGAAGGTTTTTTGATCGTGTCACTGGAGTTTCACAGGGAATGCTTTCGAGGAAGCTTCGTGAAAATCTAGTCGACACAGAATAATTTCGTCTTAAACTGTAAAGTTCACATTCAAAGCTTGACCATTCATATTCAACATTGCTTCTCTATTGTCATTTTGAATTTTCTTGGCCAGTCTTGAACCTTTTGAAGGATTCTTTCAGCAACGACTAGTTGTAGCACCTACCAGTGCTTCTGATTTCTGGTATGGTGGTTTAATACCTAAATCTATGGCTATTCTAGGGTACGATTCTGTGTCTTAGTTCCCGGTTGCCGTTCGCCATGAGCCTTACCAAGCATGTCCTCTACTCCTTCCTCTCCTCGTTTCTCGAAGCGTTTCTCCTTTCACCTTCTCCTTTACCTAAGCACCATCAACAATGTTTTGCTTTGGCCCGGAAATAAAGGGGGGCGGGGGAAGACAGACAGAATCGGAAATTTCGTACCCTCCTCCTTTTAGCCGCGCAGGCTTCTCCCTTTTGTCCTGGTACTCTTGAACGAAACATAAAAATAAATCCGGGGTACAGTTTGTGTCATCTGCGTGTTTACGTAAGCAATATTGACAAGCCCGCGGGCATGGAGAAAGTCGATATCGGCTCCGGCAAGGCGCCGTTGCAAGAGTTCCCATTTCGTCCAGAGTCCGAATCCCGAGTATCTCGGAGCAAGTCGGAACGTTCCCTAGTGTCCCCGATGGCTCTACTTGCACCAGGACCCTTGCATAGCTTTGTATAAGAAGAGCTGTTGAAAACGGCTTAGACCTTTTAAAACAGTTGAGCTCTTACTTGGTTATTCTCTTCCCCATCTGTAAGCTTTTCCAGTTATTCGCATCTACCTTTGATTTGCGACCATTTGACTGATTCCTAACAACTCTGAGCATATCGGCTAAAAAAACTTGTGTTTTTGGTTGAAATTCCGAGTTTCTGCGTTTTCCATATTGAATACTGATTCTTCTGTACACGTTGTGTACCACTCCCAAATTCGCCAATTCTTGTTCTGTTTGTGCGCAAGCCCATCTACATCAAGAAAGAAAGCCAGCGTTTGAACAAATTTAGGCACTGTACTTCAAGTTGCCCACATTGAATTCAAGAAAAAAAACCATGCCTGTGAGAAACAAAAATCCTAAATCTGCCCAGGATTGCATCCGGTCTGAGTTGTCACTTGGTGAAGAAGTGGTGACTATTAGACGCAATGCACCCGCAGCTTTGCTCTACGAAGACGCATTGCGCGAAGCTCGTACAACAATTGCCAGTTCAGGAGCTCTTATTGCATTTTCTGGGGCAAAAACAGGACGGTCCCCTCGTGACAAACGGATAGTTGATGAACCGTCATCCAGAGATAACGTCTGGTGGGGTCCTGTGAATCGTAAGTGCTCTGAAAAGACTTGGATGGTAAATCGTGAGCGAGCTGCTGATTATCTCAGAACACGGGACCATTTGTACATCGTGGACGCGTATGCCGGATGGGATCCACGGTACCGCATCAAGATTCGCGTTGTGTGCGCCAGAGCATACCATGCACTATTTATGACAAACATGTTGATCAGACCCTCTCCCGAAGAACTCAAAAACTTCGGTGAGCCTGACTTTACTGTGTGGAATGCGGGTCAATTCCCAGCAAACACTCACACCGACGGAATGACGTCCAAGACCACGGTGGAAATCAATTTCGCCAAGATGGAAATGATCATTCTGGGTACCGAATATGCGGGAGAAATGAAGAAGGGCATTTTCACGGTGATGTTCTACTTGATGCCTATCAACCACAACGTCTTGACGCTTCACTCCTCCGCGAATCAAGGTATCAAAGATAACGATGTGACCTTATTTTTCGGACTCAGCGGGACTGGAAAGACAACGCTGTCTGCAGATCCCGCTCGTAAACTGATTGGCGACGACGAACACTGTTGGTCGGATCACGGCGTCTTCAACATTGAGGGAGGATGCTACGCCAAATGCATCGGTCTCAGCGAAGAAAAAGAACCCGAAATTTTCCAAGCAATCAAGTTCGGTTCGGTTTTGGAAAATGTAGGGTACGATCCTTTGACCAGAGAGGTCGATTACGACGACTGTGAGATCACGGAAAACACACGTTGCGCGTACCCCATTGATTTCATCCCAAGCGCTAAGATTCCCTGCTTGGCGAACGAGCACCCCAAAAATATTGTGTTGCTGACATGCGACGCCTCAGGTGTATTACCACCAGTTTCAAAGCTAACTCCTGCTCAGGTTATGTATCACTTTATCAGCGGGTACACTTCTAAAGTTGCCGGTACAGAAGAGGGTGTCACAGAGCCTGAAGCCACCTTCTCATCATGCTTTGGTCAACCATTTTTGGCTCTTCACCCTCTCAAATACGCTACAATGCTTGCTGAGAAGATGGAAAAGCACAGTGCAGACGCTTGGTTGGTGAATACTGGATGGACTGGTGCTAGTTTTGTTTCTGGCGCTCAGAGATGTTCTTTAAAGTATACGCGTGCCATCTTGGATGCCATTCATGACGGCTCGCTAGCCGCTGGAGAATTTGAGGTTTTACCCACATTCAACTTGCACGTACCGCTTCACGTTAACAATGTTCCCAACGATTTATTGAATCCAGCGACAAGTTGGAACCATGGTAAAGCCGATTACCAAAAAGCGGTAAAGTCCCTGGGTCACTTGTTCGCTTCTAATTTCCAAAAGTACGCAGAGCAGGCTACTTCCGAAATCATTGCTGCCGGTCCAGTAACGTAGTTCAACAAGGACACATCGTGACGCTTTCAATTCTTCAATCAACATTAGGTCTAAACTCATTAAGGTGTGTAGGTCATACCGCGAATCTTTAAAGATAGTTCAATATGCAAAAACAAAAAGAATAGGTCTATTATTCCACGAAATGTTCAAAACTTCCGAAACCTGTCCTGAGGTATGAATCGGTTGACGCCACGCAAATCGGGAGGGTTCATGGGGTGTCGCGATGTACCGGCGTTATGCAAGGTTGTTTGTACAGGGTGATTGCTTAATGATGCTTCGAAAACGGGAAGTACATCGCCGCTATCGGTACTGACCCATGGGTAAAGACCCTTTCCGAACCAGAAGTGTTGTACGACTGGAAACTTGTTGAGTACCTCCGCAAAATACATTTTCAAGAGGCCTCGCTGAACTTTCGGCCATGTTGCCACAGTTTGGGAGATGTCATAAAGCATGGGGGAGTTTTCAGCTAGCTGTCCTGACTTGACTTGGTAGACAAATGAGAGTCCTTGGCAATACAGGTTGGTGGGCGCATTTTCTTGCACTATGTCTTTCATTTGCATTTCTTTGGGTGAAGCCGGCGGTGAGCGCATGCCTATCATTTGAGAAGCACCAAAGATGTATATCAAGTGGAAATGGTCGTCAAGGCCCCAAACGCCATGAGATCCAGCTGGTTCCAAAGAGTAGGTAAGGACCAGTTTCTTTATGAGCGCGTAGTAGCTGTTTAGCAGAAATAGCAGGTCTCTGCCCTGCAAATCGGGTCCCCAGATACCCAACATGTCGAGAGCTGATATCACGGCGAAGAAGGAAAGTTCGTGTCCCGTTCCGTAGTCCAAACGTTCGCGAGATCCGAATGCGTTCGCCAGATAGTATCGGAGCTCCACTATGCTCTTTTGACAGTCGGATGGCATGAAATCTTCCAGCAATGGAGATAAAGCAGTTTCAATTTTATCATGCCACGATCTGCAGGCCAAATTGCCGTATCTTCTTGGTCCAGGAAACGCAGGAGTTTCATCGACCATTGTGGCCAGCTTGCTCAATAGTGCCACGAAGTCCAAAACCGTTGAATTCTCACTGGTTTTGGGAATTTGCTCACCTTCCACAATGCTAACATATCGATGGAGATACATCTTGATCCTGTACATTGCAACTGATTTTTGGAACGCCTGCGTGCCGCGGGAATCGAAGATTCTTTTAGTGGGCTCTTCGAACATCGTGGAATGTACATCGACTTTCACTGGTCTCGCTCCCATTGTACTTAGCGTTTCAGTAAGATGGTATTATGTGTTTGTACAATATTGTCCAAAAGAGCGGCTGACATTCGAAGTAGTCTTTTAACTACTTGGTAATGATGATGAGCTCTTCTAAGACTAGTTTTCCAAAAATCGAAGTACACGAATTTTTTGAAGTCAGCTGAAGTTGATAACTAGTGAAGAAGAGGTATGCTAGACAACTTCGAAATAGATCTCTAGTGATTGATGATACGTTGACAAGTTGAATTATAACTTTAAGTACTTAGCAGCACCAAACACAGCTTACATGTAGGTCAAGTATGCGGACCTGGAGCTATTTCTAGATAAATTGATAATAATAAGGTGTCATATTTTGACAGATCACGTGACTCAAAATGCGTTTGAAAGGGAAAGGAATTATAGAAGTTAGCACTGCGGAATACTTGGATTTCAAGTATTCCGGTCAAATATTCCGGTCAAATCATCGAGGTCTCTTTCATGATTTGTGTGTTTTTAGAAATTTGAGGTACATTCTCTTCTTTTGACTTAACAGGTCCCTCCTAATTTACGTGCATCGCTTGAAATCATAATATTTTACTATAGCATTCAACAACTATTCAACTATAGAACTTATATGGAACACTCCTCATGATCGGAAGCTCTGGTGTCATAGAATTGGCAGAAAAACGCATAACAGGAAAACCCAGGTTTGAAGGGCACGTGACCTGTGAAAAGGTTCAAACAATTGATCGATTTTGTTGATTTAACGCAGCCATGAAGTGTCAATAAATTACTCAGATACGCTATCGCTCTAGCTGATGTGTGGTATTTCATTGTACGCTATTCGTCTATAAAAGCTTGCATTTATTCACGTGATACAGTAATCCAAAAAATGACCTCACCTTGCACGGCGGCATATCCGATCTTTGATCTTCAATTAAACCTTTACAGAACCTTTAAAAACCTCAGCCTACAGCCTTGAATGTACCCTGAACTGAACCGATCATCCCAACAATCGTCTTAGTGAACATGGAATCTATGGAGCCTAAGCGTAGTATCCTGCTACCGAGCAAAGCGGATAATGGTGGCGGTGGCGAGAACATCCGGATTCTGGAGAGCGAAGTACCAAGTAGGGGCGAGAGAGGACGTACACGGGAAAAGAGGGGCACAACATCAAACGGGACGTCCCGAACAAGATCTCGAACGGCCAGTAGGCTGCGCGGTGGGATGCAGGAGTATTTGAAATGGACGGTTCTGAACCACGACCCGTCAGAAAGACTTTCTGTAGGCAGTGGATATGGCGGAACAAACTCCAGCGACGACGAGGAAGATGTGAGCGATGAGGAACAAGTGAGCGACGTGGAAAACGAGCTGGATATCGATGCGGCTTTAGGCTATGATTTAGGTGCCCGAGTGCTCCCGAACTTCGTGTCAAGTTTGTGGGACGTTCTGCAGGCAGAAAAAGCGTGGATTGCAAAGTATCTTGCTGAAATTGAAAGCAGCAGCGAACCGGTTCAAGTGGACGATCTGGCAAGTGGCTTTGCCAGAGCCATACATGTGATGCATGGCTCCCAAGCCGACAAGAGCAAGGATGATGAGAAGGCAAAATCGAAAAAGGGTTCGTCGTACGTGCTCTATTTGGACCTCACCACAGAGTCGTTTTACGCCCTGCTTTACGTTTTCGGAGCCGTTTTGAGCTCAAACGACACACTGTACGTGCTACACATTACGCCAAAGGTGCCCCACGATAGATTGCAAGCGAATGTGTCCCGACTAAAGGCCCAAATCGCGTATGTACTGGACGCTTCAGCGGCGACGTTGGACTCCATCACTGTCGTGGTCGTTTCCGTTTCACATCCTTACCCAAAGCATCTGTTGAACGAAACGGTCTTGGCTGTACAACCTATGGCACTGTGCGTACCGCTTTCGCTGCTGTTGTCGTCGCTTCAGAATTACGTTTGTCCCATTCCAACAGTGGTGATACGCAGAAAGCTAAAAAGGTCGAAAAAGAAGGGCCTCACTGAGTAGCGGCAAAGGGCACGATGGGGAAAATTGCGAGTGCTTACCGAAAGAAATTACTCCTTAGAAATATGTCAAATGAACAGACAATTAGCGGCAGGGACGCCGTAAGAATTGCCGCAATGGCAAATGGCAGAGATTTATTAAGGATAGCTTACCCCGAGTGAGGACAGTTGAACGCTGCAAATTCAGACCAGATTCTTTTTTCTGATAGCACGGGGCGGGTCTGCGGACGTTTGAAGAGTTTTATTTTCTGAATGCTGTAGGCTCCATTCAACAATACTGAGGAAAGCATTTGCGCAGATGTCTGAAGACTTCAATCCTCTGAAAACTGTAGGGTCCATTACAAAATACTGAAAAAAGCTTCTGCAAATCTTGCCTCGAGATTGATTGCAACATGTTTTTTTTCCCCTGATTATTTTGCCGTTGTTGTCGTTGTTGTACTGGCGAGGTGTGTGTGATGAGAAATGGCAAGTAGATTGATAGAGACTCACTGTGGGCGTGCGCTAAACACTAATATGGGGAAGAGTACAGAGGAAGCCCGATTTAACTAAGGTTCGGACGGCTTGCAGTTGGCCGTTTTGATCGCAGTTTCTGTGCGCCCGAGTGTTTGCACTCATTTCGGCAGAGACAGGGCTTTAAAGTCGGCTGTGGTGAATACTTTTCGCTTAGACGTCTGTTTTACAGTCGCTGTCACCAGTGGACGAAACGTGGACACGACTACAGATATGCGCAAACACTTGGGTAAGTGCAGGTGCGAGGGTAGTGATTATGTAAGCAGCTTTCTCGATATAGTGGTTGCTCCATTCGAGTGGAGGAATTCCGTTCAAGACGACACATGCGGAGATATTCGGAGATGGTTTTCGGCGGTTAGCGCGCCACGATTTTATACATAAGCAGGAGTATAGACTGTAAGCTCAATTACACTCAAACGTCCATGCCCGAGAAAGTGCTTCAAATAGTCTATACTATGCCGCAGCTGTCGAATTTGGTTCTACCAATTCCATAGTTCGGAATTCCATTTCTAAGGCACCAGGCTGAGATACAAGTTTAATTCGATGAGTAAGTAGCCAGCAACCTTGTGCACTGTATAAAAAGCCAAAGAGAGTCTCTGAGCTGCGACGCTATTCATCTTTCAAATGTTTTGGCGCTTCAATGCTTTACTGAAAGAGGGCTCGATTTGACGCGACCTCACGCGTTCCTTGATGCATATTCCTAGACGCGAAATGTCGATGTGTTACAACAAGACGGCCACATCCCATTTAGTCACGTGATCTTATTAAGGTTTTTGTTTTCCTCGACCCAGAGGTGTTACAAGGTCTCTGATGAGGAACTGCCCAGAAGTGCATCCCAAATTCGGTCGTAACTATATACGAGATGGACGGGGTGCCCTCTAAATTCGTTATCAATATCAAAGCTAAGGGTGATTTATCCTTGAGATTGGTATTGTTTTTATTTTCACCGTTTCGCGTATTTTTGACATATCAGTATGGATCCCTGAGTGCTTGAGTGGATTTACAAAGGACTGGGGACGAATTCGCGAAGCCAGTGCGCGAACCCATTAGCTTAAAATGCTTGATGATTCAGACCATTTGGTATATGATGATAAGACGTTCAAAGAATCCGGCACGAAATGGGGGTTCTGGAATTGGTATTGAGTACGAGCTCTGGCCCAAGGACAAGAGAGTATTGTATGCTAAATACGCCAATGAAATTTCAAATTACACAGTTCTCGGTTATTCGCGGTTCTTGTTGAAAACTCCAAGCGATTACTACGTTTACAATGATTGATCTTTTTGTTAATTAGCGAATCCCTGGATGGGAACTACCTCTCTAACATAACTTTCTGGGCCTAGCCTAAAACGTCACGTGACACACACACTCACACCCCACAAACAATAATTCTAACCACTTATCACCGCAAGCAAGTGTGTGTGAAGAAAGACAAACTTGAAGCTATTACTTTACGACTTCACAAATTGCCGAGTCCTTCTTACGCTTTTGTATAAAAATCAAGTTCGTACAGGACGATCTTGATCCCGATCGTGGTTTTTTTAATCACCTCTACTGTTCACGACCGAAACATATAGTTCTCAATTACTCAATTGTGCTCGTTGCCACCTCGACATCTTTCAATACTTGTCCGAAACCCATCTCTTCCCGCTTATCCCATCCCAACCTCCTCTCGGCCCATAGTCTATTTCTTCCGTCCATCCATCACCTTTATGTTCCTTAACACCATCGACATCACCGGCTCCGAAAGTCCGAGTCCTCTATGCTAAGCTAAGCTAGGCTATCTGCCGAAAAAAATAGAAACACACACACACACACTCACACACACACACAAACGCACAGACGCTTATGTGCGTTTTTCCATCCACGTGACCCCCACAACCCATGTCCCCTTTATTCCGGTCCGGTCAAACGCAACCTCATCCCGTAACACCCTTACATTTTCCTACATACACACAAGCGTACGTAAGAATGCGTCAGAGCACTACACACGTCTCACCGGAAAAAAGAGAGACCCCTACCTATTCTGCTGCTCAGCTCCTCTGCTCCTCGAGGCTGGTGGTGGTGGTGTGGGCAATAACATTATCAATAATAGTATCAATAATAGTATTGCCGTCCGCTCTTCCCTTGACCCTGTAGAGTCGAGCCTCTCCCGACTTTGTTGTTTTCTGGCCCAGAAACACTCGCACACGAACTACTTGGCGGGCTTGTTTATGTGTGTGAATGTATGAGTAAATGTATGAGTGTGTGTGTCATAGTTACTAACTCCCTAGTTTCCATATTTACCTGTTCTATGTTATTGGGTTCCGTGCCGATACGCCTACAAACGCCTACACATGCCTACAAACGCCCATACACGCTCACACAGGCCCACCACGCACATATTGCTATTCAATAAAGGGAGCGTGAAAAAAATATTGAAAACCAAAGTATATAAAGGGGAACCAGAAATCGAGTGTAGGAAACGAAACCCCAGGTTTTTAAGCTATGGAGATATCAAGGAAGGTCACGCATATTTAGTAAGTGACAAACCCAGAAGAACTTTTTGTTTTTGTGTTTTTTGTGAATCTCGCTCGCACCGAGTCAAATAAAAGAAAGACACGCGCGAGTCAAAAAAAAAAAGTCAGTGAAGGGCGATATAGAGACCAGGTTACCCGGCAATCGAACACTTGGCGGCTAATTTTTTTTTTGTGTTTTTGTGTTTTTGTGTTTTTGTGTTTTGAGCAGCCACGTTGTACATAATCGCAGTGAGTGATAGAAACCATACCACCACCACCACCACCACCACCACTATAACACCATGTTTAGTAGAGTCGTCACCAAGCGTACACTACAAACGGCAACCCTGGCGGTAGGTGGCTACGCCACCTACGAGTGGAGTAAACCGTATTTCCAAAACGACGTTCGCGTAACAAGCAAACTCACCACGCAGGCGCCTGCTTTGCCCACGCGTGCGGAACTTTTGGACAAAATGGCCAAAACCGAGCAATTCGACGTCCTGATCATCGGTGGCGGTGCCACCGGCGCAGGGTCCGCAGTGGACGCGTCAACGCGTGGTCTCAACGTGGCACTGGTCGAAATGAATGATTTTGCGTCCGGAACATCGTCAAAATCCACTAAAATGGCCCATGGAGGTGTCAGATACCTGGAAAAAGCGTTTTGGGAACTCTCCAAGGCTCAGCTCGACTTGGTCATCGAAGCCCTGAACGAACGTGGTCATATGCTAGAAACCGCCCCACATCTGTGCAAGATTCTTCCGATCATGATCCCCGTTTACAACTACTGGCAAGTGCCTTATTTTTACGTGGGTACCAAGATGTACGATTTGTTTGCAGGATCCCAGAATTTGAAAAGCTCTTACATGATGAGCGCCAAACGGGCTTCTGAAGCGGCCCCCATGCTAGACGCTTCGATACTGAAGGCCGGTCTCGTTTACCACGACGGCTCCTTTAATGACTCCAGAATGAACACTGCATTGGCCGTAACCGCCATTGAACGTGGCGCCACCGTCTTGAATTACGTTGAGATTACCCAACTGGTGAAAAACAAGGAAACCGGCCACATCGAAGGAGCTTTGGCGCGGGACCGTGAAAGCGGTAAAGAATTCAGCATTAAGGCCAAAGTTGTCGTAAATGCAACTGGTCCTTTCAGCGATCGTATACTTCAAATGGACAACTCGAAAGATGGCCTACCCAGAAACGATTTGGTTCAGTTTGCCAACGAAGGTCATGATTCCATTGGTTCCCGTATTGCAGTGTCAAACCCCAGAATGGTAGTTCCTTCGGCCGGTGTCCACATTGTGTTGCCCGCATTCTACTGTCCAAAAGATATTGGTTTGCTAGATGCAAAGACCTCAGATGGCAGAGTCATGTTCTTTCTGCCATGGCAGGGCAAAGTCCTTGCCGGTACCACCGATATTCCAATGAAACAAGTTCCAGAAAACCCAACTGCCACGGAAGCAGATATCCAAGATATTTTGAAAGAATTGCAACATTACATCAAGTTTCCTGTTAAGAGAGATGACGTTTTGAGTGCATGGGCCGGTATTAGACCACTTGTCAGAGACCCTAGAAAGTTGAAAGAGGGAGATGACGTTAATTCCACTCAGGGTCTTGTGAGAAACCATTTCCTATTCACATCTGACAACGGCCTCGTGACAATTGCAGGTGGTAAATGGACTACTTACAGAGAGATGGCAGAAGAAACTATTGATGAAGTTGTCAAAGTTGGTCGCTTCCAAGCAAAGCCCTGTATCACGAAGAAAATCAAACTTGCAGGAGCTGAAGGTTGGGACCCCAATTTCGTTGCCTTGCTTGCTCAAAAATACCATCTCTCGAGTAAAATGGCAGAACATCTTGCAAACAACTACGGAACCCGTGCTCCTATAATATGCGAAATGTTCCGTGAAGATGAAAGAAACCAATTGCCCGTCACTTTTGGAGGTAGAGAAACAGTCACTGTGTTCAAGAACGTTAATTTCGACTCTTTCCGTTATCCTTTCACGATTGCCGAATTGAAGTACAGTCTCCAATTCGAGTACACAAGAACGGCTTTGGACTTTTTGATGAGAAGAACAAGATTTGGATTTTTGGATGCAAGACAAGCCTTGGCAGCGGTAGACGGTACTGTCAGCGTCATGGGAGATGAACTTGGATGGGACGAGGCCAAGAGACAGTCTGAAAGACAGCAAGCCTCCGACTTCATCAAGACTTTTGGTGTTTAATGCAAACTCTCGAATAATAGTGTAATGATAGCTCCACTGTAACAGTAGAGTCCTTAAATATTCTTGTGATGATGACAATTTTACGAAAAGAAAAACTGTGTTCTTTGATATGAGGAGCTAATTGAAGCTGAAATTTAAATGTTCTTAATTATTCCTATTTTAAAGCACTGATTTGATCGAATCTATTAAGTAGTTAGTTGTACAAAGCTAAATCAAAGCTATTTGTGCGCGACTTTTGTCGCTTCTTTTCGCTCTTCATTCCTTTATTTTCTCGTAAAACAAGACGTAAACATCGCTACTGGAGACACTTGTAATGCCTGCATCGATATCTCCGTGGTTTGTGTCTTTTTTTACAACTTCGTCATCAAAGTAATACCATTTTTGATTGCCATTGTTCAGTTCGTGTGTCAAGTCCTTGTTGACCAGTGATGTGTAATGTCCACTAATCAAATTACCAAAATGATTAGCAATGGCGAAAAGTCTGTAATTGACCACTTCATTGTTCTTTAATACAATACCAAGTCTCAAAGGATATGTGATTACTTTGTCGTTCTTCTTCGTCAGGTCATAATAAAACCTCGACAAATGAATTGTAAGCACAAAGGGCAAAGAAATGAAATTGAGCGTTTTAATTGACGAGAGCTTCTTTTGCTTCCACTCCTTGGGATTAGACGCTGTTGTGGTGCTTTGCTTCCTGAAAGGTGACATCGATCGGCTTCTCGACTTGGTGCGCAATTTGAAGAAACCACTACGGCTTGTGCTATTATTGTCGGGAGACAATAAAAACTTCTTTTTCCTCCGGTCATCATCAGGGCCTTGACCAGTCACAGAACTTCCGCAATTAGGGCAATCCCATGCATTTTCGTTTGTCAACTGCTCATCGCTAGTATAAAGGTTGATACAGTCTTCCAATCTAATCTTTTTCTTTTGACCAAACGTTGACGATTTTCCTGGGATGGGCAATGACAAAACATAGAACACCGAGTAATTGTATGAAGTGTGACCACAGCGTTGACACAACAGGCCATTCTCAATTTGACCCTGAAATATACTATCGATGGGAGATATTCCGTTGGCCGAGAGATGTTTCTCGAACCAATTGTCGTATTCGCTCCTATCTACTTGCAATTTACCGTCATCATGGAGCAAAAGCTCAGGGAAGTCATTGGCAACATAGTTAGATTCAGACAGTTCATCATGAAGCTGGCTCAGTAAAAAAAGCAAGAATTCTTGAGTATCTTGTTGATCGTGAGGGATCTTGAAGTCCGGCCGTAGTGAATTGCAAGCCTTGAGAAACCCAGAGGGAACGACAGAGCATCCACCATTCAAATACATTTTCTTGAACAGAAGATGGAAGTATTTCGACAATTGATTAGGATTTTGGTACTTTGAGGAGAAATATTTCTCGTACCCACTGGATAAAAATAAGTCTCTAAAAGGCTTAGTTGCAAAAAGACACTGTAGCATGCTGTTAATGTAGCAAGTATTTCCACAATTTCGAAGCCCGGTGATTGATAGGGCAACATACTCATTCTTGCTTCCTTCAATCGTGGGAATAGAGGAGGAGAGATCGTTAGCGGTATTGGGGTGGTGATGGTGGTGGCGATGCTGAAACTGATGCTGGTGATGCTGGTGATGCTGATGCTGATGCTGATGCGGATGATGCTGGTCGACAAGCATCGAAGCTTGTGGCCTTCGGATTTCTGTGCGTGGTCTCGTCGCATATGGTTCCCTATGAAGAGGCTCTTTTGCTGGAAGTGGAAACGGTGGGCGGTCGTAAGGCTCCAGCGGTACGGGTGGCGGAGGTATCGATGGGGGAGCGAAACTCGGAGGCTCGCTCTCATGCGTCTTATCGGGTTTTTGGAGAGCATCGCTACCCAAAGTATGGAATAGAAAGTCTTCTTTGCATATCGGACGAGTTTGCGATATTTTTGTCACAAACCGTTTCCACTGCTCGTATCCGCCTAGTAGGACCTCAGGAACACACTGCAGTGACTTACCTGAGTGGTATATTAGCTGGAAAAATACCAATTGATAATCAAAATCCAGCCGCATGAAGGTTTTCATATCGGTGTAGTATACGATGCGCTTGTATTCAGACCGTTTCTGATATAACGTTTTGCCAACAAGAGGTTGAACCTGGTTGCTGTTTTCTATTGCGATGTTACCGTCCGTACTCCCAAGATCCCTAGGATCTATATTGACCAAGTTTGGAGCAAGAATATGATTGGACCGAAATCTCCTCGCAAGTCTCAAATCCACCAACAAAAGATCATTTTTGTCGCTGCTTGAAAGAACATCGAATAATTGGTCACAGCTTATGACAGCTTGTTTTTGCAGCCTCGCAAGGTTGTAAGAAAAGCTGTCATAATCATCGCCAACCATATGCACTGAGTGGTATGAATCCTTTCTGTGGGTTTTATAGCGATCCACGCCTTGGGAATGGATCCCTTCGCTGATACTTTCGTCCATCTCTTCGGCTAAAGCTGGTTTCAGAGGAGCAGATTCTCTCCGAGTTCTCATTTCGGGGCTAGTAGCCAGCACAGGAGGCTCGAAGTCGTCCGATGAAGAAGATGGGGCCTTACTAAAAATGTTGTCCGCCCTGAGGGACGCAGAAGAGCTTAAGGAACCCAGGTTGACTTTCAGATGATCATTTGGTTCGAGATCCGGAGCTGTCCACATTGTAGAGTCATTTTCGGGGTCTGGGTCATTAGTGGGGATCGCGGGTTCTTCAGAAAGTGCAATTTGTCTCAATCTTTCTGCTGTGGTTATGCGAGGAACCGAATATGCTCGTTTGCGATCTATTCGATTAACTTCCTTCTCATCTTTGCTCATCGTGTCTATCACGCTCGTAACCATCAACAAAACGTTTGTCATATGGGTCTCATCTTGGTAGTACTTTTTAAGGTCCACATAAATGGCATATGATTTGTCCCGTGAATTGAACTGAATCGATCGCGGTATGATCAGGTAGATGTAAAAGCAGCCCGCGACGTATGCAGTCAACAGGTCGTCTTGCTGATTAGTGGCTAAGGACTTTCGATATGATTCGAACAGATATTCAGCATGTTCCAACAAGTTAATCAGCTTTTCCAGTCTTAGCTTTGGAAAGTAGTGTGCTATATCCTGTGTGTACACTTCCGTGACAAAACGTAGCAACTCGTCAGAATACTCTGGAGTGAGGAAACTTGCCATCCGCCGCAAATTCAGTTCTCGGGGTTTTGAAGTCGAGTACACAGGTGCGCAGCGGGATGTCCAAGTTTTCTGGTGGAGGTGTGTTTAGTTTATGCTTATGGGCTTGCTTCTCGATATGATTTGAATCTCATCACTATAAATAGAGGATGGGTTCGTGATGAGCGACAAAGAGTCGTTTCGGCCCTGAGCGTCATCGAACGCACGAAAGACTAGTGGCATCAACGACAACAGTGGCAATGAGGCATCACCCAACGCAAATCTCAACCTTTATGTGGTGAGGATAATATTTGTGATTCCTTGTATCGAAAAATAAAGAAAGCAGGTCTCTTTTCTTACAGGAGAGCCTCATGGCTCAGATTGTCATTTCGAACACTTCGTGGATTCTCCTGGCGAATGAGAACTGTAGAAACACGTTTCACAATGTGGAGTAGTTTTCCCAACTTTCAATTGGGTTTCTTGTTCGTGTAGTTTCCATTTTTTTTCATTTATGATAAATCGACCCTCGACGAAAATCATAGACTGTAGGAAGCCAGCGAAGCCTTCGATTTTACAAATCTTCGAGGTGAATGTGGGCTCAACACAATAGAGTTCCTTTCGTAGTGTCTTGGAAGAAGAAGACGGTTCAAAAGGCTTGTGTGTTACCAAACACACGTGATGACCTTTCCATTTTAAAGATGCTCTTTTCGACACACTGTAGAATGGGGTCTCATCGCAAAATAACTTTCCTGACCAGAATGGTGTTTCGACAGTTCTGTTCTTGATTTCAAGAGTTCCTTCCACTAACAATTTTTGCAGAATGGCGCGATCGATTATTCTCAGAGGCTCAATTGCGATTCTGCTGTAGCGTCACAGGCGGCTGGAAAGAAACCAACAAGGTCAATGTGCTCCTTATGAAAAACAAAAAGGAACGTCGCATTAGCCTTTGCAATGATTCTAAAACACTTGGCATCATCTAAGTTCGATTGGTGAGATTCACGCTTCCAACACTTTGCTCGGTGTGCCCGCTTTGAGCTGAGACACACATCGATCTACGCGGGTACAATTGAGAAATGTCTCTTCATGGCTGATAAAAGTTCCCATAGTCCTCTCCTTAATTTTTTTTGACTTCCAAGTCTGGAATTTCTTAACGGCTTATTTCCTAGTGTATGCAATTTCTGTCGGAACAGCACTGAAAGAAGCTTCAAATGCAGAAGATGCTCCTGATCTCAAGGCAAACCAGGTTTTCCTTTGAGAAATACTGTGCCATTGACGGCGCCAGTGCCATCATCAACGCAACCAATTTTGTTACCCGTATGAGTGCTTCGTACTTGCAACGCCCTGCCACACCAAAGTCCAGAAAAGAAAGAGTCTTGCCGTATAGATGAAGTGTGATTGTTTTGCCCCGTAATTTAAAGTAGTCTTTCGTCGTTTCGTTTCCGCTCACACCGCTTGAAACATCACTGAAAAGCTGATGTTCATCTGCCACCGATATGGGCACCTCATCAGGCTACTTGTGAAAAGGGAATGTTTAGCTGTCGAAAAACGCGCAAATTACGCTTGTTTTTAAGATCTTTCAAAGCAGAGAAATTTCGTCAGAACCCAAAGGAAGCTCCCACTCTCCTCAGGATCATGCACATGATCGAAAACGAGTCCACCATAACCGGACAGGACAAAAAGTATCTGAAAACCCCATTTATACTCTTCGATGTTTTTCAATCCGTTTTTTTGGTTGTTTCATGTCATTCACGTCTGGTCAATCTTTCCGCCAACATCTTGTTATGGTGTTTGTAGCTTTGAAAACGCCAGATCAAGGAGAGATAGCTTGATTAGATACCGTCCAAGCAATACCAAGAAGTGGTTCAAAAAGCTTCGTGATCTGGTCTTAACCAGGTTACTCCCGCTGATCAGTTGTAACTACTAGGAAATTGAACATTTATTTGAATTAGCACATTCGTGAAAAGAGATCTCCGTGTATAATATTGAAAATTAGAGGTCGATGAGATGAGCTCAATGGTGATGAGATGAGCACCCATCAACAACTCTACAAGACACACTGATCTAAGTTCCCAATATTGTGTGAAGTCTTGTACCTTGGATACAGCTCAGAGTCGATTCAAATGGTCAAGAATCAGGCTCTTGGCAAAAACCAAAAAATCAAAATTGATCCCTTGGATGTCACCAGAAGTCTCGGATATCAAACTCACAGATTAAAAGCCCGAAAGCCTTGGAGCAAGGAAGAAGACGATCTGCTAAAAAGCTGTGTTAACAAACTTCTGGTGCGGTTTGGGTTTGAAAATGGTATCGACTCGATGAAAACCATCGAGCAATCTAACGACGTATGCAAGAATATGCCATGGGATGAGATTGCTACTCATTTCGATAGAACAGTACGGAAACCAAAGGATATCAGAAAACGATGGGTTAGCTCTCTAGATCCTAACTTGCGCAAGGGAAAATGGACTGTGAAAGAGGACGAGCTTTTGATGAGATCATTTGCCCAGTGGGGGCCTCACTGGCTTAAAGTATCATCTGAAATACCAGGAAGGACAGAAGACCAATGTGCAAAACGGTACATCGAGGTTTTGGACCCAAGCACCAAAGACAGACTGCGAGACTGGAGACTAGAGGAGGACTTGGCTCTCATCAGTAAGGTCAAACTTTACGGGACCAGTTGGCGTAAAATTTCGCTTGAAATGGAGTCGCGTCCAAGTCTTACATGTCGCAATAGATGGCGAAAGATTATAACTATGATAATGCGTGGAAAAGCGTCTGAAGAAATCACCAAAGCGGTCCAAGGGACATCTCAAAGTGAACCGCATCAATCGTTAGATGAGCTAAGGGAGAGTCTACGTGCTAAACTGGAGGAGATGAAAGACGAGCAATTGCCTCCAGACGGCGAAAATTTGAAGGACACCAACGGCTGTCCTCAGGATCCGGAAAAGCCATTGAAACTGGCGCATCATATCTCTTCAAATGACTCTTCGTCAAGTTCACAATCTGAGTCAGAATCTCCAGAGAAAGAAGACTGGCCAACGCATAGCACAACATCAAAACCCCAACAAGATTCTAACAAAATGGGGCCTTCATACGAACAAGAGGGCTTGAGCCCACTTCATGCAGATCCATCAAAATTTCCCGAACGACCGCAAGCCGGACTTTCAAGAGACAATGTCGCCCAGCCTACCTCTTCGTACGTAACAGGCGAACTGCAGCAACAACAAATACTGCCAGAGCGAAGGACAGGTCCAGCACAAATGCCACAAGAATTGCCGGCGGCAGATCAAAAAGCCAAAAAGACTGTCACAAATAAGAGAAAAGCACCATCGTCACGAATGGATTGGGGCTTTACTCTTACTGATGAGATGGGTGGGCCAGTATCTGGTGGCTTGATCGCAAACTCCGAACTTGTCCAGGAACTGATACAACAGGCGCGGCGTCACTCGCTGACAATATCCATCCATCAACATATACACAATAATTTTGGATCCGGCCATCATCCATTGAACACTACAGGCTTTCCATTCACCGATGAACTACTCGGCGGTATGCCACCATATGGTCTCGGTGATGAGAGGGCTCAAAAGCAGCACAATGCACGCCCTTTCGAAACTGATTTTCTCGGAAGGTCGCCCAACTTTTCAGGTCTTGTTCTTGACCAAGAGTCGGATCCGTTAGCGATCGGTCACCATTCGTCTCAACAATACCCTGTTCTTTCGGGCTACACCCAGAAGCCCGGAAATGGGAGCTCAATTGGGTCGCGATCCACACCTGGAGCAGAATTGGAGGAAATTCCGCCACACAGACAATATCATTTCAATTATCTTTCGCCTACACTGAAACCACATCTGAGTTCTTCTTCGCTTGCTAAAAGTCGCGGTATGTTAAGGCCGGCGAGCGACAGTCCCTCGTCTCCACAACACAGAAACAAGATTCGCAAGAAAAGAAGGGGGTTGTTGTCGGAGGAAAGCACCCCGATGGATCGCTTTGCCTCTGGAGGTGCGACACCAAAGGATGTGGACGGCTCAAACAATTTTGGATATCGGGAAAAGACAAAGACCGTAGGAACAAGCAATACAATGTCCAGTATGCTGGAGGAGGAAGATCTGGATTTCTGGGAAAGCCTGCGTTCGCTTGCAGCCGTTCCGGCTGCGAACTCACACAACTCTGGACGTGAAGGCCCGCTTGACGAGTACGATTACCTCTACAACTTTTACGAAGAACAGGCCGGTTCGTCGCGGAGAAGCACTGGCAAAAGTCCCCAGATGCCGAAAGCGTCTGAATCATCAGCATCGCACAGTAACTATACAAACAATCCTGAGTCGGTACACAGGGGCTTGCCTTTCAATCCTAGTTGACCACAGCGAAAAGTACCGAAGCATAAATACAGCATATCAAAGCAGCATATTGAAGTCGAAATATATGAGGAATGAAGCAGACAACGAACGTTAGAAAGAGAACGAGAAAGAGAGAGAGAGAGAGAGAGACAAACAGACAAACAGACAGTAAAAATCAGCGAATTTTCGTTTCAAAGCTTGAATATTAAATGGCTTAAATGTGCAGAATGGTACAATGAATAGCTCTTCTTTTCCTACTTTCTAGCGAAATACTTTGAGGAACCCAAAGAGGCTACTGTGTAGTCGTAACAGGACTCTCCTAGGTTGAGGTATTTTACCATATACTGTCTAACGTGAGAATCCTCAATGGACTCAAGTTTAGGCGTCAAACCTGTGTTTCTCTTAACTCCGGCAAGACACACCGACAGAAGAGTTAGGTCGATGGAAAAGTGGACTGCTTTTCCGATCTGCCAAGTTACGTTTTGTTAGTATCCTAAATACACCACTTTCCAAGCAAAAAGCCCGGTTCGAAGCCTTGTTCAGCGAACATTGGCGATACAAAGCTACTTACGAATGTCATCCTGATGCTTACAATTGATAGTAAATTGTCAAACCTAGTGGAAAGTATAGGATTTTGAACAGCTTAACTTGCTTAAGATATCTTAAATATATTTCATCTATTAGGAAAGACGTCAAAAATTTCCAATTTGATGATGAACTTGAATGATAAAGTCATTCTTGATATAAAAGAACAACGATTTGAACGTTGATCAAGATCGGTTCTTCGAATCAAACAACCAAACTTCTAGTATTTAAAGATGCTGAGATTAGCTGCCAAAAGTGGTAGCAAAATGGGTAATCAACATCGACTCTTAGGTGTGCTATACCGTAGTTTTTCAGTCAGAGTAAATGGGGCATCTCAAGCTGCGGAGCCTATTGTGCTGAAGAACAAGAGTAAACCGCTACGTATTGAAAGAGAACTACCGGACCCCACGAAGGACAAAATGAAAAATCGGGTACAATTGGGTCTTTTTGTCGTGGCCATCGGTGTGTCTTTAGCATGCATTTTCAACTACGAGAAAACGCAATCCCCCATTGTTTCCAATTCGCTATACCACATGCGTAGATCGCAGGCTATAAGAGATTTGTTGGGAGATAGCATCGACTTTGACGGTCTAGTGCCTTGGGTGTTTGGAGATTTGAACCAGGTAGCCGGAAGGGTCAACATCTCATTCTACATCAAAGGCTCTAAAAACGTTCAGGGAGTCGTAAAATTGGTGGCAGATAGAGAAAACAAGCACCAGGAGTTTTTGATCCACGACTGGAGCGTGACGGTAGGTGATAGGAAGATCGATCTTTTGAGCGAGGAGGGAACCAGAAGCCTGTAAGAAAGCGATTCTCCATCACCATGTAAATAGAATACAATTGCTAACTAAATATGCGTTGTGTGCCCACTTTATCCCATAGAAAACAAGGCTTTATATCATACACGAACCAAAATGAGGTGAGGTGTTTCTTGAAGCCGATATATCTACACTAGCGTCGGCTTGTAAGGTACGATAACAACCCAAGTCAAACTGACATCAACGCTTTCGTGGTTTCAGGCTGTTGATGAATTCTCGCTTGCTTTCAGTGTAGTTTGTGAATTCGTTCTCGTATTGGTCCTCTTCTGCGATTTCACTTTTGTTTTTCACGTCGTAGTTATTCTTTAGCATGTAGTAATCTTGTTTGGCATCCACGAAACCGTTTTCACCATACTCTGGGGATCGGTCATCGCGCTTTTCAGTAGTTGATTGTTGATTCGGTATGCCGTTGTTAGTTTTATTGTTGGTGGGTGTATCAAAGACGTTTTCTGAACCTTTTGCGAGGGAGTGCGTCGAAGACGACCTGGTGACTACCGAACTGCTTGAGATGTTTGCCGAGGCCATGCTGTTTAGGTTCACAGACGATCTTCTTCTCGGGTATGATCCAAAGTCGTGGGTTTGTAAGTTCTTGATGAGATTGTCGTTGCTAGAGTGTTTGTCGTGCGTAAGACTGAATTCTGAATTTGTTGCCAGAGCAGAGTCGGATGTGTTGCGATGGTCCAAAACTGGAATCATCTGATCCAATACCGTGGGTTCGTTAACCGTCGGCACACTGGCGGGCTTAGTTTCAAGAGACGTTGAAGAACTTTCGTTGGTGGTCCGAAGCTCGCCCGTGTTTAGGGACCCAATGGACGAGTTGAGTCTTTTACGATATGCCGGCATATACGTATTTCTTCTGTTGGGTTTAGCTGATTTTGAGGAGGTTGCAGAATCGGTTTTGAACCCCCATTTTTTGATTTTCTCGTTTTTCTCGTTTTTGGCGGGTGCAGCGCTGCTGCTTTCTAGCGTATGTGTCTGATCCGAGGACGATGAGCCCTCTGCAGCGTGCTGTACTACTGCCTCGACTTTTTCCAGGTCTCCGTCCTGCTCATCACGCCCACTTGCAATATTTCTTTCTTCCCGCAACGCCTCCATGTTTCTGAAGCTAATAGCTCCATCACCGCTCAGGGACTCTGCGTCTTCCTCTCTTTCTTTTCGGAACCGTCTCTGCATTAGCGACCAGAAAACCACAGCCACCACCACTGCTAGCCCACACGGGATGCCTACTGCACATCCTACTGCTACCGATACCCCGTCTACCATTATGCCAAGCCGGGAAGCTGGAAAGCCGGAAAGCAGAAAATGCCAATCAAGCTGTAAAAGCTCGAAAGCTGTAGAAGCTCAAAAGCTGTAGAAGCCCAAAAGCTGTACAGTGAAACAGGAGCTTTTGGCACCGTCAAGACCGTTGTATGAGAACCAAGCTCTGCAAATATTAGAGCTTTTTCCAAAAAAAAAAGAGTCTATCTTCGAGACCTTTAGACGTTTTTTCTCTTGCGGTCTTTCCTCGAAGGCTGATTCAATACTCTCAACTGCTGTTCCCAACGTTTCAAAACCAAAAGTCCCCAGTTAATTTCTCCCCTGGAGTATTTCACAAGTGAATCCTTGATTCTCAACTTTGGATCTTCTCTCACTCCACAGCTAGCTCTTGTAGTGATAGTTGTAGTTGTAGTGGTGTATGGCCCGTTTAATTTCAATCTCTTCCTCTTTAACACTTTTCCGTTAATTTTTCGTTTTTCGGGAGAGCCAAGAATTCGCTCTTCGTGAATAGCGATCCCGGTTCTTGAACGTTGGGAAGTTCTCACATGACCAGAATTCTATTTTCACGTAGGTCTCGCTCGTCCTTGTCTTTAGTCTTGGGCCGTAACTATTGTGTTGGAATTTTTTGCGCATGTTTGTGTGTGTGTTTGTGTGTGTCGTTTGCTCCCATTTTAGGAAACTTAAAGGGGGTGTGGGCCTAGAACACTTATTTTTTTTCGAGGGTCTCTCGAGACGAAAAGAGGAATTAGGAGAGAAGATGCCGAAAAAAGAAAGAAAGAATTAAGGGGACGAAAATCCTTATCCACGTGACCAAACAAACCAAAAGATGTCTGGGTGGTCTTTGTCTTATGATGTCTGGGTGTTGATATTCAAGATGTCTGGGTGGTCACACACATCTCTTCCTCTCCCTCCTCTCTCTCTCTCTCTCTCTCACTCACAGCTTTTGAATGTTACTTAGCACGTCCTGGGTTCTGGTCCAAAGCTTGTCGTCGGCTTTACGTTTCGACGACATTCGCTCCTCCTTATGACTTAAATTGCGAAGCCGTTTTATAAGAACGTCCACGGTGTCGTCCTCTCCTTCCTCATCCTCTTCTTCCGCTGACGACGACGCTGGGCCCTGACGAGGTGTGCCAGCGGCTGTTGCCGTCTTGCTCTGCAAAAGCTCTGTACGCTGTTTGTAAACACGCTCCATCTCTTCCTTTTCCATATTTTCCTTGGCAGCTTTCCTGAACTGCTGCACAAACCTTGCAAAATGATGTAAAAATTCGTTTCTGCATTCCGCATTCCGCACATCTTCACCGTACAGCTTCATCAGATTTTCCAGCCCACGCATCGTCAGTGCACACTGGTTTCGCAGCAAGTTAGACTTTCGCGTCGCAGTCTCCACTTTCGACCCTACCTTCACCAACAAACGATCCTCCGGGTGCAAAATCTTGGGATCAGAAAGTCGACCTTTCTCCAATGACTGTTTCATCGAGGCAATGCGTTTCAAGTAGTCTTGGCAATCTTGCTCAATCTGGCCCACCACAAGATTGCCCAGATCTGTCACTTTGGCCAAGTCAGTCACGAATCCGTAAGCGTCCCCGCATTTTTTGCGCAAGACCCTTTCCACAACATGCAGCAGCGAAGTATGGCTGTCCGCACTAGACTTGACAAATGCCAGTTTCTGTAAAGAGCTGATCTTGATCCCGGGAGCCTGCTTCCGGTTCATGTGATTGCCAATCTCAACAATCACCATTAAAGCTTCTTGAAACCGCTTTGATGATTTCAAAGCATTTACAGCGTCGTCGATCCTTTGCAGCTTGTACATTATGTCAAAATAGTCCTTTTCGTAAACTGCCAGGGTCAAAAGGCACGAGGACCGACTGCTCCAATAGCTCTTCAGATTAAAACAAAGCTCTAAAAAGATGCGGTCGGCACGTTCCAGTTTTCCGCTATCAAGGGTTGGCCGTGTTTTGGTTTCGAAATTCGTGGCGTATGGTTCAAATTTGATGGCCGTGCTGTGAGGAATGTTATTCAAGTCTTCTCGAGCGAAAAATTCCAACACGCTCTGATTGTTGATAACTTCTCGGTCGCAATGAAGCACCTTGAGAACGAAATCGTCTACCGACAAATTCGAAAACATATGCAGATTAATACCAAATTGCTGCGCGAGATCTCGGGACAGTATGGAAACTGCACCCTTTGCACTCGAGCTCACTGTTCTCGCTTTCATGGAATTGGTTTTCTTGACTTCAAATAGTTCGCTTATTTCGTCGAGTATACCAGTGGTTTTCAAGTGAGATGCAACATCTTGTCGACCGTCCTCTTGATTCCAAATTGTGTCGGCGACGTTTTCAATCTTCTCCCAATGAATCTGCTTCAATTGGATTTGGTTTGTGGGATGTTCGGTAGATATCGATGATTTGAGAAGAGCCAAGCTCGAAGGAGGCGGTGGTGCTGCGGGCGGATTACAAGATGCCTGAGGTTCTTTCGACACATTATTGGAACTCACTGGCGGTAACCTGTGGGGCACTTTGCTGGGAAAATTGGGGAGAGGAGGAGGGGGAGGAGGGGGAGGCGGAGGGGGTGGTGGTACTGTTGTCGCCGACGAAGAACAGCTAGATGTTAGCCTTCCGGCCGCGGCGGTTGCCCCTGGAATATCGCCTTGTATTTCTGGCGGCTTGAGGGGAATCAGACTTTGTGGTAATGGAGGAGCGGGTGGCGGGGGTCCACTTTGCTTGAAGTCCTGAGCTCCAACTGAAGTCGACGGCAAGATGGGAGAATTTCCCGGAGATAATCCGTGATTTTTTGAGTGTTTGTTGCCTGACGAGTTATTTGCTGCCCCAATGTTTTCTTCCCTGCAATGATGACGCAAAGGCAAGTTTACGGGTGTGGCGGCCGAAGACAGCTCAGAAAATACCTTTCCCTCAATGGCCGGTCTTGTTGAAATATGACTATCATGAGGAACAGGGATTACAGCAGCCGCGAAGTCGCCTTTCCAATTACCCCTGCTTACAGTGTCTCTCTCAAAAGTGTTATCTCTTTCTTCATCTGAATTATTAAACGGTGCATCAGGATTGGATGGCACAGCGCCTCGCTTGGCGGCAAGAGAAGGGCTTAATTCTGCGTCGCTATTGAAGGTGTTGACCAAGTCCGAGAGCGATGTGAATCTGCTACTTTTAGACAGCGAATGGTTACGCGCGAGTTTCGGCATTTCGTCCTTTTTCGATTTCTGCTTGATATGATCGAATGCGCCTAAGGTGACCGCTCTAGAGGGTTGCACCGCCTTCTTGTTCGCAAGAAGTTTATCAAATACCGTTTTATCCTGGATTCTTTGCTTGTTGCTCATTTCCAATTCTTTGCTCAGAGATTCTATATCCTTTAGTTTTGAAGCTATCTCGTCCTTGGCCCTCTGTAGCTCTATTGTGATGCTTGCCTTCGAGACATCCTTTTCTTGGCGCAAGGTCTCGTTTTCCAACTCCAGGTTTTCGAGGCTTTTCTGTGTTGTAGTCAATTCGTCCAGAGCTCGCTGAGCAATCTCATCTGACTGAAGGTTGTCCACCAGTTGACCTAGCGATAAGTTTATTACCGATTCGATCTTAATGTTATCTTCTCCATAGGTGTAGTCTTTCAAGTAATCAAGAACCGAGCAGAAAAGTTTCAATGCTTTCAAACTATCTGACATGGTGCGTGTCATTAAAGTCTGCGACAAGCTTTCGAAAACTTGATGTACCGCGTGTTCCAAAGGGTTGTTCCGGCTTTGCTGCACAATGGAACTTACTTGCTGACCATAAGAAATGTCAAGGAGATCGGGAAAACCAGGATTAGTCTCGCAGATAATGCGCTCTTCGTTTGACCTGTATTTGTCTATTTCGTTTGCCAAATCTTGATACTCCAGCTTGGACATAAGATGGAAAATGCGGTGTAATCTGAGCTCCTGGAAAGCTTTTATGTGTCTCAACTTTTCTGAGTTTGACGGGGCCACTTGCAAGATCGAATTCATGAGAAACACCGAAGTCAAACAATAATTCTGTAGTATTTGTTGGGGTTTTATAGCCGGTAATAGTGGGGATTTCTTCTCGTCCATAGAAGAGCCGCTTTCGAGTAAGCACTCGAGAAATGTAAGCCATGCTGAATATCGACTCTCCAAGTGTTTGGAAATATTACTGCAGCAGTCGTGAGCCTCTACAAAAGTTAATAGGAGTAAAAGCTCAGCACTCAAGAGGTTGACTCGAAGATGCACTTTTTCCTGGGCCAGAGTACCACACAGGAACTGAATAATCTTCTCGTTACTTGCCACCGCCAATCTTCCACTTCCGTGGTTAGTCAACGTCTTTAAACATCGCAGGTAGACGTATATATCGTCAAGTTGAAGCGAATCGCAAGCTTCTTCCAATTGATGTGTGCCGTCGTTATGCAAAAACCATTCGCAAATGTCGTTTCTCCGGAGTAACCTCTCCACTTCGTACAAGTTGTCAATTATGAGCTTTTGTGGATATGTTTTTGACTTTAACGCAGCAACGAGCGTGTCATCGCCCGATGGCTTGGAGCTTCCGGCAGGCCGACTTTCTTTCTGCAAGCGACGTTCTTTGCAAACAAGTTGCCATTTACGCTCATGACTGAGACTCAGTAACCCTGATCGGGCAGTACCCCAAAAGAAGGACCTGCTTTTCAATAACTCGTTGAAACATTTGTCTACGACTTCTTTGCTAGGTAGAAGCTTTGAATCGTAGATTATAGCGGGCCCGTGCTGGCCGTTTTCGCCATAAACTCTGTGAGAGTTAGAGTTTCGAATGCTCACTTGGCCGACGTCATTTGTGGAAAAGTTCCTGGCTTTTGAGACATAAGGTCCGGTCCATGCTCTTTTAGTTCTTTCTGTAAGCCCGACGCCTACTAAACTGAGGCCCAATGCCGCGGTAGCATCGGCAGCGGCTGCTTTATGGCCCTGTGAAGATTGAGCGCGGTCGATCGCATCGTCCAAGGATATTGATCTGCTATCATAATGGTGCGGTTTTTCCCAGGAATCGCCGTATTCTCCATCCATAAACGTGAATTGAGGTCCTTTGAGCACGTACAGTCCAGCTGCTAGGTGGATTAACAAAATATACCACTTTGTTGTGTGTTAGTGTCAGTAAAGTTGATGCACATATTTGTAAATATTAGCGGTTTTCACATAGTGGAATGTGAAGCGAAGACCATCAACATCTTGAACAATACTGAGGAAATGCACGTGACACTACTCAAACAGTGATACTAAACTTCGACGTCTAGTTCAACGTGTGTCAGTGCTGCTGTTTCTCGTCACCAAACAGTACGATTACCTTCAATTGAGCTTTGGAAACGGTCTCGTGGATTTGTTTGACCGAAGAAGTTATCATTCTTGCAGCTAATTTTCTTTCAAGCCCTCTGCCTGCTAAATCATGAGTGGACCTGCTGCGACCCCACTTACTATAATGCCTTCGGGAGAGGGTTCTTGTGGTTCTTGAATCATGAGCAGATTAATCGGAACGGTGCTACGATTGATCTTGTCTTGATGATCTAGTAATAAATTCACGGGAAGTAAACCCACACCAATTTGTCCCAGTCCGAAAGAAGAAGCAATTCTGAACTCACCAAAATCTTCAGAGGGAGGCCTTATGCACATTTTCAATTTTTGTAACAACAGTTACTCCCGCAAAAACATGAATCTTTTCGGCGCGAAAGGGTTAAAAAAACACTAAAGTCTCTGATGCCAAAGCTTGTATCTCCGAACCCTTTACTTAGCAAATTCAGTAATGCGCATTTTGAGTAATCTCGTTCAAATTGAATTTAGGTCTTTACCGTAGTCATCGCTAGCTTTGTTTGATTGTTTTACCAACTACTTTTGAATAGCCGCCCGAAAACTTACAGAAGTCCGAATCATGTTTCAACAGAATTTCTTTTAAAACCATGCTTTTGAGTTCACAGTTCCTCACCAAGCTTGCTGGAAATCCTGGCATTTTGAGGTCCATGCTCTCACCAACATCGAAGTTTTGGCAAACATCTTCAATTTTCTATTCGAGTTACTTAATTTCATACCTTTCTTAGGCTTCCCTTTATATATATGGTAAGACAGTTAAACTCGAAGAACATAATTCTACACAAGCTAATGGTTTTTTCATCTTATTGAAATATAGTGGCGAGATCTGGAATTGCTGCAATAGCGGCAGTAATGTCGTCCTCGCTGGAACAATGCTTTACTTCCGCCAAAACATTAGCCCCATAAGCTTTGAGAGTCGCAACATTATCAGGGTTCTCTGGGCCATTCAAAATGCATCCGGCTACATGTTTTTCCAGTCCGGCCCGATTCAGGTGCTCCAAAGTGAGCAATGTATGATTCAGTGTTCCCAGTCCGCTCCTAGCAACGACCACGATCTGAATTGGCCTTTGAGTTGTTTCCTGGAGTCTTTTTATTAGATGAGTAGTAATTTCCAATTTCTTGGTGATGGGAACGTAGATACCACCGGCACCCTCTACGATCAAAGGCTGGTCTGCCCGCTCTTTTGGTATCGTGAAGTCCGACAATTGAATGTCATATTCAGGTTCAAAGCGCATGGCGTCAAGAGGGCATAAAGGCTTCTGCAGGGCGTACCGAGGATTGAAGAAATGCGGTGTGTGCTTCCTGCCCTTACAGAAATCCGCTACTGTTTTCGTGTCGCCGGGATCGCTGTCGAGTCCTGTTTGAATCGGCTTCCAATAATTGGCTTCCCATTTTTGAGCCAGCAGAGCGCTCGTGAATGTTTTGCCGATATCCGTATCGGTGCCGGTAACGAAGACTATGGGTGATGACATCAAATCAGTTCAACTTGGTTTGTTTTCTTGCCAGGTTTCTCACACGTCCTGGCCAGAGACATATTTTGCACTCTTATATGTTATTTCGGCTTTCATATCTGGTCGCATCAACAATAACAACATTGCTCAAGTGCTCTAAAATGTGTTGAGATCCGTCACTGTTTGTTCGTCGTGTGTTCAACAAAACTGAATCACTTTAGGATGTCTCATCATGATTCAATCAAAATTCAAGACTGTTCTGCATAATAATAAGTCCAGCATCTATTCATCATCTGAACGATGAAGACTTGATCAAGATAAGCGCGCCACACGAGCCAGCATTGCATGAAGATATAAAAGGAGTGAAAATGAGGATCTCGGCTGGGGTTGATCCTTATTTTCATGAACGGTAAGTCAACTGAACAAAATGGCCGAATTCGATTATTCTCCAAAGGTTCAAGAACTGCTTGAATACGATAAAAATCATCTATGGCATCCTTACACTTCCATGAGTAAACCGCTACCGGTGTATCCTGTCAAGTCTGCAACCGGTGCCACGATTACTTTGGATGCGAAAACTAAAGATAAAGAAAATGTTACCTTGGTGGAAGGGATGTCCTCATGGTGGTGTATGATCCACGGCTATAACAATGCTGAAATAAATGAAGCGATGATCTCTCAGATTAAGAGTGTCTCGCATGTTATGTTCGGGGGCCTCACACACGCGCCTGCTATCGAAGTGACTCAAAAGTTGCTGAGACTCGTTGACCATGAAAAGCTTCAATGCTGTTTTCTTGCGGATTCCGGTTCGGTGGCAGTAGAAGTAGCAATGAAGATGGCAATGCAATACGAATTCACAAGAAGCGGCGACAAAACTAGCAAAAGTAAGTTTCTAACAATCCGCAACGGGTATCATGGCGACACTTTTGGGGCAATGAGCGTGTGCGATCCCGTAAGCTCTATGCACTCGATCTACAGTGGATGCTTGCCAGAAAACATTTTCGTTTCTGCACCTAGTATGTTGGAAACTTTGCCAACTTCACAAGTTTTCGAACAGACGCCCGAGATTTTTGGCGGGAACGTAAAGTGGGATGAACATGACATTCATGACTTCAAGAAAGCCATCGAAGAGCGTCACAAAGAGATATGTGCTGTGATATTGGAGCCCCTTTTGCAAGGCGCTGGAGGCATGAGACTTTACCATCCACAATTCATCATCGAGGTGCGGAAGCTCTGTACGAAATTCGATATTCCACTAATAATGGACGAAATAGCTACTGGGTTTGGTAGGACAGGTGCGATGTTTGCCTTTCATCATTGCAAAACGTACCAGGAGAAGATGGGGGTAGCGCAAGAGGAGATGGTGGATGTTTACCCTGATATCCTATGTGTTGGGAAAGCATTGACTGGAGGTTATATGACGCTGAGCGCAGTGGTCGCCGCTGATCATATCAAGGACGTAGTGTCACATTCGGCTAGTGCTACCGGGGGATGTTTTATGCATGGTCCAACCTTCATGGGAAATCCGTTGGCCTGTAGTGCGGCTAACAAGTCAATGGAGATTCTGTTGAAAGGAAATTGGCGCCAGCAGGTCAATGATATCGAGGCACAGCTTGTTAAGGAACTTTACTTGGCGCTCAAAAATGACACGGAACTTATGAGCTCTGTCATTCAAAGTGTTCGTGTGACTGGTGCGGTGGGGGTCGTGGAGCTGAAGCAGCCAGTGGACTCCGCGTGGTTCCATCAACAGTTTGTTTCCAGAGGTGTATACGTGAGACCCTTCAACAAGCTGGTTTACATTATGCCACCCTACATCATAAGTGCAGAAGAGCTAACCAAGGTCACTCAGACGATTATTGAGGTTATAAGATTATGGCAGTCGAAGCTTATCGACCAGGGAAATATATAGGCCACAGAAAGCGTTGATATGGTGAAAGATTTGAGCATTTTGGCAATTGAGGTGGCTACTGGGCCAAGTGCTTTCTTTGGAGTCGCAGAGCCAAAACCTGGCATAATCGCTTACTCTGTGTGTGTGTGTGTGTGTGTGTGTGTGTGTGTGTGTGACAGTTTATTAAGATATCAAGCTAACGACAGAACCGTCCAAAATGATACAAGTTACCCAGACCATCGATAGAGACACACTCGTCAATAATGATAAAACCTCATTAGTTCAAGGTAATTTTTACAACTATGTGATTCCCTGCTAAGAATCAAGCTTCGAACCATGGATTAATGGCCTACGACTCATACTCGAGCCCCTTATAACATTCATCTATTTTCGAACTGTTTTTTCTTCGAAATGCGAAATTTTTCTGCTCTTCAACAATGCATCCCGGCTAATACGTATTTTCCAGCAGATCAAGTTTTTAGCATACAATAACCAGACACGCGGCTTATAATTAATGTGTATAGTTATGTTAGCAAATTCCTCTTCCAATACGAGCTATTCCTTTATTCAAATGTTCTAAACTCCGACACGTGGTGTGCTTTCCCATTCCTCGAGGAATTAGCTGTGGTCTATCTAAGCGTAAATAACAATGGAATTATAAAAAGTTATGAAAACATAACTGCCAAGCACATCTTCTAAAACTCGAGCGATAATCAAAACTCGAAGTTAAGAGACCCACGATGGCCCAAATAGAAATAGTATATTGAATCTTAATTATCTACATTCTTGTGGATCTACAGATATACTTATCTATAAATTTATGTACATTTGTATATATACGGACCCTCAGCTCGAGAAGGTACTTCTTCATCAGTTTGATAAGTGCCAAGTCGGTTACATTTTATACCAGGACAAGAAGTTAGAGAGCGAAAACCAATGCTTGTGAGGTTGTTGCTAAGCTCTATTTTGGTGTTGCTCAATGGGCTGTCACTAGCCTCGCCAGTGATTCCAGAATCCCACGTTTTGTCGGACATCTTGGATCTCAGTTATGTATACGCTGACGACAGTATTACACAAGCTTTTGTCGATGAACTGGTTGCATTGTCGCATTCAAGCAGAAACATTTCACAATGCGACCAGTGTGTCACCAGATTGGCGGTTGGAAAATCTCTGTCGTTGTTGCGTCCGGACTTGGTGCCTCGTGTGTTCACCGAGTGGTGCCAACGCACCAAGTACATGTCGAACTCGTCGTGTCTGGCAACCTTCAGCAGAAATACAGTGAAAAGCAGCTATACAGGCACAAACTTTGCAGACATGTTATCGTTGATGAATCCGTTTGGCTACGACGGTCAACTTTACTGTAACTACAAAGAGTCAGCTTGTCCAAAGCCAAAGACGCCCAACGTCACGCTTTCCCACTTATGGCCACCAAAGGAGCCAAAACATTACGTTGCACCCACTCCTGCCGCTAATGACACCTTCAACGTTCTGCACATTTCGGACTTCCACATTGAACTTGACTACACGGTCGGTGGCGAGGCCAACTGTTCCTCGAGTATGTGCTGCACACCCCAGTCTCGCAACGCTTTAGCCAACATTACCTCACATGCGCAAAAAGACTGGAATTCCTTTTATAACTCGTCCTACAATGACAACGGCTTTTCAAAGGGGAGCTTGTTGGATGTGTTCAAGAATGAGTCAATCTGGTCTCCAGCCACCACTTTTGGAAACTACAAATGTGACGCACCGGAAATTTTGATCAACTCGTCTTTGGATTCCATTGCCAACTTCAGCTCTGAAAACAATCTGAACTTCGAATTCGCTATTTTTACCGGCGATTTAGTTGACCACGATGAGCTTTCCTTGACGGGCTACGAAGTGACCGTTGAATCTGAAGAAGTGGTCTTTAGAGACATCAAGAATAAGCTGGGCGACGTGCCTGTTTACCCAGTCATGGGTAACCACGACACATTCCCTTACGGTGAACTGGCTCAAGAGAACCATGGCTTTTCCAACTACTTCTCGTGGAATGCCGAGCTCATGGCAGACTTGTGGGAAGATTACGGCTGGTTGGAGCCCAAAGAGTCACAGTATGCTCGCAAGCATTACACTGGCTTTTCTGTGGAGACTAAAATGGGTCTCAAAATTATCTCTTTGAACTCAAACGTGTGGTACAAGAAGAATCATTACGCGTACTGGAACGCTTCAGAACCCGACACTTTTGGACAATTTGAATTTTTGGTGGATGAGCTGGTGGAAAGTGAATCCAAAGACCAAAGAGTTTGGATTATCGCTCATATACCTTTTTCGGCAGATGCTTTGCCATTACCTGCCAAGTTGTTTGCCGAAGTGGTAGAGAGATTCTCACCATTCACCATCGCCAATATCTTTTTCGGCCATACTCATTTGGATCAATTCGAGATTTTGTATTCCGGTCCCGGTAATGATGCCAAGACCATAGAAAATGTCGTTGCTTCGTCTTGGATTTCTCAGGCTGTGACGCCTTGGGTGAACAATAACCCTTCGTGGAGATACTATTCCGTGGACAAAAAGACCTTCTCTGTTATGAACGCCTACAATTACTACACTCGTTTGAATGAAACCTTCACGAACAATGGAGCGGAACCTGTGTGGGAGTTTGAATACTCCTCAAGAGAGGGCTACAACATCACATGGCCCGAAGCTGCTCCTCTGAATGCTACATACTGGCACTTAGTTGCGTCCAAGGTCAACGAATCAGTTGAGTACAATCAGATGTACGAGAATTATGCCACAAGATTTTCTCCATTTGTTCCCGATTGTGCAAACACGACAGACTGCTCCCTCAACTATTGCTACTTGACATCTTTCACTGTTGATCAGTATGATGACTGTGTTGCTAGCGTCAAAAAACAAAACAAAAATTAAAATTCCTAACCTTCACATCTCTTCCCGCTAGATGAGTATTCGTTCGTTGTGGTTAAAGCTGCATCTACAAGTTCAGCAGCCAACATTTCCTAATTTATATAAACCCAACCAATAGATACCCTCAAGGCCTGTTCACTAAGTCTTACGGATGGCCTCTGCAATACCAGATTATTCAAGTTAGAGCTCACTACGATTGAGCACGCGTCGTCATGTTGAGTCTAATGTAGACGCCAGAGATTAGTTTGAAGTCGTCATACAATCTTCTTGAAATTCTGAAATAGACCTGTTGAAAGATAGAAATCTTGAAGGATCTACGAGGAATTAGCCAGTCGAATGGAATAATTCTATCAGCTTTACGATATAGTTTTGTTACCTTCAACCAAAGTTGAATTTCTTTGTAGTAAGCTGTTGTAAATCAACTATATTAAATAATAGATGCGTTTATTCATAAGATATAGCCCATCGCAGTCAAAGCTCATCAGACAAGAATGGAAACTCAACCGAGCCAGAACGTTAGAACTGCTAAAACTTCATCCGCTAGACGGCGGAGACCAAGAAGGACAAAAAAACCAAGTCAGAGCGAGACTAGTCAGACGAAGACAGAAACTAGTGGTAACGCACCGAAGTCGAATCGTAAGACGAATGTTCGTCGCGAACAAGATGCGAGCAGCAAGCTGACAGGACCTAAGAAACCAGTTGGGACCGATAGGATTACAGATATAAGGGAAAAGAGTAAGGCTTTCTCAAAAAATGGCAAAAGTGGCCGAATGTCGAAGGAGGCGAAGGATGAAATACGTCAAGTTCAACACGTCTTGGGCGAACAAAACTTCAAAATTTTCAAAAAAGGCAAAAATAGTACGACTTACGGGTTAGTGATGCCCCACTTCTTCAGTCCCGAACCGTATACTTTGGTAGCAACGATCCCCTTCACTTATCCTCAGCAGCCGGTCAAATTAGACCCCAATGACAACCAAGGTAAAGAAGTAACGCACGCAGAAGAACTGGCCAACATTGTAAACAATTTTAACAGCAAAGCTCATGAGATGTCTTCTAAAAAACAGCATTTGTTATCTCAGTTCAACTTTCTGATAACTCAATGGCCTACATTGAGCAGTCCTAATTACAGACAAAAAGACCGGCTATTTAAGGAATTTCTAACGGAAAGCAGTTGAATTGACCTACTCCTTCACAAAAACTGCAGCGGCACCCATACCTGTTCCCACGCACATGCTGACCACGCCGACCTGGCCAGCTTTCAATTCCCTTAGAATGGTGGCCACTTGTCTGGCCCCAGTGCAACCCAACGGATGCCCCAGCGCAATAGCTCCACCCCTTGGATTCACTTTCGCCATAGGAATCTTGAGCTTGTCGATGCAGTAAAGAGCTTGTCCTGCAAAGGCCTCGTTGATTTCAAACACATCAATGTCCTGAACGTTCAATTTGCAATCTTTCAAAACTTTAGGAATGGCGTAAGCGGGTCCAACACCCATTATCTCAGGTGGAACCCCAACCACTTGGCACGCGACATATTTAGCCAAGATTGGTAGCTCCATGGACTCTGCTACGGACCGCCTTGTTAGAAGAACGGCCGCAACACCGTCAGAAATTTGCGAGGCGTTACCAGCCGTAGTGGTTCCGGATTCCTTATTGAAAGCAGGTTTCAAAAGGCTCAGGTTATCGGCCGTGACGCCCTTACGAGGGCCTTCGTCAACCGAAATAACGGTTCCGTCAGGCAGACGTATGGGCAAAATTTCGTCTTCGAAAAGACCGTTAGAAACGGCATTTTCGGCCTTGCGGTAAGACTCGGCGGCAAAAGCGTCTTGGCTTTCTCTGGAAATGTGAAACTGTTGAGTTACGTTCTCGTTGGTGATCCCCATAGGGATCATGCATTTGCGGGCGTTTTTGTCCTGTTTCAATTCCTTGGACACATTACCGAGCGCTTGCGGACCGTAGTTTTTGGACATTGACTCTGCGCCCATTGCAAGTCCCATGTCGATTTGTCCCACTTTGATTTTGTTGGCCACGTCATTGATGGCGATCAACCCGGAGGAACACTGTCTGTTGATGGCAACAAAAGGTGCGGTGTAGGGCACGCCTGCGGCCAAACACGCTGCACGGTGCTCTGTGGCGCCCGCTCCAGGGTTCAACACGTTCCCGCATGCGACTTCCTGGATAAAATGCTTGTTTTCTCTTACTGCAGCTGGGGCTTTTTCCAAGAACTCTTGCAGAAACTGGTGCACCAGGTAATCCGAGTTCACGTCTTTGAACCCTCCTTTGAACCCCTTGGCGATTGCTGAGCGATATGCTGTTACGACCACTACGTCGTCCGGTCTAGAATCCGTGATGGATGGCGATACAGCGGAAACGATGTGATCTTTGATCTGTGTTAACCTTTCTGCCATTTTTGGCTAGTGAGTTTGTGTGTGTGTGTGTGTGTGTTTCTTTATGATCAGTGCAAAGTATGAAGAACAGCGCTAAAAAGATATCTTTTGGGCGGTGTAAGTACTTCGGGAATCAAAAGTGAGATGGCAGAAGAAGAAAGGTGCTTGGTTTTACCTCTCCTTTTATAGGGTTTGGTTTCAAGTTTTCATTTCAAGTGTTGTATGTGTCAGATGGATGATGGTAGTCATGGAAAAACCCCGAATCACGCGACTTACACGATTTACCCCAAGTTTTCTTCCCATCACGTGAGGGACGACAGCAAATGTGAAAAGTGATGTACGCTCGGACGGAGGAGGATAGAAATATTGGATCACGTTTGTGCGGAAAACGGGTTCAGGCTTGTTGGCACGGGAGTGTCATAGTACAACTAATAGTTTCAACAGGAAAGAGTCGCCACTAACGTAATGTGTAACTATTGGATGTGTCTTTCCCTCAGTGATGTGTGTTTATACTCGTTGCGAGACTTTGATCGAGTTTCTACAATGTCGTGATACGACAATCGTTGCATACGCGAAGTCTCATAAGCCATTGAGATTCAGTAACTGTTCATGTAATTTGTGGCCGAATTGTTTATGTCTTCGCACTGTTTTTGACTGTACAGCAGATGTTCTTATAGGTTGCGTCAACCATGCCCTTTAGGTTTAGTTTGGGAATCGTTACACCGCCAATGGGTGTCAAAACCACCCAGTAGCATTGAGGCGGTTTGACAACAACGAGTGGTATGATTCGTGGGGCCCAATGCACCATGGGCGCTGGGGAGCTCGGAGCTTGGGTGCCCGAAGCTGATTATGGGTCAGTCTTGTCGCGGTCACGTATCACGTGCCCGTGGATCTTTTTGCCATGTATCTGACGCCAGCTTCAAAGAGGCGGATCCTTTCCTATGTGTGTGCCAAAACTGCGTCTCGTCCATGGCTTGCGAAATCTCTGCGGTAAACAATTGATAAATGGCACTTGTTGTTCCCACCTACGCCACTCGAGCCTCTACAATATACAATCGATCGCCAACGCTCTCTACGGTGGGAGATTGCCGTTAGAACCTCTTCTCCCGTTAGAACCTCTTCTCTCGTTAAAACCTCTTCTCCCGTAAGAACCTCTAATACCGTTAAAACCTTCATTACTTGCAATGGATCAAAAGCTCTCTTACCTGGACTTTCCCAAGGTTTTTTCATTGGTCGGATTCCTGAAGCCCTCTGGCTCCGTAACTCACTTAAGCTTCCGTTTGTCAAAATTCTGCCCAGTGTTATAGGGATTAAACTGCTCTTTCTTGCTCCATTGTCCGTCCGTATTGCCAATTCTCATTCCCAACCAAAAGCGTCTTGCAATCGAGCAATCGAGATGCAGCGAGCATTGTAGATGCCCAAGCTTGTTCAGTGCTTATAGAAACAGCATTAGAAAGTTTTCAGACCGCTCACAACTGATCGCTGGTGTTCTCAGTTTTTCTTCCGTATTTTTTTGTCTGGCTCTTAAGAGAAGAGAAGAGAAGAGAAGAGAAGAGAAGAAAAGAGAAGAGAAAGTTAATCAGAAACTATTCAATCTCATCTTTATTCAACCCTTTAAGCTCATGCTCTTAGTATCTCGATTGTGCTTGTAAACATTAACTAGAAACTAGAAACTGCTCAATTCCCATCTCTATTCAACCCACACCGTTTATGCTCTTAACTACCTCGATTGTGCTTGTAGATCTATATGTTTTTCACACTTGATCACTAACGCTCTCCATCATAAACAGTGGATTCTTACAAACACAAGAGAAAGCGAAGCAGAGTACACATTATCTTGTTTGGGTGTGCTTGAAGAGATATTTTCTGGTGCTAGCAGTTGAAAGACTCGGGAGAACGTTGCTCTAGGTCCTACAAGCAGCCTAGAGCACTCACAACAAATAGCTAGCGCTTTGAACGGTCCAGCTGTGCTGATCAAGTCTCCACGATTCAAGATCGAACGCTAACGCTCTGAGCGCTCCCTTTTGAAGTGTTGCTAGAGTCTTCAGAGTTCACGACTCATCGCTGACGTTTTCTATCTTGTAATTATAATTGTGGGACCCTTTCTATTTTACTCTGATACCATAACCGCCCACCCCTCATTCGCTTCTATTTGTCATGTAAGGGAAAAAAAATAACCCCGTTGTATCTCCGCGTAAAACGCGAGAAAAAAAAAAGTAACAATGAGCCCTGACACGTGGCGCTTCACACCTCTCGTACCAAATGACCATTCTTTTTCACGGAAATAGCACGGACTCACATGGCCAAAGGTAAGTGCGTGCGCGATAACTAAGCAAGTCTTTCGAGGTTCCGTGGAAGGTGCGCTCAAAATGCTTCGGGTTTCCACGGACATCACTGTAAACGCGCGCCACGCCTGTAAAATGGACAATTCACCGCGTTCCTGCCTGTGCTTATGACAAAACCTGCATATATCGTTGTGGATATCACTGCTACCTCATCGCGTTGCCCTTGGCAAGGAGGACCTACATTGGTAAGCGGCGGACCAACAATTCGAAGGTGTTGAAGATTTGAAATCACTTGCGATGCCCTCGAGGCATGCGCGGCCATGGAGTATAAGTAGACCAGACCAGGCGAGTCTAGTGGTGGCAATTCCATCTGGTTTCTGTTTCTATCTATACTCTGTCTATCCCAATAGAAGAACAAAAGTTATCACCCAGGTACTACACTCCATACGCCATGGGCTATAAAGAAGCTTATCGCAACACGTTCCTAGTGGACGCGTTGGAATACGCAGGAATTGTCAAGCTAGACCCAAACTTCGTACAACAGCAGCCCACAGCGGCTGTGTCGGCGTCTTCTCAGACGTCCGAGAAAAAGGATAGGACCTCCGTCGAGCGTGACCTGGAGGCCGCCGTCGAAGAAGCGGAGCAAAACGCGGATCCCGCGGCCGCGGCGGCGGCCGCGGCGACCGCGGACTCCGCCGTTGTGTCGAGATCGTCTTCCACGGAAGAGGACTTGGTCCTAGGAGAAAAGACCGTCGCAGAAGAAGATAATGAAATTGACCCCTTCCTGGTCGACTGGAACGGTGACTCGGACCCAGAAAACCCGCTCAACTGGAGCGGCCGTAAAAAGGCATTTGTCGTTGCCCAAATGATGCTTCTCACTACCACTACTTACATGGGCGCTTCTATCTACACACCGGGACAAGAACAACTCCAAAAGGATTTCCACGTGGGTCACGTGGTCGGCACCCTCAACTTGTCGTTGTACGTTTTGGGCTACGGGTTAGGTCCCATCATTTTCTCTCCGCTATCGGAAGTCGTCACCATTGGACGTCAACCGCTATACATTGTCACATTATTCCTATTCATGCTATTCCAGGTCGGATCCGCCACTGTGCAGAACATGGGCGGTTTGGCCGTGATCCGGTTTATTGCCGGTGTTGTGTGCTCGCCATCTCTTGCCACTGGAGGTGCTACCATGGGTGACATAATCAGCCCCGAGATCGTCCCCGTTTTCATCGGCCTTTGGGCCGTGGGCGCCGTGGCGGCGCCCGTTATTGCGCCCCTACTGGGAGCCGCCATGGTGGTGGCCAAAGACTGGCGCTGGGTGTTCTGGCTACTGATGTTTATCAGCGCCTTTACGCTAATTCTGCTTGTGGCATTTTTCCCCGAGACTCAGCATAACAACATTCTACACAGACGCGCTAAGCGGCTACGGAAGCAGACCGGAGATAGCCGCTACTACACCCGCCAAGAACGCGTAGACTCGGAGATAGAGGTGCGCGCTTTTTTGAAGGAGCTGTTTGTACGGCCTTTCCTGGTTATGCTGAAGGAGCCTGCCGTGCTGGCTTTTGACTTGTACATCGCCTTGTGCTACGGCGCCTTCTACCTGTTCTTCGAGGCCTTCCCTATTGTGTTCATCGGAATCTACAACTTCACGCTGGTAGAGATGGGTCTGGCTTACATGGGCTTCTGCGTAGGATGTGTGATAGCGTATGTGCTGTTACTATGTTACCTGGCAATGTACATCGGGCCCAAGTTCAAAAACGGGACTTTCAAGCCAGAGGACTTTTTGCCGCTGGCCATGATGGTGTGTTGGTGTCTACCGCTATCGCTGTTCCTGTTTGGCTGGACCGCCCGCGTGCACTGGATTCTGCCCATCATTTCAGAGGTGTTTTTCGTGCTGGGCGTGTTCAACCTGTTCCAGGCCGCATTTGCGTACCTGGCAATCTGCTATCCACGCTACATGGCCTCAGTATTCGCCAGTAACGGTTTCTGCCGTTCCGTGTTTGCATGTGCTTTCCCTCTTTTCGGCCAAGCCATGTACAACAACTTGGGAAGCGAAAAATACCCAGTCGGATGGGGGTCCTCGTTGGTCGGCTTTTTCTGCATCGTCCTGGCCGTTATTCCATTCGCCTTCTACAAATACGGCCCCACACTGCGTGGTAAGTCCGAATACGCTAATTAGACCACCCGAGGACGTAAGATCCTTAGGAACTGAACCCTCACAGACTCGGAGTTTTGAACCTCCAAAGCCCTGCCAGCTTATATAATGCCTAACTAACTTGAAAATATTAAAAACCATTGAATTTTCAGAATTTGGCGGATCTCTCCGTCAGACCGTGTAGATTTCATGTCACCACCTGGTGAACTTAACTCACCAAGGGAATGATTATCAATGTCTGGTTTTTGATGATGGTAAAACGCCGCTAGTGACCGCTAACTAGTAAGAGAGCGCAAATGCGCACGCACACACACTCACACACACACACACACATGCACATACATATATATACATAATCGTTGGCCCGTCCGATCGCCTTATCCCGGACATCAGTGCTATTTAATCAATGAAATTACACTCTCCCTTGCCAAATCATGGGTGCAAAACAACTGTGTCGCCGACAAGTATGGTCAATTAATCGCTACTGTAGTCTTCCTCTCACTACTACCCAAAACGTTTGAGTTTCCGTGTTGGCTTGGTTCTTCTGAATAACTCCTCTGACTGTTTCTGGTCAACTACCCTAATTAAACGCTCTCTTATCAATCTGGTCTTATCTATCTTATCTTATCGTATTTCGACTGCTAGTCCCGTGACTTGGGAAACAGGTAAAAGAAAGTCACTCGGTCACGTGGTCTTTGTGTCACATGACCGTCAAATTGACGCCAGCTTCAAATAACGAATCTGAGCTCCACACAGCAACGTAAGCTTTTCACTTCTCCAATCCAAAATGCGTAGAGTTTGCCATTCTCTCTGTGCCCATACGAGCAGCATTCTTTAAGCCCAGCTTCAGCTATTCACTTCTATCGGCCTATCCCTGAACTTTTCCTTTAACAGCCAGTACTGTTGACCAAGACTACGTAAGAGCTTCACAGACAATGCAGATAAGTAACTACACAGGACAATGCAGAGATAAGAAGCTATATAAAATAAAGAGGTAGATTTGACCATCTTTTCGTCCAACGGTGGCAAGGGAACTCCCACCCATCTCTCAAGATGTCTTTCAATTCTAGTCGAGGATCAGTGATTCATTCTACTAAAGGCATCGTAGCCTGCTCACAGCCGTTGGCTGCTGCTGCAGGCGTGAAGATATTGGAGCTGGGCGGAAACTCAATAGATGCGTCTATTGCAGTCTCGGCATGTTTGTGTGCCTTAGAACCAGCATCCACGGGAGTTGGCGGCGACTGTGTTTTACTACACCACGATGCATCGACCAAACAAATTATAGCAATGAATGGCACGGGCAGATCGCCCTCGAATCTGACCCACGAATGGCTTATTCAAAATCAGGTGGTTAATACTAATGACAGCAGGCTTCCCAGTTCTTCAGTCCATGCTATCATTGTGCCGGGAGCCATTGCCGGCTGGGTTGATGCTTTCACTAAATTAGGCTCTGGAAAAGTGACTTTGGCGCGGGTACTACAGCCTGCTATAGATTTATGTGAGAAAGGTCACCCTATAAGCGAAATATCGGCACATTTGACACAAGAATGCTGGAGTTTCCTGCAAAGTCAGAATAAAGGGTCGCCAGAGCTTTTGAATTGTTTTGCTCCATCAACAAACGCTCGCCATCCGCCTAAAGATGGAGATCTCGTTATCAACAAGCAGCTTGCTCAAGTGTTTCGGGCCGTTGCAGAAAAGGGTAAGGATGGTTTCTACTCTGGAAAAATTGCAGATGCTATTGTCGATGAGGTAGCACAAAGAGGCGGACTGCTTTCTCGAGAGGATCTTTCTAGTCATGAAACTACGTTTGTTGACCCCATTTACCTAGATGTTCTTGGACATCGAATTTGGGAGACACCCCCAAACAGCCAAGGACTCGTCGCTTTACTTGCACTAGGTATCATCCAAGAACTGCACGAAGACGGTGTTGTAGACCTCTACAAACTAAAGCATAACTCAACAGAGTACTTGCATTTACTCATCGAAAGTCTCAAAATCGCGTTTTATGATGCTGATGAATATGTTTCTGACCCGACCTATCAAGACGCACTTATAACGTCCAAACTTCTTTCCAAAAGCTTTCTTAATGCCAGATCCAAGCTCTTCAGTAAAACGAGGATTTTGGATAGCAAGGAAATGAAACATGGTGTCCCGGATGCAAATTTGAATCAATCGAATACTGTTTATTTCACGGTCAGCGACAGCCATGGTAATGCCACCTCCTTTATCAACTCGGTATACGTGGAATTTGGATCCGCCATCGTGCCAAGAAACTTTGGGGGTTTCGTGATGCACAATCGAGGAGCCAATTTCAATCTTACAAAGGGCTCTAAGAACTGTTTAGGTCCTGAAAAAAGACCCTATCATACCATTATTCCATCCATGATAACTGATCCAAAGACAGGTGAGTTGCTCTATAGTTTTGGTAACATGGGAGGCTTCATGCAGCCAATAGGACATGTTCAACACTTTTTGAACTTGATTTTGTTCAAACTATCACCACAGGTTTCCTTGGACAAACCAAGATTCTGCCTATCGCCTCACCCCAATTGCGCTCATCTAGATCGCGGTCGAGGTTCAAACGGTCCCGTTTCCACACCTGTTACTTTAGTGTCAGTCGAGGAGGATTTGGAAGGTGAAATCATAGAAGGTTTACGTCAATTAGGCCATGACGTCAAAATAGTTGCAGGCATGAAAAGATCACTCTTTGGCCGTGCCCAAATCATCAAAAAGACTAAGCTCGCTGGCGAAAATGAATTTCTTTATTCCGCTGGTTGTGAGAAAAGAGGTGACGGTGGTACTGTTCCATTAGTCTAGTGTAATTATAAGCGAGGTTTTTGGGCACTATGAAGGTACGGATGACGTTTTGAAGTGCTCAAATTTCTTCCGACGACCAAGCGCAACAGCTGATGAATGATCACTTTCTAGTGTCATGCCCCGATGAACCACGGGAACACGAAATCAACTGCTCAAATCGGATCGTCATTTGCCAAAAGTGTTTTGAAACTTTTTGTTAAGGATGTATGTGCAGCAGGGGCACAGTGTGAAAGCCGTAATATTCATCGAAGGAACCGGTGCTATAAAGGACAGTGAATATCACTGTCTTGACAGAAACAAGCTAATGGTCAGGGAGCTTTTTGCATCAACAAAAAGTATTGATTCGAGCTAGCTAATGGAGCCCTCGAATTCGGTCACCGTGACGTGTTAGAATGTAACGCACAAATCACGGAGAAAACATGGTCCTGATTCAAAACCTTTGTTAACGTCTTTTGTTGTGCCATCATCTTGGTAGAAATGGATAATACATGTGTTCTAAGCTAGAAAAAGAGCCACCAATGGTAGAAAGACGAAAGTGAGCAGATATTGCGATACTTGGTAGAACTGCCCTTTTTCATAGACTGTTTTCACAACTTTTCGCTGATAACAAAGATGCTATTGAAGAAGGAAGAAAATATCTTTCATCAGCAATGGCACTTGGAAACATACTGAAAGCTCAATCAGGTTTGTATTAGTAGTTGTACCGCCCGCCTCTAGAGAACAACTCATGAATTTATTTCCGTTAACTCTCGGAGTGTCAATACCGTCCATTATCGTATGAAACGATCTCGGAGTTCAAAGTTGCATTGTTCACCCAGTGCCGACCAGATGGCACTGGGATGGCTGTTTACCAAGTAAACTACTCCGTACGTTTGGTCAACTTCCATTCACAATACCTACTGGTGTGCTATATGCAGTTTATGCTTTTTGCCCATGGCAAGGAGAACCAACACAACAAATGCTTATCTTATGGTCGTGTACACGTCTTCAGAAAATTAGCTGGTAAACAGCAAACAGCTCCAGTAACTATCGATGTCAGTTTGAGGAAATTCCAATGTCAGTCAGTATTTACCAGCATGTGGCTAACGACAAACCTAGTGGTAATTAATATGTTCGAATTTCCGGCCATTTGGTAGATTTCACCAAAAAGTAAAACACGAATTCATTTGCAAACAGTAACGAAGAGCATTTTCGCTCGCCCGTTATAAAACTCAAAAACATTGACTGATGAGCCATTTTGCAGGAAACGGACGTTGCTGGCATCACTCGTGAGTGTAGTGTTCGTACCAAGTGATCCAAGACAATGCTATCATTCTGAACGGGTACAAGAATTGGCGTTCAAGATAGCGTCTGCAACCCTAAGGCGACAATCTCTTAGTATCAAGAAGAAACTTTCCATGGATTCTTCTCTCGAGCACTCAAAATGTTTTCTTTTACGACGTCTGAGTGGAATTCAGCTCCAGTTTTCTTTATATGGAAAAAGTAATGCTCGAGGTCGAATGATTTTTTTTCGTTTTCTAACAATGAAAATTCCACTCGGAGATCACCGAGCTTATCATGATATTCGAGATTCTCAATGAGCGATACTGAATAGACCCTGACTAGGCAAAGAAGTATCGAATACTTTACGTGTTTGACTCTGAGTAAGAATGGCGAGGATTGAGGAGGATAACTCGTAAAATCGAAGCCGAACTCATTGTTTGTAGTGTGATCACTTGACTTTTCTTTTTCAGCAAGCTTATCGCGATAACAAAGGCAAGCACTCAATCGATAAGCCAGATAGTAAGAAGGACGAGCTGAGCCAAACGAAAAATGCGTTGCGTTGGTCAATAGTACAATAACAGAGTCAGTTTATTTCCAGCGGAACCGAGATAACTGCCTTCAAGATTAGAGCGATGGCCAAGCTAAGCTGTCCATAAATATCTGTTAATGTACATATATATATATATATGGCTATGTTTAACCTATCATCAAGTTCTCTTGAGATACCAGACTTTCCCACTTCTCACGCAAGCAACAAGAAACAAACAATAGACTCCCATGTCGGATGAAAAGGACATTAGAGACACTATCCGTCGCTCCATTTCCGATAGTGATGCTGTCTCTGACAGCAACAAGAAAGTGCAGACGGTCATTTCGTACAACCGCGAAGACATTGGTGATGCTACTAACGTCTTGTCAACCATAATGTCACCGTCAGGGCGCGAGGTTAAAGTCACGGGAGATGTAGATGACGCAATGCGTCTGGCGCTGAACTCGCAGAACATCGTGATCACTCCCGAGGAAGACGCCCGTTTGGTGCGTAAAATCGATCTGTATATGTTCCCGCTACTTTGCCTGCTGTACGCCATTCAATTCATGGACAAAATCTCCAACGGGTCCGCTGCCGTCATGGGTCTTCGTGAAGACCTGAAAATGCATGGCGATCAGTACTCGTGGGTCGGCTCTGCATTTTACTTTGGTTATCTGTTTTTCAACATGGGACCAGGCCAATTCATTTTCCAGAAATCCAGGTGGCTGGCCAAAACACTTGCCGTCTTCGTTGTGGTATGGGGTGTATTTTTGGCCTTGCACGCTGTGCCCTCCGTCACGTATCCCACATTCATTCTTTTGCGTGTCTTGCTAGGCTGTGCTGAGTCCATGGTGACACCAACATTCACCATTATCACGTCCCAGTACTGGAAAAAAGAAGAGCAATTCATGCGCGTCTGTCTGTGGTTTGGATTCAACGGTCTTGGCTCCATTTGGGCCAACTCTTTGGCTTATGGTCTTTATATCAGACAGGATAGCTACAGCATCGATGCTTGGCGAGTATTGTTCGTTATCACCGGCTTGATCACAGTAGCAGTTGGATTTGCTATATTTTTCCATATTCCTGATGACCCTTCCAAAGCCTGGTTTTTGTCCGAGCGTGAAAAGTTCATGGTCGTTGAAAGAATCAGATCCAATCAACAAGGTTTTGGAAATCACAACATCAAATGGTACCAGGTAAAAGAGGCTTTCACCGATGTTAGAACCTGGTTGTATTTCGTCTTTTCAGTGGGTTCTAATATTCCCAATGGCGGTTTAACCAACTTTATGAACCTTTTGATCAAGAATGATTTCGGTTACAGCACTTCTCAATCTTTACTGATGACAATGCCTACCGGTGCCGTTGAGCTTGTTGCATGCCCACTATTTGGTTATTTGTCGGTAGTGTGCGCACGTAAGAAGGTTCCATTTTTGCAATACCGGTTGAGTTGGGGTATCATTGCTGCTCTCATCAGTGTTCTTGGTACGTGCATGTTGGCATTCGCTCATCAGTCCAAGAAGGCTAGATTGGCTGGTGCCTACTTGCTTTATGTCAATCCTATCTCTTTCATTTGCGTGCTGTCCATAATCAGTTCCAACACGTTGGGATTTAGCAAAAAATGGAGCGTCTCTTCCATCAATTTGGTCTCTTATGCCGCTTCTAACTTGGCGGGCCCACAAACTTTCATTCCGTCTCAGGCGCCAAGCTACACGGGAGCAAAAATCGCCATGTTGGTCTGCTACGCTGGTTCCGTAGTGGCTTTGTCCGTTTTATTCCTAATCAACTATCGGGAGAACATAAGACGAGACAAAGTGCAAGCTGAGAGAGGTCCAGATGAAGTCGTGATCGAGAACCTAGAATTTGCCGATTTGACTGATAAAGAAAACCCTTATTTCAGGTACGCGCTTTAGACCTGGTTTGCACGCAATGCGACAGGCCCATGCTCAGGACAGTACAGCGATGAGTCCAAGTGTGGAATGAGATCCGGGAATTTAATTAATGCTTTAGTACTGTTTTATAGATAACATTGATCGCTATGGTAACTCAAGGACTCCTGCAGCTGCAACCAATGCCAGAAAAATGGCGGTGTTTCCTTCACATCTCTCACTCACGTATCGATGAGACTTATATCGAACCAGACGATTTATGAAAATGGTGAACGAAGAAACTGAACAGTTCCTGCATTTCACTTTCATTAAAATACCAATTGTTTAGGATTCAAAAGGGGTGGAAACTGAGCTAGAAATTGAACGCATTTCTGCCGAAGATGGGATAAGCAAGCAAGGCGCTGATTGAGGCAATAGGTTGGCCAGCTTCAGAAGGCTAAATTCTTGCAAAAAATCACGAAACGGTGCCCAAGAGGAGAAAAATGTCCAAATGCCTTGTTGCAGGCAGCATTTTCTCACGCTGGTGGTCTGAATGACCAGATTAGCCCATGGTCGGTAACATTTTGGGCACGAAGTGTACAATCGAGGTGCTTCGAATTACCCATTGAAAGAGAAGCCGAATTAAATGCAAGGAAGCAGCTGGAACTCTCACAGCGGCTCGAAAGGTGTCTCGTTAGCTCAAAATTAGCTGGAAGGAAGTTCAAAAGGCACATAATCAAGCCACAATCTCTTACAGCATCAAGCATCACAATTTCGCACAATAGAATGTGGGCAAATCTTGAGTTTGATTCACGTCAAGAAAACGAGATGCAAAAAGCGTAGTAGCCCTACACTTCGGATGTTTTCGAGGTCCAAAGAAAACCAGGGTCATTGTGTACGGCTGTGTCGATATTTTACTCGTTGGCCATTTTCCATATATCGAGACACAGGCCACTGAGCGGAGCACGTTTGTCTCTAGGAAGACATTTTTATAGAGCAATGACTTTCTCTGTGCAAACCGATTAGCTGAAAATGCGTTCCTCCTCTAAAGTCTCGAGAAATGTTCTCATGTACGTACCATGTCTCGAACCTTGGCTTCGAGAACTTGCCACCCCACATCTTGATCACGTGACCCAGAAGTCCGAGACTGCTGGAGATATGCGCCAAGAATAACAAGGGCAGAGAGAGAATGTAAAGTTCTTGGCAAAACACTAAATTTAAAGACAAAAGCGAAGCTGTCACGAAGTGTTTCAACGCCAAGTACCACTATTTTCTGCTGTCCCAGCTTTACATGGAAAGTGGATACACGTCCGCTGGCCAAGCTTTAATATCAGAATCTGACCCGACCCTTGCAAGTTGTTTTTCTTCCATTTGGTTTCCGTGTGATTGATGAGTACGTTCCTTGAAATAGATCCAGAAGAAGCAGAAGTATCTTTGCAACACTATCTGTTAAGCCGTACACTCCGGACCTGAGGAATTGTGAGTGGGTAACCTCACTAATCATCGATTTCCATGGTAAAGAAAGCAACATTCCTTCCAAAAATAATTTTCCACTCTCTCCATGCTACTCGAGAAAAGACTTGCAAAGATGCTTCTAAACACAAATAAACATAAGGCCTCCAAGGTTTTTTCTTGACTGGGAAGCGGTCTCGTGGGAGGCATTTCGGCAATCTGTATTCAAAGTAACTTAGTTTCCCCGAGTACGCTTCAAGAAGCCCGAAACACCAACAGTATCCCAAAGCTTCTAGAGCATTCCATTCTAATTAATTCACATTCACAGTTCAGTTCTCTAATTCATACCAAGGTCTGCGCACCATGTGGTGTGTTGTGCCCTTGTAGGCCATATCCGGTCGATTTATAAAATGCTTAATTTTCATGGAAATTTACGGACATGATAAAGATAGAAAGCAATGTCATGTCTGCTCTGTCGCACAACTCACAGATAAACTCATCCAAGAAACAAAACCACAATTAATTGATGGTATATAAGTCACCAATATGTTGGCAGTATTTAAGTTTTTAGACCACGATTAAGGTTAGTCTAGACTATAGATTCTGTTATTTTTTATCACCACTTTTACTTAGTTCAAAGTAACACTCTGTCATCGATGAGCGGAAGTCTAACACTGAAGCCAACGGCCACGTCGTGCACCGGTCTTCCTAAAGAGGACTTGGAAAGTATGCAATCGCAGGAGGTATCAAAGAGAAACAGTCAGGAAAAAAAAGAACTGGTTTTGAGAGACCTAACTGCAGATTCAGAAAGTGCTAATAACAATGAGAAAGAGCAGCCTGAAAAGGCCATCGCTCCATTGTCAGGCGTCGAATTCTACGTTTGTTTTGGATCCTTGGCATTGTCACTTTTCCTTGCTGCGCTGGATATTCTGATTGTGGGAACAATCATGGAAACAGTCGCTGCCAAGTTCAATGGTTACAGTCTGACAGGATGGCTTGTCACCGGTTATAATCTGCCAAACGCGCTTTTGAGTCTACTTTGGGGCCGGCTCGCAACTGTGGTGGGCTGTAAAACCTCTATGCTCCTGTCAATTGTAATTTTTGAAATCGGATCGCTGATTTCCGCCCTAGCAACATCCATGAACATGCTTATTGCTGGACGGTGTGTGGCTGGTTTTGGTGGCAGTGGACTTCAAACGTTGTGTTTTGTGATAGTCTCAACACTGGTAACTGATCGCACAAGAGGCACTGCGGTATCCATACTGAGCAGTGCTTTTGCAATCGCGTCGATTGTGGGCCCTTTTCTGGGCGGTGTTTTTGCTACACATGTAACTTGGAGATGGTGTTTTTACATCAATCTGCCAATTGGGGGACTAGCCTTTATTGTTTTCCTGCTTTCCTACAATCCAGATCGTGAAAGCACCCTTGAGAACTTCAAAAACTTTTTAACCAAGGCAAAAAACGCCCCGTATGGCCAAGTGCTGAAACTGGATTTTTATCGCAAGCTATTACGCATTGCGGTTTTCAAGTTTGATTTCATTGAATTCGCATTTTGCTCTGCTGGCTTCACGCTTGTTCTGCTTGGATTAACTTTTGGCGGAAGCAAATATAGCTGGAGCTCGGGGACAATTATTGCCTATCTTGTAGTGGGCATTGTGCTCGTACTTGCTGGTTTGATTTACGATTTTGTGCTTTTTGATAGAATCAAACCCGAAACGGAGAGTATCCCATATATGCCGCTACTCTCTTGGAAAGTGATCTTCAAACCGGGGGTTTTGATTCCAAATATTGCCACCTTCTGTACATGTTTCGCTTACAATTCTCAGATTGTTTACATTGTGCAGTACTTTCAGCTTGTCTGGGGGAACACACCTTGGAAAGCCAGTATCCACCTGATTGCCCCGGTTATTGCCACTGTGATTTCCTTAGTCTTCTGTGGGGCAATACTCAGGAAGACAGGTCAGGTCAAAGCTGTTTTGACTGTCGGAGGAATAGTTGGGGCTGTGGGATCAGGGGTATTGACCTTACTCAGCCCAAACTCCAACAATTCGGCCAAGATTGGTCTATTAATCCTGCCCGGCGTTTCATTTGGTTGCATTCAGAATGGCGCCATGCTGAGTTCCCAGATTCAGATCCCTAAGGACCATCCCCTTTACAGGTTTGATTTCATCTCTGTAACTACTTTCAATGCTTTCACAAAAATGCTTGGCACAGCCTTTGGCGGGATTTTATCGAACACGGTCTTCACAACTTCAGTGCATAATCAGCTTTCGCATATGCATTCGCCACCACCTCACAGTGATTCGGTTGACGAGCTCATAAGCTACTGGTACACACATTATGGTGGGAGAGATTCGGCTGAAGTTCGCGTTTTCATGAAGGCGATAAAGGATGTCTTCTGGATGGCGCTCGGACTTGCCGCTCTGGCAACAATCGCTTGTATTTTCTCTTCGAACAAAAGAATGGGGTTCAAGCAGCCTGTGGCTGATAAGGAAGCCAATAAAGAGCAGTTGAATGAGAAATAAGAAGAAGTAATTGAGCGTTCCGCATCAATTGCTTAGTAGAGTAATTAAATAATTTATGTGCTAAAAGATCACAGGTGTAAGTCGGGCTCAGCTCTATGTTTAGTAAAATTTATATAGCGTGTATAGTAAAACTTTTGATATTGCTGACCGAAATGGACTCCGGAAGAAGTATTCTGTTTCTTTAGTCTTGATGGAGCGTTGTCAGCATCTCAACTACGTCGCGGTTCGTTTGCTCAACATAAGAGATCAGCTGATTATATTGGTTAAAGCATTAGCAGTGCAACTCGACGTCAGTGCTAAGAGCTGGCAGATTCTATGGTGTTCAAGCGAACACACACTAGTATGGGCTAGAATATAAAGAATATTCTAAATTCTTTTACTTCAAGAGTTTATTCAACCATGCGACACTTAAGGTAAGACATGATGTGTTGAAGCCCGGAACTGCTTCGCAGCTGAGAGCACTCAGCTATCTATCTACAAATGATTGCTTCCAAAGTGGGACGGTTGCATCCGGTATGAGAAGTACGCAGAAGCCGGTAAACAATATTATATTGTTATGTGATTCATGCTCGAACAAGAAACACCAATTGATGTTAGCTGATGATTTTGCATGCGTGTCAATTTGCATATGTGCCCTTCAGTTCGACTAAAGGATCGATTAGTAAAGCCTGGAGCGATAAGGTTGGTGTTCTGTGGTATAATTCATTGTAAGATTCCACTTACGTGGCAGTAGACAGAAACTATTACTATTGCGAGATCGCGAAAGTTGAACGGTCCAATATGTGAGCTTTCAGAGTAGGTGAGCCGGTTCGTTATAACGAGTGTAAACTTGTTATAAGAATATGACTTAAGCCAAACGAAAAGTTCAAGTTTGAAGCTTTTGAATTAGATATGGAAACTTCCTATAGCTTACATTGCGTGCAGCCTAAACTTCCAAAGCGACGGGAGTAATATAAATCTGGGGTCGCAATTATAAGCGTACGAACGGTAATCAAACTTTACAAAACGTAAGGTAGGGCATTCGTGACTATGTTCTTAGTAGCCAAAGTGTGAAGCCTCCAAATAGACAAGGTGATCTATGCGTACGCACTCAGTGATGTACAGCTCAATGTCAGATAAGTCGACCAAGATAAGAATTGGAAACCAACATGGAAAGGAATCTGTTAACTAAGGTCTCTCTCAATGGTACTGAACGTGAAAAGCGTCAAGAACCAAGGGCGATGCAATTCCGTGTGAACCTCATGGCGAGAGCTCAAGAAATTGAGCTTGGTGAAGAAAGGGCGTCTTCAAAAGAGTATTTCTGAACTATCATTCCCAAGTTGAAAATATCAAGCGCTGTCTTTGATTGTGACAGTGGTGGTTGCTGCTAGCTGCACCGCTCCATCGGTCTCAAAATGAGATTATAACACCGACGATAAATGCAAGGAAACAATGGCTAAGAAAGACGTGCATTGTTTTGGCTGTCTTTCGATGGATTTGCCAATCCTCCATGTTTTTGGTGGGTGTGCTACTATAATCAACTCTGACTTTGTGGAGATGACTTTTTATACATGTCAAGACACCGTGAGCGTCCGATAAACTGCGCTCATGCAAGTGGCTTTCTTTGGGAAGTTGAACGGGCCATCGGTCGGCATGTTTATTGTACTACAAAAAGAGCTGAAATTACATGCAAAGTGTATTGGAATTGACTTCAGCTTGATACGCTACTAACCCCTACAGTTCGCACCATTGAGAGCTTCTCATCAATGTCGTTTTCTGCCTCTGACCACACCTCCGATAGCTTGTCTTCTGAAAACGCAGACAAACTACTAGTTAATGTTGTGGAAAACCAAATAAGTCAAGGTAGTAACCATACCGGAGACAAAGTCATTACATCACGTGACGCTGATGTCACGCTTGGGTTTCTGGTCGATAATGATGCACTGGTTCCTGCTGTCAGTGAGGTTGAAGAAAGACGTCTTTCCAGAAACGTTGTTTGGATCATTGTACCTTTATGTGCCCTCATCGACTTCGTGCTCTATGCTGATAAGGCCACGGCGTCTTATACCTCGATTTTCGGTATGTGGAAAGACACTAATATGGATCAAAACAAGTACAGCAACTCCACGACACTGTTCTATGTGGGCTACATCATAGGCCAGGGAAATTTGTATTTTCTTCAGAAGTACCCTGTTGGTCGCGTAGTGGCTGTTTTGAGTTTTCTGTGGTCACTCATAATTTACCTACATACCGTGGCAACCACTTACCAGGGCATTTATGCTCTCCGTTTCTTTCTCGGTTTCGTCGAGGCAATAGCCGTTCCGGCTCTCAACGTCACAATGGGTCAATTTTTAACTGCGGAAGAAAAGAGCTGGACTGCTCCTTTGTTCTATATAACTTGTCTGGGGAACGAGATAGTCATCGGCTTTATCGCTTTTGGGATTCTCCACGCTAATCCACCCATAGCGATCTGGAAGCTTTTCATGATAGTGATCGCGTCCATAAGTCTGCTTGTCACGATCCTGGTTCTTCTCTTGTATCCCAACAATCCTTCAGATGCGCGCTTCTTAAATGTTAAGGAGAAAGTCTGGGTCATTAGAAGGGTCCAAAAGACAACTGGTTCCTCTATTGAGCAAAAAGTTATAAAGAAGCACCAAGTTATTGAGGCCTTGAAGGACCCTGTTTCCTGGCTGTTCTGTGCCTTCTTTTTCTGTAATCAGCTTTCGAACAACCTTGTTTACCAAGAGAAGCTGCTGTTCAAGGAAATTGGAGTATCGACTCTGGGCTCTACTTTAGTATCTGTTGCATATGGTGGATTTGCGGTGATCTGTGCCATTATAGCTTCAATAATCATTCGGAAGAAAAAGAACTCCACTGCTTACTCTGTGGTGTTTTGGTCTCTCTTTCCACTCGCAGGCAGCATAGCAATGGTCACTCTACCCTGGCACGAAAAGTATGCACTTTTGGCCATGATTTGCATATGTGCTCCCAAAGGAATTGCTTGGATCCTGATGTTTAGCTGGACTTCCACCTCAACTTCTGGACACACGAAAAAAATCACCAGGAACGCACTGATCATGTTCTGGTATGGAATTGCCAATATTATTGCTCCACAGCTTTGGAGAAGTAACGATGGCCCCAGATATTATCGCGCTTGGATCGTTCAAATGGTGTTTGCATTTATTTTGGCTCCGGGAGTTGCGCTGGCTATTCGGTTCATCTTGGCTAGAAGAAATAAAGAGAGAAGCTCGCTTTCGAACATCGATACGCCTTTAGGCTTTATAAAAAACGGGGACACCGAGTCTGTCGCTACGATAAAGGGTAACATTGCGCTTTTAGACCTCACTGATCTGGAGAACGACCAGTTTGTCTACCCGCTGTAAAGGGCCAACATCCACTGGAAAAGAAAAACTGAAAAATTGAAAAATATCTACACTTCTTTAGAATAAAAAGAAGATATAAGATCAGTATAGACTGAAAAATTGGTTGTATTGGCAATCATGATATGGCTCTTTATTGGATTGAATCTTGATTATAATGGGAGTGAGACTCTATTTACAGAATACCTTGAGAACATACATATTGCAAATCTTTGGCCACAATTTCGTGCGTTCTTAACGTTGAAGTATTGTTCTAACTGATACTAAATTAATAGTCATGCATCATTGTTCATTTGGTCAAGCTGTACAAACCACTCTTTCACGTATTCTTTTACAAACATCGAGTTGTCCTACCAGATTCCAACTGAGTGATTCTCAGTGTGACGCTGACATTATATCACGTGACCGAAACTATAACAGCTTAATGTATTTTGACACCAAACTAACAAAAGTTTCGATATTTAATAGCTTCCTTACAAGCTTAACTTAAGCGCGTTGATTCTTTTAAATGCTTCAACAACTTACAAGATCTCGATGTTAAGTTGATTCATCCTGTAATCGATGGATTTTGTATCCGAAGCAAAATAGCCGAACCCAAGAATTCTCTTTTCAGCACATTTTAACGTGTCATTACTATAGGTGCCAAGTGATGTAACGGCGAAGAACGATTTCTACTGAATATCCTGATGAACAACTTCCAGTTCTTGAATTTATATGATGGAGACTTTAAGAATTCATTACACCTCATGCAAAACTTACTGCCTGTAAGAAGAATGCATAGTGAGGTTCTATTGGTCAAGATTTAGGATAAGAAAGCTAAATTAAATGGTTGGAACAACACAGTGATGAGAATTTTGAAAAACTCATTGAGTCGTCGCCCCTTGTGCATATAAAGTGAAGTTCGACCAGCGAATCAGAGTGGACATGAAAAACGCCTGACGCGTTGTTTTCACTTTTACGCTCACATTTGGGTGCATTTTTACCAAGTTTTTCGAAATCGACTTGACAATTGTGGATTTACGGCCCCTGTCGCTATTTGCGAATCCATCCTTGCCCCTTCCAGAGGTTTTGAAGCCAATGTTTCCAATATTTGTTGTGTCTTTGCAGGTCTAATGAATTTCTAATTTACGCATGTCTTCAATAAGACGTTGACACCACAGTAATTAAGTTCAACCGACATGAGCCCAAAAACCACATCGAAGACAAAAAAACGGACTTCATGTGAGGTTTCACCCAAAGACATCACATCTGTGCTAACGCTCAATGAAAATGTTCTCGGCGTTCTTGGCATATGGTTTTCGACAATTGCTATAAAAAGTTGGCACTCATTGAAGCATGCATTAATTGCGTCAAGACTCAGCTCAAGAGCCAAGCGAATTCACCAAAATCATGAGTGAGTTCGTGTTGAATCAAGGTTATGGGTATGGCATCGTACTTGGTCTCGGTGCCCTTTTTAGTGCCCTCATGATATTGATATCGTGGGCAATCGCCAAGTTTTTTAATCAAAAACAAGATTCCGAGCGATTCACGACAGCTTCCCGTAACGTGAAGCAGGGACTTATCTCTTCAGCGGTTGTTTCTTCATGGACATGGCCAGCTACACTACTGACCTCTAATTTATGGACATACTCCTACGGAATTGCAGGGGCATACTGGTATAGTGTTACAGGTTGCTTTCAAATACTTCTATTCACCCTTGTAGCAATAGAAATCAAACTCAAATGTCCTGGAATTCACACAATTGCCGAGGTAGCTCGGGTAAGGTTTGGTAAATGGGGCCATTTCTGTTACTTATTTTACTCTCTTGGTACAAACGTGATTGTGTCAGGCATGATATTGTTAGGCGGATCGCAAGGGATCGCATACACCACAGGGATGAATGTAATTGCGGCTTGTTTTCTGCTGCCAGTAAGCGTTAGCGTTTACACTCTGTTTGGAGGATTACAAGCAACGTTTTTATCCGACTGGTCGCACACGATTGTCATATATATAATGGTACTTTTGTCAATCGTGACAGTTTATTGCACTTCAGACCTGATCGGATCTCCAGATAAAATGTTTGATTTGTTGAATGACATGGCGAAAACCTTCCCTCTGGAATCCTCAGCCAAAGGATCTTACCTCACATTTGCCAACAAAGACATAGTTTTGACCGCTTGGACCACATTATTGGGTGGGGCGGCAACAGTCTTCATGGATCCATCATACTCCCAGAAAGCCATTGCTGCGGGTAGCAAACAGGTCATGAAAGGCTATATGCTGGGCGGACTTTGCTGGCAGGCTATTCCACTAGCACTGGGGACCTCAATGGGGCTTGCTTCTCTTGCTTTAACCAAGAACCCTGAGTTTTTCACATATCCCAACAAATTGACCGATTTGGAGGCAGGGAGAGGTCTTTCGCTGGTTTATGCTATGAAGGCATTTTTTGGCAAGTCAGGAGCAGCATGTGCTGTTGTAATGATCTTCATGTCAGCAACATCAGCAATGTCGGCTGAACTTATCTCATGCTCCTCGATTTTGACGTACGATTTTTACAAGACTTACATCAACCCCGAAGCCTCTGGTAAACGCCTTGTTTATGTTTCGCACTTAAACGTCATCGGTTTTTCGCTTTGCATGGGAGCACTTGCTGTTATATTCAACTACATCGGGGTCACCCTTGGATGGCTATTCAGCTTTGTTGGGATCGTACTTGGACCGGCATTTTTTGGACTTCTGGGAATGCTTTTTTACAAGAAAATGAATACCCTGGCTTTGGTTGTCGGAGTGCCATTGGCGACTCTATGTGGTATTGTGGGATGGGTGGCGTCTGCTTCACACTACTCGAGTGACGGAACCGTTGATAAAGACTCCCTCTCTCTGACTGAGCCATTGGCTTTCGGAAATTTCATTTCAGTGTTCTCGAGTGGTATCTTCGTGTGGATTCTTTCGCAAATAAAATCGCAAAACTGGTCTTTCCATGAAATGAACGAGATCTATTTCGAGACTCAAATTGCGGATGACGCTGACTCTTCTGAGATTGAGCTCTCTCAAGTATCCCAAGAATCGGTCAAGGATTTAAGGAAACATATTTTGATCACCAAGATTCTAGTTTTCTCCCAATTCATCATTTTCCTCATTATCATCCCGCTATCGATGTATGGGACCAACTGCATTTTCTCGAGGAAAATGTTCCGGGGTTACGTCTGCATTCTTATCATTTGGGCATTTCTGGCCGCAATGTGGATTATCATTTATCCATTGTTCGAATCGAGGTCCAATCTGACGTTCATAATCAAGAGGTTATTAAGAAGAGAGTTAAGCGACGATGATTCGGATCTATCCCCAACAGATGTAAGCACCGATGATAGAGAAAAACTTGATAAAACCTCTATCCATGTGAAAGTCATGTAAGTGGTTAGAGGGAGAAATGTTTTCCAAACCAACTTTACATCAAATTAACTATATTCGAAGATCTCTTGAATTTTATGAACTAATTGTGTCAAATTACCAACATGACACTACGAAATGACAAGTAATGGGAAAATGATTGAGAACACCATCAACTTACATCTTAGTTTACAAAAATTCGTCAGATTTAATTGTTGTCTAGTCTTGCCTCAAAAGCCTCTCTCGACTCATCAGCCCTCCATCTAAGGTCTGAAGCTGGATGTGTCTTGTCAAGATATGTATCACCGAACAATTGCTCTCTGAAGGTCAAGTACTTTGAAGAGTCACTGGATTCTGGATAATCATGCCAGAATAGACCGAGTTTTTCGAGCTCTGGCAGCAGCTTATCGACAATCTCCTCGAATGATTGAGGAAGGACCGTGTACGCAAAGTTGAACCCATCAATATCAGAGATGTCGACCCAATTTTGAATTTCAAGTGCCACTTCTTGTGGTGTTCCAATCAAAACTGGACCGCTTCCACCGACCTTGATCTCCTCTATAATGGCCTTCTTCGTCCACTTTTCCACTCTGGGATAGGCTGTCTGCCACTTCTTGACCGCCGATGCAATAGCGATGTGATCAACATTTGAAAGCACCTCGTCGTCTTGGAACTTGTCAATGTCGACGCCAGTCCAGCCGGAAAACATCGCTTTGGCCCCTTCTTCATCAGAATAATTGGCCTTATAATCCTCATACTTAGTTTCCGCCTCTTCGTGAGTGTCACCTAGGATAACAGTGAGTAGCCCAATGAACTTGATTTTAGAAGGGTCCCTGCTGTACTTCATAGTAGCGATATGTTTGATATCTTTAATGGAAGCGCCAAGAGCTTCTGGAGTCAAACTAGCAAGAAAAACCACCTCTGCATTCTTTGCAGAAAGATCTTTTCCTTTGGCTGAGGTACCAGCCTGGATAATGACGGGTAGTTTTTGCTTACTGGGGTGAGTGATCGCTGGTCCAGGTACATTGAAGTACGTGCCTTCATGATTGATGTGTCTGAGACCATCAGAATCGGTAAAAACACCTGATTTTTTGTCAGCTTTGAAACTCCCATCTCTCCATGAGCTCAGAAACAGCTTATAGATAACATCAACGAATTCACCAGCACGAGCGTACCGCTCATCGTTAGGAGGTAGAGTTTTGCCATTAAGCAAATTTCTAGAAGCGCTGTCTAAGTAAGATGTCACAATGTTCCAGCCAACTCTTCCATTCGTTAGCAGATCGAGCGTTCCCAAGCGCCTGGCCAAGTGATAGGGCTGCTCGCTGATAGTAGAAATTGTTATTCCGAACGCCAATTTTTTAGTTACGGCTGCCATCAGCGGGATGAAATAGCTGGGATCGGAAATAGGCCATTGCGATCCTGCTTTAGCAACGGGACCGAAGTTGCCTGGACCTTGGTAAACATCATAAGGTCCCAGTACGTCGGCCAGAAACACAGCATTGAATTTTCCTTTTTCAAGAAGTTTTGCCAAATTCATCCAATATTCTGGAGACTGGTATAAGTCTGCAGATTTATCTTGAGGGTGTCTCCAAATTCCAACAGACTGATTGCCGGCAGATCCCATGATGAAGGCATTTACAATCAAATTCTTGCGCTTAGGAGACTTTAGATGAGCTCTCTTGGTGTTATCGGCCTCTTGCTCGGAAGTGCGCTTCGTCTTGCGGTCAATTGTCATACTAATATTGGTTATGGTCTGTCTTTTCTATAGGAGGACTATGCTTTAAGTTCAAAGCTTTAGTTTTGATAGATATCTAGTTTAGTGATAGTTTACTTCACAAGAATGCTATTTATTATACAAGAACGATGCTGAAGTTGTCTTGAGTTGCATTATCAGATCACGTCTAATGACATCCTACCGGGCTCTCATCCGTGGCTTGTTGTTTGTTTACATGTGCCACTTCCTCTGTCTTTGACTTGTTTTCAGCGAAATTAAAAGACACAACGTCTTCGAGAACTTGATGCTAAATAAAGGACAGTGACAGCGACAGTAAATGTAGGCCAATGAGAAAGAAATAAGATATGAGCAGAAGATTTGGGCAATGCTTAGGAAGACCAACACATTTTCGAGGTTTAAGAATTCAGAAAACCGAGAACTTCTTCTGAAAAGTGTCTTTCCATTATGATCGCTCAAGCTGCCAGTAGTGAGATGTACAAGAGAAGTTTCGAAAGCGTCGATATCGGTGGAGTGCTAGTCCCCCAAATTCAGGAAAGACACATCAAGAGAATTTCTGTTAGGGAGAAGAGCCCTGCAATTGGGGTAGAAGCACCATTGCCATTATTCCAACAAGCTGCTGTTGTCACGTCATTCGAGGATGAAATAATGGTCTCAGGCCAGATACCGGTTCCTCAAAAACTAGAAGACTATGAGATTCTGGTTCGCAACAAATACACAGGTTTGAATCATGTAGACTGGAAATCCAAGAGATACCAATTTAACATACATTCGTTCCCATGGATCAACGGTCGAGAGTCTAGTGGGATTGTGGTCCGTAGAGGCGCAAAGGTCGACAGAGACAAGTTTCCGATTGGGGCCAAGGTTTTTCTCGCAAGCACATGCTACAGGGAACTCAAAAGATCCACATTTCAAGAGTTCACACTGTTTGATTCAAGACTCGTATGGAGACTGCCACGCGAAGTGCGTTCTGATGGAATCTCTCGCAAGAGATTCGGACTTGATTTTGCGGCTGGTGTTGGCGTGGCTCTGGTGACTGCAGGTTCCGCGCTATCATCTTTTGTCGACTTCCAGGACATCGGGAAGGCAAATCAAGGAAAGTCGCTGATCGTATGGGGAGGCTCGAGCTCTGTAGGGATTTTCACGATTCAGCTTGCCAGAAACCTGGAAATTTTCGATAATATTGTAGCCGTGTCAAGCTTGAAATATGAGAATTATCTCAAGGAATTAGGAGCCACGGCTGTCATCGATAGGACGCTTTCTCCAGAAAAGCTGATACAGTTGGTCAAAGATACATGCCCAGGGGGGATCGATTATGGGGTCGATGTGATTTCAAGAAAAACAGCAGAGCTTGTGCTTGAGATTCTCAAGACTGGACAGGGAACCAAGAAGTCTCTTGTATGCCTTGGCGGCGCTCCTGGTGAGGACGCGAAGACAAAATGCCCGGAAATTGTAGTCGAAGCCGTGGGAATCAAAAAATTCCATGAGGATTTGGCCTTCGGTGAGACTTTTGTGAAATTCACATCCGATCTTTTCGAAAGAGGCCAATTGAGTCCTGTTCGCAGCGTCAAGGTGTTCAAAGGTTTCGCAGATTTTGGAGTCGGTTTGAGCAATGGGCTGAAAGAACTCGAAGAGCGGGGCGCTAGCGCAGAAAAATTTGTAGTACGTTTGTAAATCGAATTCGATATTTTATGACTTCCCGTTACTCAAAAGTCAAAATGGCCAAACAGACAATCTTGGCAAAGACTTTGATTATGGCGCCGACGGACACTATGAACCCTACCTTGCAAAGTCACAGCCATAAAATCATGGGTGTCAAATTGCTGAAATTCGGGCGAACTTCGACCATACAAAAAGCACCAAATGCTCGTATCACTGAAGAATATCGGTCTTTTCAGTTTGAAAGAGTGAATAGCCGACATTATTACAATGTCTGTACATGAGAAGTTCAGTGGTGATGTCAAAGAGATAAGTGACGTTGTGTCATCTGACCAGTCTTTACATGTAGCGGCTGTGTTCAAGGAATACGAACCAGAGGAGCAGGTGCTTTTTGAAGTTGACCAAATTGTGAAAGAATACGACCTGGAAGATCATCGAGAGCTTCTGAGCCGTGGTGCCTTGTGGGCCAATAACCCAGATATTCTCGACACTGAAGGTTACAGTGATGAAGAGCGCCGAGTTGCTAAAAAGGCCATAGAAAAGCCTTTGTTGTCGCTTTCTAAGCATATGCTGTTAGCTGCACTTTGTACCTCATGTGCTGCTATCAACTTTGGGATGGACGAAAGTGCAATTGGTGGCGCTGTTTTGCAATATCAAACCCAATTTGATATTACAGACCCAAATATACAAGGTCTTACCGTTGCCGCGCCTTACCTTGCTGCTGCTTGTTTGGGTTCTCCCCTTACTCTCTATCTTGACAAGTATGTGGGAAGGAAATGGATCGTCTTTTTAAGCTGTTTCATCGGCTTCGCTGGATCGCTAATCCAGGCTTTCTCCAACGGGCTTGGCTGCCTTTTGTTTGCCAGATTATTCCTAGGTATCGGAATGGGCCTAAACTCTTCCACTGTGCCCATCTATACCGCTGAATGCTCTCCCGCAATTTCTCGAGGCTCAATTTTGATGTTGTGGCAAACTTTCATTGCGCTCGGTGTTTGCTTGGGATCTGTATTCAATCGAGCCTTTGTGAATATAAGCGGATCGCTTTCGTGGCGCCTTATGATAGGATCCTCGGCTGTTGCTCCTTTCGTCACCGGAATCCTGATCTTCTTTCCTCCAGAATCTCCAAGATGGCTCATTGCACATGGGAAAACCAGGGAGTCTCTGAGTTCATTGTTAAAGCTTAGACCCAACAAGCTATCAGGAGCGCGGGACTTTTATATTCTTCATCAGTCTTTGAAGTTCGAGTCTGAATTGGAAACGCGGCTTTCTTCTTGGAAGCAGTTTTTGTCCCTGTTCACCAACAAAAGAAACAGATTTGCTTTGATCGTGTCACTGATTGGCATTTTGGGCCAGCAGTATGGAGGAGTGAACATTTTGGTCTCCTACACAACCACAATTCTTACAAAGTCCGGCGTTGATCCTGTTACGGCGATTGCAGGTTCTATTGGAATTGGAGGCGGTTGCTTCCTGGCCACATTTATATCAACGCAATTGATTGACCGTTTCGGAAGAAGAAAAATGCTTCTTTTCACGCTACCCATGGAGGCGCTATGTTTGTTTTGGTTGGGCGGCATTCTCAATGTTTCGAATTCACAAAGCCGGCTTGGGGCAGGCCTGGCCTCGATGTACGTTTACGTTTTGTTCTACGGAACTGGGATTGGTCCGGTAAGCTTCACCCTAGTTGCAGAGACCTCGTCCATAACTGTGAGAATGGCACACAGTGCCACATGTATGTTTGTGAATTGGATCCTGGACTTTTGTCTGAGCATGACATGGCCCAAAATGGAATCTTCCATGACGGCTTCTGGAGGCCTATATTTCTACGGCGGTTGCAACATTGTCATCTGGATTCTCACATTCCTCTGCATTCCGGAAACAATGCGGTTTACGCTGGAACAACTCGATGAAATATTCAAAGTTGGAGTTTCGGCTCACGTAAAGAAAAGTCTACACAAACTACTTCGCCGGTAAACAGGCTCGACAATTTGTCGAATTTCGGGTGATTCTATTGGAAATACAAGGACATGATTGTAAAAAGTCGAGTTCTCCAGTACACATCCCACTCTTGATCTTTACAACGCTCGATGAATGTGAGAAGAGGGTTTTAAATAGATGTTGATATTCTTTTATGCGTTGTAATCGGTAGATTTGATTTAACGCTTCTAATGATTTTTATTATTATCAAATAAGTGAATATTTAAAGATCGACGCCAGTACTACACAGCGCAGAGCATCGTAAACCTAGAGAACCTCCGACATCGAGCTGGTGGATGCTAGACTACTTGTGAAGATCTCTTATAATTGCCAGGGTGTAACGAGCTTTCTGACTTAAGTTCGAGGTGTCGCAGTAGTTATCTTTTTTGAAGATGTGGCGCTGGCGGACACCACATCCAAAGTCAGAATAAAGGACAGAGAAACTAAGAGTAAACGTTTGAAGAGATGATCAATTCATGAGCTGAATGCGTGGCATTATGTGCTATTACAACGATCCGGATCTAGTGAATTGTCTGATATAAGGAAGATACTGATGGGTATATTTTGAGACCTTATTAGCTGTTGGACATCTTGGTTTACTGGCCCAGATAAATATCAACAAGAATTGCACAGTCATGGGCAGAAAAGCTATAAACGAGATCAAATCTGTAGCTATAATCGGTGCAGGGGCTGCAGGTCTGACTTCGCTTTTCGAACTTCTCAACACTCGTAAGGACGGGACAACTTGTTTGAGATACAGCGCCGAGGGAAACTTTGATGAAGCAAACACAAAAGATAACACAAATCCTGCGTTTCAAAAAATAGTGGTTTTCGAGTCAAAAACCTCAATTGGCGGAATATGGTCTCCCGATTTCGATACACCTGATTTAATTGATGAAAAGGACCTGATTTCTGAACGCTACAACAATCCATTCGTTTTGAGGCCCCCAACTGAAGCACCTCCCGAGCTTTCGGACGACCAGTACACTTTTTCGAAGCCATTTATCACAACGGGCTCAGGTAGACCGAGTCCTAAAACTTGGACTGCAAGTGGTATCTATCCGCACCTGTACTCCAATGTTCCAGAAAGATATCTTCGCAACTCTTTTATTCCTTACAGTGCAAGGCAGGCGCGACAAAATTCAAGAATTGCACCATTGGTGACCAATCACTCCATCACTGACAATCTTCTAGTGTTTGCCGAGCGACATCAGCTTGCAAAATTTGTTAGAGTGAAATCCGAAGTAGTCAAGGTCAAGAAAATCGACGATAGATCATGGAGATTGACTGTGAAAGAGACTGTTGAGGGTAGCGACTCGATCCGCTGGTACAATGAGGACTTTGACGCAGTTCTGGTTAGTAACGGCCATTACTCTATTCCTTACATTCCTCAAATTGATGGTCTCTCAAAGTGGGCAGCTCAATACCCAGGCTCGGTGCTACATTCCAAGAGCTTCAGAGATTTTAAAAAATTCCAAGATAAGAAATGCGTTTTCGTCGGAACAGGGTTAAGTGGTATCGATATTCTACAGTATGTTTTCCCTGTAGCGAATGAAGTGATAGTCTCTAGGACACCCGATAAGGACGAAATTTATCCATGGCTGACCAAGGCTGCCACCTCTCAGGGTCTCACAAAGAAGCCTAGAATCAAAGAGTTTCATTCAGTTGATAACCGCACGATAATTTTTCAAGATGGCTCTATGGTTCAGGATGTCGATTATATCATCTTTTCGACAGGATATCATTGGCATTACCCATTTTTAAATGATAAGGATTCAAACTTGAGCATTATCAAATCAGGTCAGAAGCTTCTCAAGGATTCCGCATCAATGGTGGACGGTCTTTTTTTGGACACGTTTAACATCGATGACCCAAGTCTTGCATTTGTGGGTGTCACTGTCACACCCTTGAAATGGCCAAGTTTTGAACTGACTGCTTCAGCTATAGCCGGTGTTTGGTCGAACTCCTACAACCTTCCACCCAAAGCTGAACAACTGAGTGCCAATCGCCAGAGAAAAGAAAAAACCGGCGAGAACCTATTATTCCATTATTTTCCTCCAGAAAACATAAATGAGCTAAAAGCAAGGCTCGAGCCTTTCCTGCCCAAAGGTAGAAAATCAAAAGACATTATAGATGTAGAGCATTTGTCGGACTTTGGAAGGGCGGCAGAAGTTGCCGAGCGTTTGTTCTACCAAATTAAAAATGAGAAGATAGAGCTGGGCGAGACCTTGTAACAAGCTAGTTGCTGTCAGGAAACTGAGGAGAACAGGCGGCAACAATATGATCTACAGCCTCTACCAAGATTGTTCTTCGCGGAAAACCGGAGTATATTCAAGATCTGTAACGGTGTAGTGCAAAATGACACCCATGGAAATCTGACTGAATTCATCGAGTTCAATCCATGTATGAGAGGGCTAAATAAAGCCTAAGAAAGCCAACAAACATGATGCCGCATTCTTCAAGACAAATAGAAGGCCATCGGAAATGTGCTTAACAAATTAAGGGTCATGAATATATGTATTTACTACAGACTGAACAAAATTTTATATATCAAATCTGTGGAATTTCGTGTCGGTGCAAGTCTCGAAAGTATTTACTGGCGATTTTTGAGGACTTGCCGATTAATGAGCGGTCATACCACCGGAAGCGTAAAGGGTCTGTCCTGTCATCCAGGTGCCACCGGTAACCAAAAAGGACACAATTGGGGCGATGTCTTCAATTTTGGTCAATCTGTTGTCAAAAGCAGCAGACTTGTAGAACTCAACTGCCTCAGGCTGTTCCTGAGAGTAGAAAAAAGGAGTGTCCATGGGGCCTGGGGCAATGCAGTTAACGGAGATTCTCTTTTCGATAAGCTCTTTAGACGCGCTCTTGGTGTAGTACTCGACAGCACTCTTGGTACCCTGGTACACGGCGTAGAAAGGCGTATAGGCAGCCAGCAAGGAAGTGACTAGAGAGATAATGCTACCGCCGGGGCTGACGTGCTTGGTGGCTTGGGCAATGAAGAAAAACGCGATTTTGTTGTTGACGAGGTCCATTTCGTCGAACTCCTTTTCGGTGACCTCCGCCATGGGCTTTTTGAGCACTTTTCCGACGTTGTTGACGGCAACGTCAATTGAGCCGAATTTGGCTTTGGCCGCTTCGAAAAGCTTGGCAACGTTTTCTGCGGATCCCAAATTGCCCTGGTATAGCTCGACCTTTACGCCATATTTACTCGAAAGCTCTTGAGCCAGTTTCTTCTCATCTCCCTGAACCGAGTTGTAATGCAAAAACAAGTTTGCCTTGTGTTTAGATGCAAGTTCGATGGCAGTGAGTTTGCCGAGGTTCTTAGTACCACCAGTGATGAGAGCTGTTTTTCCTTCTAGAGACATTGTTGATTTCGATTTGAGCTGAAGAGAAGCGATTTGAATTGAATTGCTATGCTATGCTAAGCTAGAATTGACTTTACAATTGAAGACTTTACAGGTGAAGCTGAGGTGCCCTTTAAATATGTTTAATTTCGAGACTGCATGGAAGCTTCTCTCCAGACGTCACTTCTTCAGTTACCCTCCTTTCCGTATAATTACCGGCGCAAACACTCTTGAAAACCTTAAATCCATCCAAGGACCGAAAATCAACTCCGGAAGCGACGCAAATGCTTGGAAACGGCTCGGAAGTTCTCAAAGCACTTGTCGGATAGCCAATGAGAATATGGCACACACACTGTCAGTATGAAAGTTCAAAGCCGCGACTACTCTCTTTCTAACGTAATGTTGAAGCCTTGTGTTTATTGCAATACACAGCAAAAATGTGAAATAACCGTGCCACGATGGAGAGTTTGTCCTGCGAATTTACACAATGTTTGCTTTACTACTTAACATGCTACTATGATTTCGTCGACTGGTTGGAATTGAGTTTTGAGTTTTGCCCAAACTCTCTGCCATTCGAATTTCATACTACGTCGTAAGAGCACGAATGATACGTGACAATTTACCCTATGATGGTAAACTCTGGAAGGTACAGTGACATTTCCTGAAATTCTCACACGACGGTTTTCAAGACGCCAGATCCATTCGGAAAGTGACTTTTGATGCAAAACCGTGCCAGGAAGAGCCTATTGGGGGTTTCAGCTTCATCATTTCCAGGACCCTTTGTAACCAAGGCATGCATGGCGTTCTCTCTATAATGCGCCGGAAATGTAAGAAACCGATAGAGATCGGGTTCATAATCAGGGCCTACAAGGTAAAAGTTTTCGTTTGAATTGTAACCTAATGTTTGATTAAAATGAACACACCATCCCTATTTCAAATCAATGTGTCCCGTCTTCAACTCAGCTCAATACCTTCCCCTCGAATTCTCAACACGTCAACCTATGGCAAAGCTTTACCCATTTCTTGGCAACGGTCTTCTCGCATTATCACACGTGACATCTCATCTTCAATGCAGGGACCTCCTGCATCTAATAAAGTCGAGATTCTACAGGCCAAGGTATACGCTTTTCCTGAAGACCCTGGCTTTTCCTCCAAACAACAAGCCCGAGCGCTCCCTTGAAACACTGCATTTTGAAATGCTCGATCGCGGTGGAATTCCAGCAATTGTTTTCTTAGTTTTGTATGGAGCACTCTGTTCTTGGGTGAGTCTACTTCTATTTACCAAGCGAGTATCTTGGAAGTCTCGCTACACTAGCATTTTCATCCATACGATCTTGAGATTGGCCGCTCAGATTTGTGGAATAGGGTACGCGGTGGCCGGTGTCGAGCACTACCAGTGGCTCATTGCGTACTTCGTGTTTGGAGCGGAGGGATACTTCAGTCTTGTATGGTGCGTTTTCCGATTTCTGATCGCTTTCCAAAATGAGCTACTGGGCGAATCTTGGATAGAGCCCAGACGGCAGGGAAGAACGCTCCGCGAATACTATAAAGTCTCCGTGAGGTACCCTGTGCTTTATTTCCATTATAGCTTGGCCGCTGCTAACGCACTGATCATCGTGGGTTCCGTACAAGGGGTTAACTCGCACTCGCCGAGTCAGGCTTCCAAGCAGGTTGAAAGCGGCCGTACCTTGCGGGACGTTGGAACCGCCCTTTTTATCGCGTGGGTAGGGGTTTTTGCCCTCTTCTGCGTCCGCACGTATCCAGCAGTACAGAATCGCAGCCAGAAACATTTCCTCCACATTTTGAGCTTTACTGTTTTGCCACTTACGATTCGAGGAGCTTTTGGAATTCTTGCAACGGAGATTAACCAGTGGAATTATGCTCTGCCTGACAGCTATGATAACCAAGGTCTGAAGCCTGGCCCGCTTGCTGCGGAGTATGTTTTGGGCACGTTCATGGAATGGTTGACCTGTTTTTTACTTTTGTGCACTGGCCTTTTGTCATGGTTCACTGAAAAGCATTCGGTTGATTCGGTCAGTCCCGAAAATAATAGTTCTAAACCGGATGGCGCGAGTAGAATGTAATGCTTCTCGCGTTAAGAACTTATGTTATTGTGGCGGTCATATTATTCACGCGTCAACGAAGGAAGAATGGTATGAAATATGAAGCCGTCTGTCTGTGGCACATTGTTTCATTCTATCGCGATTCGTGCGTGACAAGTCTTTTGAAGAGTCAAAAAGATAGAGGCGAGACAAGAGGGTTGCTAAGCCAGGAACAGTCATTAGGTTAGTATTATTTCCTGCGCAGTAGCCTACACTCATGGAAGCTTACAGCGAGGATTATAGTTCAAAGTGGAGACAATCTAGCTTCGCAATGATAAGCCTTACAGTGTACAATTATTTAACGGACACCAGGGTAAGACAGCAGAACTGCATTTTTGGTAATGCCATTGTCTCTTTGTAGCTGATGATCTAAGGTTCAATAACCATCATCGACTGTTAGAGGACCCCCCACATTTGTAGCTACGGAATTTTCGGACTTTTCCGGCAAGAAGACAGTGACACAACCGAAGCGTCAGGTGTATGGGAAAGTTGGCATTAATCAAAGATGGGACGAATTTGCTTTGTTTCCGATATTCGATGGAAATTGAAAACGAAAAGAATTATGATCTCGACTTGCTAGATGAAACTTCATCTTTTCATTTTCAAACTCTTCGCTCATGATTGCTTGTTATTCTGTTCCACACCTTAAGAATATATCCAAGGCTGCCATGAATAATTGAAGATGTCTGGGATTGATGCAAATTGAAAGCTCTTCTTCTGAAGTTTTCATCACTTGTCCAAAAACTTCTTTCAAGAAGTTGAAAGCAGACACACCAAGATGCTGCTAGTACTTTCGCCGGGTTCCGATCAGTGCAGCTTCAAGCTTGCCATGGGGGTAAATAATTTCTCCACAAATGGTTGACTGCAGTAGTGGAAATTCCACTCGTAGCGTCCTGACTACTGCTGATTTTGAACTTAGTCTGCTTGCTTACCGATTGATAATATGATAGTGGGAAAGTAAAAACAATCCTCTTACCGCTGTGTTGTAGAAGAGAAGTCATTTTAATGGATTTTCAAGTTTCTCAAAAGAGGTTGAAGAGGCCATGAAGAGTGCGGTAACAAACGATTTAATGTCTATGACCAAGGGAGAGAATGTGTTTATAATTCGCTTTTGATTTCCGAGGAAATTCGTGATACACAAAAAAATACATCAGTACAGATTCTTCTTTTTCCCAATGCCCGAGAAACTTCTCTTTTTGATAATCATTGCTCAACTTCACAGTTTTTTGCAGCCTGCCTCACTTGGGCCACACTTAACATCTGTTTAGCATAATTGTAATATCTCTATATTTATATTCATGATTCATCATTCTAATGGCACACAAGTTAGCTGATCAATGGCTAGCAGTCAATCTGGACCTCCCTCTCACTCTCTGCCTTTGATGATGCTTGTGATGCGACTTCTCTCTCATCATCTGAGAGCTCTTCAGTGGTTTTAATAGCAAATGGATCCACTTTTGTCGACTTAAACTTTCGGGCCGGGACACCAAGTCTGAATAGCTCGTTCACTTCACTGAAAGTCTTACCTGACGTTTCTGGGAGATCCACGACGGCCCAGGCTAGCGTAGCGAAGCAAAATGCGCCCCAAAAGAACCCTGCCTTTGCGCCCCAATCCCATTTTTGCGAGTTCAACTGGTACAGAATCAAAACCATAGTAACCATCCCCACAACATTGTAGGAGTTACGTGCTAAAATAATCGTTTTGGTCCTGAGACGGGAGGATGGCACTTCTGACACGAGACAGAACACCACAGGGGCAATGCCCAAGTTATAGAAGAATGCAACAACCATTAAGAGGGCCCCACTCGCCATTCTAGACTGGTCTGTGCTCATACAACCCAATCCCCCAATGATAAAGTACATGGTACCTTGGAAAAACAACCCAATTGCATAGAGTTCAAATCTCCCCAAATATTTCGAAAGCCACCACGATAAAAACGTTGCAGCAATACCCAAACAGTACTGGATAATGCTGAATGCAAATGACATGTCGGTACTGACGCCAGCTTTCTCGTAAAAGTATGTCGAGTACCCCATTAGTCCAGCCCCGCAAGTTGTTTGGCCCACCCAGGCCAGACACGCAATCCTGGTCCTTCTGCGGCTGACCTTGTCTCTGATGCAATCCATGTAACTTCCCTCGCCACTTTTGAGTTTTTTCTCCTTCTCTATAGTGAGCCTTATTTTTTCCAGCTCCTTGACTATCGTCATCTCCTTCTCTATTCCCTTACCGCTTAGCGTCCTATCAAGTGATCTTTGGGCTGCATCCATCCTTCCCTTCTTCACCAACCACCACGGTGATTCAGGTGCGAGAAAGATTCCGATCATGAGAGGAAGTGGCCATATCCATTGCAGCGCAAAGGGTAGTTTGTAACCAAGTTCCGACTCTGGATATTTGTTCTGGGAGTTTTTCATAATACCAGCGGCAAAAACTTGGCCGAACAACCAGCAGAGGTTGGAGTACGTGGTCAAATAGTATCTGAGGGCAAGAGGACATATTTCCGAGGCATAAGTCACGGTTAAGCCCTGAAAGCAGCCCCAGGGCATGCCACAGAGAGCTTGGCCCACGGCAATCATGCCCAAGCTCTTACAGAAATACAGAATGAAGGTGAACATAGCGAGACAGAAGAGGGCGAAAATCATGGTGTAACGGTTCCCAATACAGCTGCAAAGCGGTCCAGTGAATTGCAAGCCTACAACTTCACCGGCCATGTAGCACAAACTCAATCCAACCTGCCAAGAAGCCGAAATTTCCCATTCTCCTGTTGACCCTCGGGAACCGAACTTTTCTTTGAAGATCGGCAGAGCAAAAAGGATCCGAGAATAGCTGTGTCGTAACCTTCCATTACCAACGTCGTGGAAACCAGTAGCGACCATGCCGCAGCTTTGGGGTATGTTTTCAAAGCCTTAATAAGAGGCATTGTTCTTTCGTTTTCGTCAGCTTCTTTGGCATCATTGGTAGCATTGACGAGCTCAGAAATGTCGTTAGTAGTATTCTCGTTACCGTCGAGATTGCCAGCCTCTGGAGCATGTTCCATGTGGTAGAGTTCTATGCCACTTTGGCCTTTTTTGACGAATCCATCATAATCGATGGCGCGCTTGTCTCGGCATTATCCCACCCCGCTTCGTTGGCTCGAGATGGGCCACTGTTTGACTGTTTGTTTCTTAAAGTCAAAATATTTCGCATGATTATGGTTGACGCAAATGATCTTTTGACTTGGGTTGGCCTCTAGCACCAGTCATTAACGTTTGAATGGGTTTTTGCTAAGCTTAAATAGGCGGAAAAGGACATTCCCCACACGAATAAGCTTAAGCGAAAAAGGACATTCCCCACGCCAGTAGCCTTTCGTGTAACAAGGAACCTTTTCAGGCAACTTTCATCCTTCTCGAGGGCAACTTTCTCGTAATTTGTCCAGATCTTGGCAGCGGGCAATTATTGCATTAATTAAACGGGTAGGTGCACACCATTTAGGAACCAGTCGTAAGTGCACATCCCTAGAGAACAATCCCATGGGAAGCTCCCTCGAGACTGCATAGCCTGTAGAAGTTCCTCTCGAAACTGTTCAGCTTGCAGGAATTCCCCTCGAGATTGCTTAGCCTGTAGGAAGTCCTCTCAATACTACTACACCTGTTGTTCTGCGGACTTGAATTTGAACAGACTCAACGTCGTGTCGTAAAAACCTGCACTGCGGAAACCCGGAGAACGTCATGCGTGTTTACTTTTTCTCGAGGGACAAGACGTTTATGCAAGAACGCGGGTGATGTGGGGACACGGGTAAGTTAAAAAATGACATGATAATGTATTCAGTACTACGAATACGAAGGAAAAGACGGAAAGCACCTCCGTTTTTCGCAACAGGTGAGGTTGGACGCGTTATAAGAGTTTTTAGAAGAGACCCTTTGGGCTCGTCTCAAACAACCATAGACAAACGGAAGCGGGGCTACGGATAAGTCAATTAAGTTACTCAGGTGGGTACAGTGTGATGTTATCGATATGAAGATTACGAAGGAAAATACGAAAAAGAGATTCACGAATTGCAACAGTTGTTGCAGCGGGGTGTATTTTTAGATTTCCTATTAACAGATCTGTGGGCTTGATTCAAACGACTATGGTGGACTGAAGCCTAATGGTATAAAATCCGGGGTAGCTGAAATCTTTAAAGTTTTTCAGACTTATCTGTTTTTCAGACTTATCTAAAAGTTCTCTTATCCTGGCATCGAAAAACAAGATCGCATCGAGTACGATAGTATAAAATGACTATCACTGAGCATCCAGAAACGCAGCCTAAATGGTGGAAAGAAGCTACTATTTACCAGATCTATCCAGCAAGTTTCAAAGACGGCAACAATGATGGCTGGGGAGATTTGAAGGGTATAACTTCAAAGTTAGGGTATTTGAAAAAATTGGGAGTTGATGCCATCTGGGTGTGTCCCTTCTACGATTCGCCCCAGCAGGACATGGGATACGATATTTCGAACTACGAAAAAGTTTGGCCAACTTATGGGACAAACGAGGACTGTTTTGGGCTCATCAACAAGACCCATGAGCTCGGTATGAAGTTTATCACGGATCTGGTCATCAATCACTGCTCTACTGAGCATGAATGGTTCAAAGAAAGCAGATCATCCAAGACGAACCCAAAACGAGACTGGTTCTTCTGGAGACCTCCAAAGGGCTACGACAGCGAGGGCCGTCCTATTCCTCCCAATAACTGGAGATCGTTCTTTGGTGGCTCCGCATGGAGTTTTGACGAAGCTTCAAATGAGTTCTTCTTACGGTTTTTTGCCTCGGAGCAACCAGATTTTAACTGGGACAACGATGACTGCAGAAAAGCCATTTACGAAACTGCGGTGGGATACTGGTTGGACCATGGCGTTGATGGGTTTAGAATTGATACCGCGGGTCTTTACTCCAAACGTCCGGGTTTGCCAGATTCTCTCATTTTCAACGACCAGGACGAATTCCAGCACCCAAACTGGGGCTCCCACAACGGCGCCAGAATCCATGAATTTCACCAGGAATTGCGTCAATTCATCGACAACAGGGTCAAGGACGGCAGGGAGATTATGACAGTGGGCGAGGTGGCCCATGGAAATGATAACGCGCTATATACCAGCGCTGCTAGACGTGAAATGAGCGAGGTGTTCGGGTTTGCACATGTGGATATTGGATCGAGCCCTCATTTCCGGTACGAAGCCGTGCCATTCAACTTGAAGCAATTCAAAGAAGCAGTCGCTGAGAGCTTCATGTTTGTCAACGGCACCGACTCATGGTCTACCATTTACCTCGAGAACCACGATCAGCCCCGCAGCGTTACAAGATTCGGAAGCGACTCGCCCAAATACCGCAACCTTTCGGGCAAGCTATTGGCGCTGTTGGAAGGTTCGCTAACGGGTACTCTGTATGTCTACCAAGGCCAGGAACTGGGCCAAATCAACTTGAAAGATTGGCCGATTGAAAAGTACGAGGATGTTGACGTCAGGACCAACTACGAGATCATTGCCAAGAAGTATGGGAAGAAATCGCTACAGATGGAGTCCTTTTTGCGCGGTATTGATTTGCTATCGAGGGACCACGCTAGATCCCCCATGCCATGGTCTTCGGAGAGCCCCAACGCGGGCTTTTGCGGACCCAACGCCCAACCCTGGTTTTTTTTGAATGAAACTTACAATCAAGGAATTAATGCAAGCCGACGAAGAGTCGAACCCCGATTCCGTTCTGCACTTTTGGAGAAAGGTCTTGGAAACGAGAAAGAAGAATAAGAAAGTTAATGGTATATGGGTATGATTTCGAAGTTCATCGACTTGAATAACGACAAGCTTTTCAGCTTCACCAAGAGGTCCGAGGATAAAAAGCTGTTTGTCGCTTTGAACTTTAGTGATGAAGAGATAGAGTACAAATTTCCACAGGGGACTACCTCATCCAGCCTCATTCTGGGAAATTACGACAACATAGACCAGTCGTCGCGTGTCTTGCAACCTTGGGAAGGAAGACTTTACTATGTCGATTGATTTAGGTCTTTGCGAAGCAGTGGCTTGGTACACGATACATACGAAATAAATTTTATGACAAGATAAGACATAACCACGAAGAAAAGAGGGTTGCTAGATTGAATGTAGATGGATACGGATTATACAGGTCTACAAGCACAACATGAATATAAACGTTTTGACTTCTTTCGTCTCTTGTTTGTTACCTCTGGGTCTACCTCTTAGCCTTATATTAGCTGACAGATTAAAATTGATATAGCTTGAATAAGCATCGCAGAAGAATTAAAGTCTCGAGAGTAAAAGAAAGCATGTTTTAATGATACACATTGATCTGGATAGCACCATTTTAACCTCCCAGCATTGAGAATAGTTGAAGTAATGATTAGACTGTTTTTCGTGCTCGGAGTGTAGCAAAAGGCTACTTGCAGACCTATTACTATCTCACAATAGTAGTAGAGCAGCGGCAGCTAGGACCAAACCTTTGGAAGCCACGACTTCCACTCCCTGGTTGTCAGTGAAGACACTCAAGGACGTTGTGGAGCCAGTCTGAGAGGAAGAGGATTGAGCGGGCAAAGAAGTTACGGCGCCGCTGGAATGGTCTGTAGAAGCGGAAGTGCCAACAGCAGCTTCAGTAGTGGCAGATGGCTTGGATGGTGAAATTGTGGAGGCAGCACCGGATCCACCGCTGGTAGTTTGTGGGGATATCCATGAGGAATATTGTGACAAGAGCGAGGACATCATGGAGTTTGAAGTATAGGCTGCTCAGTCAAAGGACAAAATGTCGTGTAAGTGGTGGAAATGCCGGTAACGGTTGTCACCCCAGTAGTAACTGAGGTTTCGGAACACTTGTTGCCTGAGCAAGAAGTGATGGTCACAACGGTGGTAGAAGGACGGTGGGTAACCACCGTGGTATCAGTGGCATTGTTTTTGTATCCGGCCCAAGCGGAACGAGCAGAACTGACGTAAGAGGCTTGAGCAGCTTCCACCGACGATTGCACGTTTGCAGGAGGGGCGGCAGAGCCAGGGGCAGACGCAGAAGCGGCGGGTGCAGATCCAGAAGCGGCTGGTGCAGAGCCAGAGGCAGATCCAGAGGCTGGTGCAGACGCAGAGCCAGGGGCAGAGCCAGAACCAGGGGCAGGACCGGATCCAGAGGCAGATCCAGAGCCAGAAGCGGCTGGTGCAGGGCCAGAGGCAGAACCAGAGTCAGGTCCGGATTCAGAACCAGAATCAGAGTTAACTGGCGCCGAACCGGATGCAGAGGCAGATGCAGAGGCAGGACCCGATCCAGAACTAGACGCAGATCCGGATGCAGAGCCAGATCCACTGACGGAGCCACTCGCCTTTCCAGAGCCGGAAGCATTAGCTCCTCAGTACTCCTTCAGATAGCATGTCGCTGTTCAAACTGGTACAAGTGTTTTTGATGTTATCGTTGATGGTGTACACACTCATTTGCGCATCGTATGGAGATGCTCCGCTTTCCTTTCCAAACTGGTCGACCCACATGAGCGGCATTTCTGCCGCAACTGAGAATTCCTCGAGCGCTTTTTCCAAGTTCGCCTGCTGGCTGGGATAATAGGTCAAAACGTCTGCAAATCCTTCCGCTGCGGTGCATGCGATGCCCTTACCATAGTGCGACGTGAAATCGGCAAACACTCCAATCCAATCGGAAGCGCGGTTCATAGCATCTCCGGTGAACTCCACCGTCATAATATTCAAATCCTCATTACCGGACATTTTGGATGATTTTGATAGATTATTGACCTATCAATGGAAAGTTTTCTCCATCATGTTAAACAGCTTGTGTTCTTTTCGCACAGCACCCTGCAATATATACCACAATTGCAGATTAAGAGCCCCACCAGGGTTAGCCAACACCAATGAAATCAGGACATTTGGAACTTTTGTTCATGTTTATTCTCAAATGTCTACGAGCTGCCGAAAAGAGTTCCGTTGCATTTCGATCTACCAATGAAAACAACGTGGAGTCAACAAACCGCCCTAGGGACCATGGACACAGTGTGCTATACTGTTGCGAACTTGACCAACAAGGAAAGCTTATCCGCTTATCTTAGCGATGTAGTTTTCCGCAAACGCATACCCGAGGTATTATTCTTGGCAAAACTGGACTTTTGAGAAAAGCTTCACAGCACGTCTTCTTGATGAGAAGAAGAGAGAAAGCGCTTTCTCTCTGAACTCGTAAACCTCTACGGTAGCTTAGATCGACAAGTTTTAGACGGATGCATGAATATTGTCTATTCTTCTTGACAACACAACGGAGCGCAGTTGATAAGCAGAGTTATTCAGCTTTCCAGAGAGAAGCTACTGGTATATGCAAAGTATGCTGCAAGATGAGACATGCAAGCTGTTCAAGCAAGATGGGCATGCAAGCTTATCGAGGTAAAAGAGTGCATGGTTAGCGTAATTACCTGGGCAACGGCGCCGCTATGAATTTTTGCAGAACAAGGTTTCTCGATTTTCCTGGAGTGGCCACCTGGTAACCATTTGCGCAGGAGCCACAGCAGTGAAGAGATGAAAAGGACGTAAGAGCCGGATTTGGAGCTACCGGACTACTCACAGCAGCTCTAATCAAAAAGTCGGCTCATGAAACGTTGACAAAACTCGCAAGGAAAACAGAACTTCTGCATTCAGCGTCGCCAAGAGAAGCTACGCTCGTACTCTCATAGCTATCATAGCGGAAAAAGCTGCATTTCTTCTCTCTCAAAGACGCCTTTTCTTCTTATTGGTTGTTCTGGAAAAATGTCATATGCATGCACTCATATTCGTACATGCATCCTCGAGAACCTCACGGGATACGACATCTGCAGTAGAAGGACCGCGTTGGACGACGGTACTAAGGACTGAGTTTCTGTAAAGATACAGCTGCGAAAATATCCCATCAGATTTAAGATGGATGATTGAGGCTGTTTGGGTGCCAGATAGTGGTAAAGACGCTGTGTTTGGAGAGATAACGCACAGCACAGTTGTTTTCATTTTCAATGATAGCGAGATGCACAAGCAGGGGTATGATAAGGCTCATCAAAAACCTTCCATGCGTGAGAGAGTTCATGGAGAGAAGGTCATAAAAAGTATCAAAGTCTGCGGACTAAAATTGGAGGCACGCCGTTGCGAGAGCATGTGGAGAATTGGCACTTGAAATAGAGAGCACTCTAAGCTTTGGTATACTTTAGACTACTAGACCAAGTGGTATGTTAAAATGAAAGCTTGCCACACATGAAAAACCACATTTGGTTATTTTCCTGGGGATGAATGTTTGGTAAAACTGGGTAAAACTGCCCCGAATGTATAATTAATGTCATCTCCACTAGCGAAGTGTGGAGCAAGACGGTGTCTGCATTATCTCTGGAACTCCAAAGTGCGTGTTGTTGACATCTTCCTGGCTCTAAGAATGTTTACCTACAAGTAAGAAAGCAGCCCGGCCACAGCAGAACCATGAATCCGAGCGAAATTGCTGTGATCTTGCTTATTGACGTCTTTTGGAAAAAATCCGGCAAACAAAGTGCACTACATGCGTTGAAGTGCCCAACAAACTGCTTGTGTCGGGGAGCTTAGTACTGTACATGAAACGTTGAGCCATAGCTCAGGCAATTTCCTAACGATATTGCGTGATTCCACAAATCTACATTTTCGGGGCTCAAGTGTTACAACTCATCACTTCAATTAAATCAAAGAGCATGACGCCCTATACTCATGTCAACTACTTGAACAATGAGCGCGAATTAGAGCATTATTCAGAGGGGAAAAAGTCATCTCATCTAATCAGTTTGCAACGGGGTGACAGAATCTCGGCAACATGGCTAATCATATCCTTCAAATGGAAAGCAAAATACAAAAGACTGCTCTCCTACTAGGCGCCGGAAGTGGTATACTTCCATGTCCGACTTATTTGTGGCATCCTGAAAACCCCAGGACACTACGAGAGGCAACTTGCCTAACGCAAGCAAAACTCCATCCGATATTATCTTCACAAAGCATTTGGACGAGTTTTTTAGTAAGTCTCTAAACCAGTTCAACGTTACTTACTTTGCCGATGACTCTGACACCGGCGTTGAGGCAACTCAGAAACTCATAATAAAAGAACGCTTGATGAACAGCGACCAATCGCAGAGTAGTCGAGTTCTAATCTGTAGCCCTCCCCAGTTAGTTCAGCTGTAAAGCGATAAAAAAGGTCCATAAATGTGCCAGTGGAGAGTCATGGAGGGGATATTTGAAGGAACTGGGCTACCAAGAAAAGAATGACATCCAGTTCCAACTAGCGTAATGCCGAAAAAGACCAAGACAGCTTGAGCCTTCTGATTGTGGACTTATTTGCTACATCAAAACTGGCGTCAGGCAAGAAGTGTTATTTTCATTACCAAAACGGTCTTGTTACATGTTTCGAGGAACGCTGGGTAAGAAACTCAGTTATTCTCGACCCTGATCGGCCCTTGTGCAATTTTCTAGATGCCTGAATAGTTTTCAAGCCTCTAGAAGAATCTGAAGACTGTGGTGAAGTATTTGAGAGACGCTAGGCTTGAGAGGCATTGCGATCAATGCTCCGACCTTATGTCTTGGCTGAAAATGAAGCTTTTGCTGGACGGAAAGCTATACAAGATGCGTCAAAGATACAAAGCTGTTGGCATTGGAAGAAGAAGCAGACGATAACCCGCTAGCAAATTCAGTTTTCGCATTCCGCATGTGCTAGGCCTAAATTGTGATTAACCTAGCTAGCACAAACTCACACGTCTTAGTGGGTTGCAACAGAGAGGGATCGGCAGATGGTAGGGTTTGAGTGCTTGTCTCGGATTATGCCCGAAAATGATGTTTGGAACGCGTAGCCCAGCATAAGCACAATAATCAGCACAGGATGGTGCCTGTATTGGTTTCCAAGAACCAGCTTCACACTCGTTTTGCAAATTATTGAGAGAAGACCATAGCCAAATGGTGAAAAAGAGTATATTTTTGCGGTAGTCTTGCTGGTATCCGCGCAAGCTGGAGCCGTGTGAAACAAGATGCTTCAATTGGTTTCCTCGAACGCGATTCCAAAGTAACCGCACTGAAGTAATGATGTTGACTCCAGTGGCAATGCAGTAAGTTTCATTTTTCGTCAACACTATGCATCTGTGTGAGATTCT